>VWZS01006230.1:0-139901 GCA_013397075.1 Rhabdornis inornatus | reverse complement strand
TTTTTTTTTTTGAGGAGCCTCATATCCTTCTAACTGCTTTCCTTACACCATTTGCATTATTATCACGGACCTGATGCTGTAGATAAGTTCTAGCAGCTGCTTCCAAAAACTTCAGCTGAACACCTGGCTGACAGGGCTTGGGTGTGTCTTGCATCCATGTGAGTAATTATCAGTATATGTCTTATGTTCATACACTTTTAGGAAAAGTGAATAATTAATAAAATAATTTCAAAAATGCTTCTGATGCTAGCATTTAAATTTCCTGATGGAATTATATTAAGTCTATCACAGAGTACTGGTGGGGCTCCTAAGATAAATATATATTTTTCCAATATACTTTTTTAAAATAAAACAAAACAAACCAAGCTAAGAAACATAACTGAGATTGTTTGAACTCATTTGGCTGACTGATTTGGGCACTTGCTGATTTGAAATCTCAAATATTATGTGGTTAGAAATCTCTCCTCTCCCACAAAGCTCTATATTTGTGGATTATGATGGCTGCTGTCTTTGACCAGAAGCTCAGAAAGTTTTCATGCAGAAAACCAAACTTGGAGAAAAAGAACCTGCTGCAAAACATGATTGACAGCCAGAAGACAGAGAAATGCCCTGAGAAATACAAAATGCATTATTTTGGGTCATTCGTCTATGTGGACAGGGTTAAATACATCACACATGTTACAGATTTCCTAAGTGGATGACAACAAAGGAAAAAAAAAGATTGAGGACAAGAGGTAATTTTTATCCATTAATATTTCCAAGCAAGGAACAGAAATTCAAATATGCTGGATACATTTTTTGGATCCTGGGGAATGAAGAGACAGATTACTAGATCTATTAATTTATATTCACAAAACATATTCCAATTACAAGTAGTTTCTGACCCTTTCTGGCCCCACAGCCATTGCAAGAACCTCTTTAATTACTTGCCTTTTTTGCAATAAAATACAATTAAGCAGCACTAATTATTTGACACAAGATATTTTAAGTATGGAAGAGGATAACCAGTTGCTATAACAACATAATTTAATGAACTTGACTGGCAGGTACTACGTATTCTTCTCCAGAACAGTTTTGTTCTGCACCTTCACTTTCAAACGTATCATCTTTGTTCTAATTTGTACCTACAATAAAATAAGAACATATTGAATAGAGGAGTGCTGAAAGAATTCACAAAACCATCACATTGTCACAGCATTTCACACTATCGGATAATGGATAAATATTAAGCAATTATGACAGAAGTGGGAAGACCATGGATTAAAATAAAAAACCTATGTGGAAACAAGGTCTTCTTCTGAGGACAGAAGTCGGGGATAACATTATAAATTAAACTAGACAGAAGCAATACCAATCCAGTAAATAATGATGGGGATCTTTTTATGATAAAACAGTGAATTCTCCATATACAGGCAGCTAAAGATGCCACGATGTATAATTATATGTTCAGAAATACTGCAACACCATTATGAAAAAAAAATCAAGTCAGATATCCAAATATTATAACAACGCTTTAAATTTCTCTATGTGATTCCAGAAAATCTTCATTGTGTTCCCCAAAAGGTCACAGAGGGAAAGGGAGGCTAAGAAATTACCAAGCTGGCATAAGTATATTATATGACATGATTGGGTAACTTCAGGAGCACTTTTCTCAATCTTATAGCTAATATAGATTTTTTAGATTATACTGTTCACCACATGAACTTGGTCAATCACTCAGATTCAAGTCTTATTTTTAACACAATGAAAAGATGAGTAATTCAAAGGGAATTCAGAAAGGTGCTCAATTTTTACAGAAAGAAAAACATCATTCTGTAAAGAATTGGTTCTGTAATTTTGAGTGCAGGAAGACAACACATGGGCTTCACAAAACCAGAGGTGCTGTTTCATTTCAGCCAATGTATGCTGTTTATAATAAAATACAAATAACATCTGCAAGTTTTCTTACCTTTTCATATGAGTTACTGGAAACTCAAAATTAAATTTAAAGCTAACACAGGGTATTTATGTTTTTACCCAGAGTCTAAATAATTTCTTGAAAAAGTTCAGCTCTAATAACCAAAATTGATGGAAATCATTAGGATTTTGTAGCTGTATTATCTGTCCCTAATTACAACATCAAATAGAACAGAATGAAAAAAATTCTGGATTGATGTCTGATATTTACCTTCACCACCAAAATTTCTTTCTTGATGACATCTTTAGCAAGTTAAATCAATTTGTGAATCAAACCAAGACTCAAAAGTTCTTTAGAAAGTCACACACACCCTTATCATTTTGTCAGTATCAAATCAATGGTATCTCTCCTTCCTTGAACAAATAGGCAAATCCTAAACTCTTCCCCTCCGACTGTCAATGTTTTCACACATTAGTACACAAGTACTTGCATTTGGATACACAAATATTTCCAAAAGAGTATCTCGTTAAATCATAAATTAAGAAACTACTTAAACATTGAAGTATTTTAGTAACTTTTAAAGAAGCATGAACACATAAACTCAAAATGTTTATTTAGTAGTCAAAATTAGTTAACTTTCATTCTGCAAACAGCAATAGCATTTTTGCTGTTGAATTTGATTTTCAGATGCATCACAGGGAATTTACAAATAAAATTAATAAAATACTTTAAAGGAGTAAATTTTTACTCTGTAAGAGAATGTTGTGCAGTGTTTTACTTCCTTTTCAAAAGATTTTAAATCTCTACATAAAATTCTTTCCTTTAAAATTTGTATGGAGCTCTAAAGATTCATATCTGAATGTCTATGAAATATTTTTATATGAAAGTTCTTATTAAGACATACTGCATGAGGGGTAAAGATTAGGGTAATTTCATCATCTTTACCACCCCAGCATTAATATGGAAGACAGCTGATAGAACGAATGCATGAGAATTAATCACAGGATTCATATTAACATATCATGTTTAGATAAAGTAAAATAAATTAAAAGGATCAAAGAAGTCCTTTAAAAGGACATAATGCATTCATTAGTAAAATATGAAAGTCACATATGGGAGGCGAGTTCTGTTAGACTGTAGGATGCTGTTACTGGGGACTCCACTCCACCCCCACATATAGTGAAGAATGTAGCCCTTATGTACAAAAAGAATCTTCCTGCATGGGTCAGCATTGAAAAAATTGAAACTGGAGTTTTACATCTTTTTCTAAAAATAGCAAAGATGGTGATTTTCATTAATGCTAGCAAACATGGAATAACTTCAGCACCTCTTAAACTTGACTGATTGCCTGCTTAACTTCAACTGCACTGAAAGTGTGTTTTAAAATAACTATGCAATCACTGTATGCAAAATATCCTAATAACTTCCATAATTTATGTATTCCAAAGCATTCTGGAAGCTTATGAATCTTGCTGTCTTGATTTATCATGCAAGAATACCTGGTTAGGCAGTCATCAAGAAGCCATTTTCTCATCACACAAAACAGTTTTCACTAATGGAGAAAATACTATAAAATACCTCACATGAGGCTTTCCTTATGTGCTAGACCCCAGGTTTCCATAGCAGAGTCTTGGACCTCTTGTCCAAAATAAATTAATTTTGTGCATTTCAAGATTGCTCTGCAATACAAATTAAAGTAACAGAAATGGGAGATGATATGGAAGACTGACTTTAAAAGTGTGGTCCAGAACCAATGAAAATACACCACACTATTTTTCACTGTTTCTCAGTAAAAGAATAATTAGTGGGAGTTTTTTTGGTTGGTTGGATTTTCCCCCATCTATATGCAGTGTACATTTATCCTTCTTCCCCTTATTGCATTTTTCAAGTCCAGTATGAACAGCCACATTCTATTTCAAGTGTCAAGTCTAATTGAGTTAGAATTATAATAAGAAATTATTACCTGAATAATAACTTGTATCCCTGAAGATAAGTATCCTATATATGCATGTGTAAGACCTTGATTCTTTTGCTGAATCGTGTCAGCATTCAGGGTATCTCAAAAACAAAGCTGCAAACTCAGATTAATCTGTGTTGCAAGAAAGTGAGAAAAGTGTTCACCTTTGGCAACATGAAACACACAACAAAGGTGATACAGTATCACATCTGAAATGCTTGCATTTGGCATGCTAGTAACTTTGATGTTAACTCATAAACAACAGTAGCTCATAAGCTCATTTCAATAGATCCAGGACCCCTAATGTAAGAAGGACATGAACCTGCTGGAATGAGTCCAGAGGAGACCGTGAAGATGGTCAGAGGGCTGGAACACCTCTCCAGTGAGGACAGGATGAGAGTTGGAGTTGTTCAGCATGGAGAAGAGAAAGCTCCAGGGAGACATTAGAGCAAGTTCCAGAACTGAAAGGGGCTCTACAAAAAAGCTGTAGAAGGACTTTTGACAAGTATGTAGTGACAGGTGATGACTTTAAATTGAAAAAGAACAGGTTTAGATAAGGTGTCAGTAAGAAATTCTTTACTGTCAGGGTGCTGAGGCACTGGAACAGACTACCCAGAGGAGCTGTGGATGTCTCATCACTGGCAGTGTTCAAGGTCAGGCTGGATGCGGCTCTGAGCAACCTGGTCTAGTGAAAGATGTCCCTGCCCATGGCAGCAGGGTTGGAACAAGATGATCTTTAATGTCCCTTCCAATCCAAACCACTCCATGATAAAACTTTCAGATTCTATAAAGTTCAGAAATTATGCATAGAAAACACGCTGTCACAGAATAAAAAAGACTTATTTCACTTTTTTCACAGGAAAAAAAGAATTAGATCCTGAGCACATTTGCTTGCTTTGTTTATTTCAGAAAGGCACAAACTTTCTAATTCAGAAATAAGCTTCACAGAAAGGATCAAAGATTAATTTCACACAGTAGCTTTGTGAAATCTGATTTCTAGGAAAATTTTTGCTGAATTCAGAACTGTTTATTTCTGCAAATCAAATGTGTATTTATATGAGTCACTATATGGTGGTGCTTATTATGAGTCTTCTGGAAAACAAAAAAATGAAATACAGCAGAGACATCATTGCAATGCCACACTCCTTTATTAGTCCTGCTCCTTCTGCCTATTTTTAAACATCAACTTTGCGTCTCACAACTCCAGTTACACTCTAAACTATTCTGTAAAATTTTAGTCATTCCTCATAAGAATTTTACTAAATCTCTTAGGGATTTTTCTCAATATGTTCTTCTTATTTTAAAGAAAATTTGCTAAAACTTTCTAAGAATGTATGCAACACTAGATATGTGTTTAAAACTTTGTATTTTTATGCCAAAATTCACAAATCACTAAGTGTGTCTTGGAAAACCTCTGGAAGAGCTTGAGAATTTGAATCATTAGTAACCCAAGCATGTATTAGGAAACACTTAATGTGACTGAAATGACTTGAATTTTGCACATAGTAAATATTGAAAAAAAATGTGTGCTGTTAAAAATAAACACAAAGAAAAGCACAGTACAAAACCAAGATAATTTCATTTGTAGAAATCTAGGAGGGATTACTGGTCCACAATCAAGGAGAGAAGAAACTCATGGAGGGAGATTATGTACAGCACAGGAAGAACAGATCAGGAAAGGATAGAACTGGGAGACTGAAAATTGTAACAATCTTTATAACTCAGGATAGATTAAGGAAAGATGAACTGTACATAAGATTTAAGGATGAATATAGAAACATTAGGATTGAAAAATAATTAAAATATCAATAAGCCTGGTTACTAGAATATCAGTACCAAAAAAGTCAGTATACTTACCCACACATATTAAAAACAGAATAGAAAACAACATCATCTCTCAGTATATCAGATGTGAACAAAAACAACTCAATTTACATAATCATGGATTGTGTTTGTACAGACAGAAGAATAAAATATCTTTTTCATTACCCTACTCATAAGAAACATTAATATGTAGAATGTGTGCTGAAACTTGCTGAAGTTCATGATGATTTTACAAGGCTGAATTAGATGTTGAGAGCAAGTTTTGCTCCAATCAGTTTAGTAAATCTAAGGGATTTAGTGATGAGGGAGCAGGACTAAAGGGTTAACTTGAACAGTTATGAGTTAAATGTTCTATTGCTGATTTTCTACTCCTACCTCTCTTTTATGGTCACAGGCAAGTCATTTATTAACATGGAATATCCCCAACATAAAACAAGGCTCTACTTGCTTTTACTAGACACATTGAAACTTCACACCGGATATCATGCCCATATGAGTTACTTCCAACATTATTTTAAAGCCTTACATAAAGAGACTCAGGTCTAATTTGTATGTGCTGTTCATAAAGAAGTGCTGAAATTTTATTTAACATAGGAAAGGGCCACGAAGGATTCAGCAACAATTCTTGCTTGGTGGAAGTCTGATTTCACTGTGTTCTTCTGTATAAGCCAAATAATTAAAAACTCCTTGCATTATGTAAATGACAAGCTACCAACCTCTAGAAAACACTCTCAGCTAAGCAATGAGCTGGGGAAGGATCTGGAGCACAGGCCTGATGAGGAGTGGCTGAGACAGCCAGGGCTGTTTAGCCCACAGAAAAAGGGGGCTCAGGGAAAACCTTATAGTGGTTTAGGAGTTTAATTTCTGAAACAGAATGCCAGTACAGAAGGTTGAACAGAAAATAGAAATTAGACACAACAATTTATCTGCTTGCTCTCTGCTACTTCCTTTTTCTTTTCAAAAGCATTAGGAATCACAGAATGGCTGAGGTTGGAAGGAACCACTGGAGGTCATCTTGTCCAACCTCCCTGCTCAAACTCTACAGCAAATTACTCAGGGTTGTGTCCAGACAGCTTTTGAACTGGCTAAATACCCCAGGAAAAAAGGGCAATGCTTAAAGCCTAAGGTAATGCTTCATGGTGAGAAACTTGATGTTTGTAAAGCTTTTCAGTTCTCCTTTGGCCACAATTAGCTAACCAGAGACTCTCTAAAATTAGCATTCAAGAAAAAGCTACCAGCTGCTGATCAAGCCTTTCAGAGCTGGAGTTGAACAGTAAAGGGGTCTGGTTTAGTGCATTTGCACAGCAGAGGGAAGGAAGGTGGATCCTCAGTAAGAGCCCCAGATGGCACAAAACAGAATCAGACAGCAAGACTCTTCTTACAGTACCTCAAAGTAGCCCCCCAGATATTCAATATGCACTGAATGTGAAACTCAGCTTTAATTCACTAACAGAAAATTAAATACATCAAAGAAAATGCTGATGAGTGACATTCTGGTATTGGCTGTCCCAGTGAGACATGTCAGCAAAGAGAATTAAGTAATTTGTGGAATGCTCCCCTGCTGAACCAGGTCATATGCAGAAGAGGACCTTGTAAAGGGAAGTATATGGTCTTTTAAGACTGATGTGTCAGACAGTACAATGGCTGAATTTAAATGCAATTTCAGGAGAAGAAATTTCTTGGGAGGGCACACTGTAGTCCAGTGGTTACATTGTGTTAAACACTCATTCTGTGACAGCATTAGTTGCTGCATCTGAAGTATCTGTAAATCAAAATACTGAGCAGTTTCCTAGCTACAATGAGAGTATAGTGACTTAAAGGAATATTACTGTGTTTTTAATAACAAAACAAAATATAATTCTGATTTCTTTATGTCATAAAATTAGATGTACAGGAGTAAGTGAACAACCACATCTAAAATTGTAAAAATTCTCAAAGCCCAGAGAGAGCCGTTTATTGCAGGAAAGAATAGCACTGGAAGAACCCAGGTAATTGAAGGAGTGTATAGTTCACAACCGAATTCAAAAAGAATATAACCATGTTAAAAGCAGTAAGTAACAAAGTTAAAGTAGTCTTACACCTGTAAATCCAGCAAAATGTCTTGCTGAGTTACTTCAGGCAAATCACCATGGTAAGTCTCAAATGGGCAGTGGTTACATGGCCAAGGTAGTTCATGTTAGGAAAAACAGAGCAGTTGGAGGCTACTGCAATGACAGTTCAGCAAGCTGAAAGAACTGCATCCTGTGCTTTGCAATTAACTGTTTCAAAACCATGTGCACAATCAAAATCATGTGCACAAAGAAGTGGCAAAATATCAAGTTTTTCAAGTAGCAGCATTTAGAAACAGTGTCTGAAAGATGTACTTAAGAATTTCTCACAGGGAAAACCTGAAAACCTATCAAAACCAAATATTCATCTCACGTTTTGATTACTCAAAATGGTACTCTAAAAATTTTCTCCTAGTGTCCTGTTTATCAACAAATGCAACTTGTAAAGCATATATTTTCTCAAAACAAAGTTAGAAAACCTAGAGCTGTGGTCATACAAGAGACATGAATGAAAGTCAAAAGCAGTACACAGCTGTTCTTGTTTGTCATTTCGATATAACAAAGCAGACCTGACAAATTATGATTCATTACTGGTGTTTCTGAAGTCTAAATTCCTATTCCTCTATGTCAATTACAAAGATAAATGGTCTTTTATAAAAACCCTTACTAAAAAGGTAAATACACAAGGCCATGAAACACAAATTGAATGCTTCCATCTCCAATTTGCACATGGCACAGTAACACAAAACCTGCGTGCTAGGTCTGACCCCCGAACACACTGAGAACTGCCTGGCAGGTAGTCAAGCACAGAGCCTCAAACACTTTCACACATTTTCCTTCTATTAAGATCCTTTCCTGCAGAAGACTTCAGGAAGAGCTAGGTGATCACATGCTTTGGGCAACCTGGGTTGCAGACTGTAGAGATCATATCTAAACTGATGGGGAAAAGAGAAGGCTCAGGCCTTAGGAGTTCCAAATCTATTATATTTTCTTTCAAGAGCTGGTAAGGGACAGAGTGGTCATCTGTCATGTCACTTAAACATATCTACAAACTTTAAAAAGCATTGAAATGAATAATTAAGAAGATCATAAATTTTGCACTACCCACAAAATGAATGTACCTTATGTTTTTCAAATATAAAAGAAATGCATATTTCATTGTAAAACAACATGGATTGTTGGTGGCAGTAAGAGCTGGGTTTATGCATTATTCACTCCTGAAAACATTAATTAATTCAAAGATTGTCTGATGGTGTTCACGCCCTTCTGCAACACTAAGCCCAAGGGGGAGTGAAGGTATTTCAAATCCAAAACTTGTGTGTCACATGGTTTTGCTGGCAATGGAGCTCTGGGAAATACCTGCACACCATCCAGTCACTGCCAGTTACACATTGACCTGTAGCCTACAGAGGGATCAACTGAAAGAATATGGCAAAGCCAGGACTGCAGGCAGTGTTTCTCCAAGCTCATCAGCCCAGCCCATACATTGGAAAGTGCTGCACAAGCATTTGGCACGACCTGAGCATTCCCAGGCTCAACCCCCAGGCAGGGTCACTTCCAGAGAATTGCAATGCACAGGTGCATCATCCCACAAGTTTCTGTTATCCCCTTTCAGTCAGTGGGTAAATGGGAGCAGAGCATGGCTGCAGATTAAAGTGTGAGCAAGTGAAATGACAGAATTGGAAGACAACTGCTGCTCTGGTGTAAGGGGACTAATCTGTGTGACCAAAGGATGTAGGCATGTATTCTCCTACCAAGGGCAGTGCAAAGGCAGACTGCAAGTAAATTGGGCATACAGATGCATCCCTTAAAGAGAGAACAGCTGTTACATTAATTTTTTCCATCATTTTCTATTTTTGATGTCTCAGAAGTCTAGCTTTCTCTGACTTCAAACCCTCTCAGGAGGGAAAGAGGATACTGAGTAGGAATCCATAGTTCTGCACTGAATAAGTCTTTTTCATCAAATTACTAGACATATGGACTGTTTATCTGGCAACACTAAGTGGTTGTTTTCACAACAGAAAGAAGGCACAGCATTTCACAAATGTCTGTGTTGACCTCTGCTGTTCACTCCATATACAGAAAAATCTGTAAAAATTAGCAAGGCTGCAAAACTTGCTGATGATATAAAAATGCTCAGAGTCAATTAAAAAGCAAACTTGACCGAAATGAGTTGCAGAAGCTCAGAGAAACAAATTATGTCACAATAAAATGACAACTAAAGATAAAGGATGCCAGTAAACACAAAATAATAACTATGAGAAAAATATATGGATTCTGAATAAGTTGCCATCATCCAAAAAAATGACCCTGGTGTTTATATAGGTTGCTCTGTCAGCATCAGTCTAGCACTCAAAAATTGCTAAGAAGTCAAACAAAATATTAGAAATTAATAAGAAAGCACCATAGAAACAGGAACTACAAGTGATAAACCGTTTCACTAACTTCATAAAGTATTCTGAATGCTGTCCCCAGTTCTGGTGTTTGGAAGTTCATGACATCTATCAAGAACATTTCAACAAATCATACAGCAACATTCATACATCATACATCATTCAGCTAAGGGTCACATTTAACCAGCCCTTGCCAATTTCCAGCCAACACCACTGTCTGCTACACATTCCTTTGAACCAGGAAATAAATAACAAACCAGAAATCATTTGTATTACTTTGCCCATAAGTAGGGTAATCAGTTAGGTGAATGTAAAACTTATTGTGGTTTTAGCACCTGTTTCAATTTTGTTTTCCCACAGGGCAAGTATGTGCAATTGCAGTAGATATGGGAGAAACCTAGGAAAATGAAAAGGTCTGGGACAGTTCCATCAGTCATGGTTTAATCTCCATATGGGAACAAGCATTAACAGAACGTGTCAATCACCAGCAAAGTTTGTGACTCAGGAGAAATCAGAAAAGGGCAGATGAGATACTGAATCATATTCCAACAAGTGCTGGTTTGGTGCATAAGCCTTGCCTGGAAACATACAAAATTCCAAGGTGAATCTAAGTAACTGTATTAATTTTTTTACAGTGTTTAGAAAAGCATTAGAAATAGAAGCAGGTTCTTAATGTTAATTGCAGCAGATTTGGCATCTTACTGTTCTAATTTGCTGAGGTAATTGTACAACATAATTAAAGGATCACAGGTTATGAAATTTGGTAAAACATTAGTTTTTTAGAAATATACACCATGCACATATACTGAGAAATGCCTTAAAGAGAGAGTAAGTCATGATTTATCATTTATATATGGTTTCTGTAATACTAACTAGCCATTAAACATGATCATATTTTTTTCTGAATTAAAGTCTGTTAAACCTTGGAATGTAAGAACATTGATAAAATGGCTGTTATTTTTAATCACTCTTATGGTATTTCAGCAAGTCAACAGAGATAAGCTACATTTTCTAGTAATTTTTTTTCACTTGTCCCATTGAGAGCATATTAATTTTCAAAACAGACTGCTTAGCAACTGGCTCTAAAAAAGTCACTGCCAATGTAATGTCAGTTAATACAAAAATGGATTTGTTACAATGATTTTAACTTATCTATTAATAAACAAACACATCAGAATTATTTTCCAATCACTGTGATAAAAAAGCAGCAAACATATTATTTGCAAAACTCTAAACATAACTTGAAGAACATACTAACATACTGTGGCATTCCAAACCTTTATTCAAGAAACCCAATATCATAAATGTAGGTAGTACTATGATGGTACCATGGTTAAATATTATGGTTGGAAGTTCATTGAGATTTGCTTCAGAGATTTCATATCTGCAAGTAATGAGTATGAGAGACAACACTTGATGCTGTGGAAGAAGTGCAGACTGATAAAAATTCTGGAAACTTGCAAGTGAAAGATGAGAACTCTTTACTTTTGTAATGAAAATAACAAAAACTCCATAAATAAAAAGCACTTCAGAGATCACAAGGCACATATATTTCTTGCCAGTTTGCAGTTTTAGGCTATAACATAAGATAATCTTGGTCTTCCTGTAAGTGCACAATCCCAAAAAGTTTCATCTTACAATAATAATTAACAAAGCAACATTTCAGGGTAAGACATAAACCCATAAAAGAATAAAACCATTTTCCTTGTCAAGAAGACCAGGCTAATCTGTGAAACGGTACATATTTAAATACTGGTACATCACAATTTAACCCCACTTTGTGATCCCTCCAGAATGAAAACACACCTATAGGACTAACCTAGATTTTATTGGCAGCACCTGAATCAGCTACTTCATCAGAACAAGTAAAATGGACAAAACGATAAATTAATCTGCACTAGGATTTTGTTAGCATAAAGCTTTGCTAGTTGTGAAAATAACTTTTATCACTCTTCTAATATTTTAGGCAACTGCCAACCTAAAGATTCTACGTCTTCATTATCTCCTGGAGTAAAAATTTTTGCATCAGTAATATCTAATCTGTGCAAATTATGCAATTTAGATAGAATAGGAAAAGGATCAAAATCAAACTGTGTCCTAAGTATAAAACTGAAATACTTCAATGCCATTCTCTTTCTCCATTTCATTACAGAGGTGTAAAAAAAGCCCAGTGCTTTGAAACTCCTTTACATTTTGTGCAAGTGAGAAGAGTAACAGAACAGTTAACTATGTAAACATAGAAAATTAAAATTTTCAAAATAGAGAAATAGAATTTACAAATGTAATCCAAATGAAAACTTGAACTTGGGCAATCCAGTGCACCTAACTTCTTTTCTGCTTACAGCAACTTAAAAAATAGATGTGTGCAGTCTGTCTCCTCATAATTTTTACAGACTTAAGCAAAAACAAATCCTAGCATTAACCAACTACCTTTTGTAAAACTCACAAAGTCTTTGCTTCTTCCACATCCATGTCTTAGCAAATGCAGTGTCACTGTCACTTGCATTAACAAGCTTTTGCATTGCCATTCCATCCATGTTCTATCCAAAAGCAACACCACAATGAGCTTTTCACAACCTTTTCTGCAGTACAGATCATACAATGTTGTCCCCAATAAATCTTTTAAATATCATTTCTTCGAGATGCATTTCCATCAACCACCTCTGACAATTCTGGGAATGTCACTAAGTTATGAATTTTGCTTAAGGTTATAAAAAGGTGGCAGCAGTTATGGCCTCAGGGCACACACACACTGCAGTTCTCTGTCAGAGCAGCATCTGCTCTCCAAGGCCAGGTGCAATAAACAATCACTTGCTGACCAGCTACTCAGAGGGAGCAACCTTGGATGAGAGTTGCTACATAAGGCAAAACTCACTTTACTTTTAACTCTAAGTGTACTGCTGGACTGGGATCCTCAGGCAAGGCTGCCTGGGAGAGAGAGACAAAGGATTATAAAAGGAAGGGTTACATAACAGCTCTTCAGTGAGAAAATAGCAAGCAGACAATGTTTTGTTTCCTAAGCAGAAGGGTAAAAATTTTGTGCAGAAGGGGAATAATGAACTTCTAGAGGCTCTGACATTATCTTCAAACAATACTTTCCTGAGGAAAATAAACCCATACGAAATACACAGACATTTATTATTATGCTTTCTGTATATGTTTCCTTTTCTAGCTAAAGTGGAAGAGGGTTTGTTTTCTTGGACCCATTAGCAAAACTCAGTGGGTATTTATTTGTTAATTTTTCCTCTAAATAACACAAATATCTGACAAGACAAACAGCAAAATGAAGCTGTGCAGCAGGGGCTCTGAAAGAATCTGTGCTAACAGTGGATTTGCAGGATTCATGCACACCTAGGAACTCAGACAGTTGCAAAGTACACAGTCCATGACCAGGGAATAAACAAGGATCTGCCTCCAAGAAAACTATCAGGGAAGCAAGGAAAGTGACAGCACTGTAACCAACCAAGACCCAGCAAAGGCAGGGTACAAGGATGACGGTGAACTTCAAACCCAGCAAGCTGCACATGCAGCAATGGAACCAAGTGGTGCTTGTGCCACACTTTCATTGCTTGCCCAGCCTTTTTGTCTCCAGCTCCTGCAAACACTGTTCTAGGTAAGGCCCAACCGTAGTAAGCTAGTTTTTTGTGAAATCCCTGAAGAAATCTCAGCACATTAATTGGAACTGCTGCAACTTGAAAGTAACCATCTCAACTGATTTCAGAGAGCTGAGTGAGCTGTTCTGGAGAACTTATCTCAGTACTGATTCTATACCATAGGAACCGGATATTACAGATGTATTTTGGTGTTACTCCACAGACCCCCATATCCCACCTCCCACTCTCACCCCTGATAAAAGATTTGGTTACAGCCCACAGGAAAACGTTTAAGTATCTGACTGCACAGCAAATGCAAACCAAATGACCACCAAGTGGCATTTTACATGCTGTACTGTTTTGAATTTATATTGTTTTTGTAGTGGCTTTGGAACAAGAAAGACCTGCTGAAGACAGCTGCAGCCAACATTTCACTGGCTTATCTACAGTCTTTCTATTGGTTCTTGTTTATTTACCTGTTGCAGATACATCTTAAGTTGTTGCAGTAACAGATTTCACTTAAAATGTTACTTAGTAGAGTGGCTTTTATTTATAATTTATTTATACTTTCAATTAACTCACAGCCAAGAAACCAAAGGTAATTTTCTAGCAACAATTGCAGAGTAACTGAAGTTTTTGTTGGGGCAGCTGGATAGTAATGGGCTGGATTCTTGCTGCAACTTATCTACTAAGAGAGGGGGTTTATTTGTGCTATCGTTTCTTTCACACACTTTACACTGGGAATGTTTTCTGGGGTAGCTATACTTGCAAGTATTTTTACTGCCAACTCCAAACATTTGCAAACTGTAACAGATGCTTATAATGTGCTCAAGCAAATACTTAGAAAAAGCTCTGACCTCATTAGTTACTTTAGGAGCAGAAAATTTCCATTAGATTGGTGTAGCAAAGAGGAAGATAAACACTCCAGGACATGAGACAACTCTTTTTTTGGAGAGCTGAAGTATACATTTTTGTGCAAAAATTTAATATTTGAAATCTTAATGCATGGACTCCATATTACACTGAGGTAAGTGCTTTTCATGCATAGAGCTAGAAAAAGGACCTATGTTTTGCAATATTATTTTCTGTCTCTAAGTGCACAATTGGATGCATGTGCATGGATCATGGCAATTTCCCTCAACAACAATCTGAATCTTCATCTGAACCAACATTTTGGTAATAGTATGATGGAAATAACAGTACTGGACTAACCATAAGAAAATGTGACATCAGAAATTTAAAAATGCAAACTATTAACTTTGACACTGCTTGGAAATTTGGTAAGAACTTGCCATAAATTCACAGTTCCAGTTTATATCAGTCAGTCACTCAAAATCCTAGTAATCCCAATGAATTTTTCCTGTAACAGTAATACTGATTAAATACTTCTTGAGTTCTTTACTCTAGATGGTATTTTAAAACTTTTAGGAATATCTTATCTGTCGACATTTTACTTTCTACAACTTCTTAATCCTTAAATATCTCCCTATTAGCCTTCTATGTTTTTATCTTAAAAAAATAGGCAATATTAAAAAAAGTTTTATCTTTAAAAAATAGGCCCAAGCTGCTAGTGTGTAAGATTAATTAACCATTTTGGTTGAGAAAAATAACATTCAGCCAATCAGATAAAAATGCAGTACCAGGCAAGTAGTTACTACAGTTACTTAAGCCCTGTGTTTTGGAACAGTGATTCCCCTAGAGATGGTTTTGTATTACATAGAACTATAGAAAATCCCTAATCCTCTCAAACGTTCCTAGTTTTCTTTATCAGCTTTTCTGTGATTGTGCTATAGTGTGATGGCTGGAAGTCTCATCCTTGCCTTAATGACACAGAAAGCTAAAAAGATGCCCCCAGACCTTCCTTTTCAAAATGGTTGTCTTATCTGCTGAAGTAAATTTTAAATATTCCCTAAACTATCAGAATTTATTTGGAATGGTGTCTCCAATTTTACATTTGGCATATAGTCCACTTACTCCTTCCATATCCCAACAATAAGGCTAGTTAGAATTAACAAGTACCGGTTATGATCCAGCCTGTTAATAGCAAGATTAATCCATGGGGTGTTTTATAGCTCATTAAAAGTTTATTAGCTATTGCAGATCATCAATAAAACCTGTTTAATTGGCTAATTGCTACAGCTGCTGCAGTGAGTGATGCTTGTGATTCTTCCCACGTTTAGAGCAGTGTGTTCTCCCAAACTCTGCCTGTCTGATATTCCTTTTACAGGAGACTCTTACTGCAGTTTTGTACCCAGTGATGACACACCAGTTATTTACATCTTAATAGTTCCTATGAGGAGCACTCGATTAAGTTACAGCTCCAGTCAGAAGAATCTTTTTAAAATGTACGGAAAATCAACATTTTAAACAATGTTTAAATTGTTTAATTTAAACAAATTTAAAGCCTTTCAAGTGTCTTGGTTTGATAAGTAGTAACCCCAGAAAGTCAGTGCTCTGACGGGCTGATTAAGGATTACTGCTTTGTTCAAGCTGTTTCGCCACCTCACATGGCTCAGCAACTATTTGCACCGAAAAACATTCAGCAACCAAACATTTGGCCAGCTGGAATTAGAAAAAGGATGCTCTTTCATAATTATTATTAGATACAGTGCAACTTTATATGAATTCTATTTCAAGAAATAAAATTATCATATATAATGTGCAGAAACTTTTCATTTTCTCCATAAACCACTTATTCTAATTGCTTGTAATATGAAAATTGTGTTTAAATTCATCATGAGTGCTCCCTAAAACAGCTCAGCTGTTGCCTGTGAACAGCTGACTGCTGAGCTGTACTACAGCTGTCCATATGACATTACCATCTCTTCCAATGTTCTCAGAGCAACCCAGAAAATCAGTGCAATGTAAGGAATATCATCTGAATTTTGGTTGTTAGAACCTGTTGAATTCTGTGTATATTTCAGGGTTTCAGACCCACACAAAGCAAGGACAGCCATTTATCAATATGCATTTGGGGCAGCTGTGCTCAGGCTTTCACCAGCAAAGACCATAGGCCAAGTGTTCTGAAACGGGGCTGTACTTGCAGAAATTCCTATGAAGCAAATGCATACAGTGTTTACTTATTTATTCATTCATTCATAAATTCCTTCTGTAGATATTAAAATACTCTATGCCTGAATAGATAGAAGCCCTCAAACACTGCTCTAAAGTATTTCTATAGGACACCTCTGTAAAGTTCTGAGTGGAGAGCAGTAGTACAGTAGCTGAGCTTTGTTATGCCTGGGAACTTCTGTACTTTCAACTGTGCAAGTTCAGTAAAGGGAGGGAGGAGTTCTTAGCAACAAGTTCCTCTAGACCTTCCAATTACCCTGCTGTCTAAGGGTAATGCAAGATAGCAAAATATACAAACACAGAAGAGGGATCCAATTCCTGTTTTTGCTATAGCCATCCTAGGTGAATTTTAAAACTGTATGTCTCTTATCATGGAATTTTTAAGGTTCAAAAAGACCTTTAAGATCATCAAGTCCAGCTGTTAACCTAAAGCTGCCATCTTCAGCCCTAAACCATGTCCCCAAGTGCCAAGATGTCTTCTGAACACTCATAGGGATGGTAATTCCATCCCTTCTCTGGGCAACTTGTTCCAATGCCTGACCACCCTTTCAGTGAATAAATTTTTCATGATAAACCTCCCCTGGTACAACTTGAGGCCATTTCCTCTCATTCTGTCCCTTGTTACCTGGGAGAAGAGACTGACCCCACCTCACTACAACCTTAGGCAGCACAGCTATGCATTCCTGACATTCAAATTCTAAATCCAGTGTTAGACATGCATGTTCCATCTTACTTTGCCTTCCAGTACCAACTCAGTGTTAATACAACACACAAATATTACACTCTGAAATCCAGCAACACACAACATATTATCTTTGCTTGTTGAACAACAGTGCTGTTGTGAAAACCTTTCTCTTGCAGCCTCTCTGCCCCAGATTTTGTGAGATATGAACACAATGGTTATGTAGCAGAGAGTATCATCCTAGCAGGTTGTTAAATCTGCTCACTAATTACACATTAAGCGTTGATCAATGCTGAAAGCGAATTAATGCATTACAAATACATGACATGTATCTTAAGCTACTATTAAGGCTACAGTCTTCTGAATAATGAATGAAATTACAATGAGCTCTAACCACAGTTCAACAGGATAATCACATTTCAGAATAATAGTTTATGCTACAAAAGCTTAAGTACCTTCAAAGCCAGTACGAGCTCATCAAGTCACAAAAAACTAGGTCAACTGCAATTCATACTGCTGCTTTAGAGTTTCACACATATTATTTTAGATCATCTTTACTGATAAACTTAGCTATTCAATTTTTAATCGTGTTTCAGTATTTCTTACCCTTCAAAAAGGCATCTGTTAAACAGACTTACATAGACAAGAAAGGGAAGAGGAAGAAAAGAGGTAGGTATCTGATAGATATCTGATTAGCACTGCTATCTGTAAGCTGTAGATAAAAACTCATTCATTTCTCACTGCTGAGCTGCTGATTCTACTCCAGACCCTCTTATACACTCAATTGCTTTCTGATCATTTCCTAGAATTCCACCAGTTCA
This sequence comes from Rhabdornis inornatus, assembly GCA_013397075.1. NCBI lineage: Eukaryota > Metazoa > Chordata > Aves > Passeriformes > Rhabdornithidae > Rhabdornis > Rhabdornis inornatus. The sequence goes on along the minus strand of VWZS01006230.1, from coordinate 121,614 downwards.
GTGTATAAATTCACAAAGATCCTCACAATAATAAATCCACGTAGAGGCAATGTATGAAAACCTGGGAAAAGAATATTGTCTACAGTTCTGCCTTTCAGGTTTGAGAAAATTCACTTTCCTGCATCTCAGTTCCATGTTTGAGATAAGTAAAACCACTGTGGAAGCCCCAAGAAGCTGTGATGGCAGCTAGATGGAATTCATCCTGTGCATGATACCAATGGGGCACCTATTGGGATTTCTGGGATGCCAAACAGCATCCTCTGTTCTATCCAACAAAAATAACTTTAAAAGGTATGTGGTACAAAAAAAAAATTAAACTAGTCTAGAAAATAAATACTAAGATAAAACATATAGTTTCCTTTCCCCTTATTCCTTGTACCCAAACCTCATAATCTTCTCGATATTCACAGACATGCAAAAGCTCTAAAAAAAAAAAATTGAGTGTTAGGTCCTGATTATAGCACAGTACTGGGATGCAAATAACAAATAAATTCTGAAGAAATATAATGGACAACATAATTTTCTTAAAGTCAAATAAAAGGTCACAGAATATTTACAGGTACGTGACAAGGCTGAATTCAAAAAATATCTAGTGCTTTTTGGGAAAATATGAGGAACAAAAACTGAGAAAAAAGGATGTAGTTTCCCTTGAAAGTTTTTCTTCTAAGACAGACTTGAGAGGACATACCTGCTATGCATCAAAGACGGGAAAAACTCAGGTCAGAGCACAGAATCACTGACTGTGTGGGTTACACTGCAGTCTGTCACCTGTCCTCTTAGGGAAAAAACTCCTAGAGCTTTGTGATTTCCAAAATCTTTTACCAGAGAACAGGAATCTAAAAACAACCATCTGACAGACAGCATCTTGAGATGGAACAATCAGCATATGGGAGGTGTCAGAACCATAGTTTTGTCAAACTTCAACTTTTAAATCAAATTTCTTAAGAGCAAGTGGTACCAAATAGGAAAGGACACAGATAAAATTTTCTCCTGAAGTATCAATCAGTAAGTCCTTTGAAAAATGGCACTAAACCTCTTCCAATACCATCTGTTAATAAAAATGAAGATGTGAGTACTGGGTATATGGCAGTGTTTAGTATGGCTTCATCTGCACCTTGGTAAACCCCACACGCTGGGTAAGGACACAGACTATCTGCAGAGCATGGAGTTAGTCCAACTGGGCTGATTTAAAAAAACCCAAGTGGAGGAAAAACTTTTTGAGCTACTGTAGGTTTTACAAGGCTACTACTGTTTTCCTTTAATGCAAAGACCTAAAAGACCTAACAAGATTGGAAATGTGAGCAAAGCCACACGCCAGTCTGGAGCAAAGATGCAATGAAATACAGCAAGGTTTAGTTTTGGTTGACTGAAAGACAGTTCTCATCCCAAGCAATACATGTTTCACACACAAGATGGCTGTTCATACAGTCTTTTACCAGGAACTTCATCCATTATATGCTAACACACACCAGCTCTTCCTGGTGAGTACCAGAAATTGGAAATAGTATCTCTCTCAGATTTAACAAATATAGCACTGTTGGCTGCTACAGCAGCTAATGCTGCATTCAGTATGACTAGAGAAGGGTTTTGGAATAGACTTTTTAGCTATTAACTCCTAACACAAGGAGTGACCTGCTAGTAACAACCTTTATCTAGGGAAAGAGAATAAATCAAGCATTGCCCACTCCAGGATTGTCAATGTTCTTCTTCTAAAATGATTATTGTGCTACTGAAGATAATCATTAAACTCATTGTCACCTTTACAACTTTACAAAATCATAACAAACATAACCCAGGTAACATCATTAATTCAACCCCTTCTGAACAACCCTTTTGGCAGGTATGATATTAACTGTTTGATTAGAAACATTACTACAACATAGAAACTGAATACAGATATAATGAATAGTGATTTTATGATCATGTTACAGAAGATTTTCCACGTACCAGTCTACTAGCATTTAGAACAAAAGCCTAATGTATGACATTTGGGTGCTAAGTATTACCAAATTATGCTTCAGTGTGAGAAAGATCACAGTCATCCTTGTTTATCAATATAAAACGTGTATGTGTTCCAAAAAAGTCAATTCAGTTGTATAAACATTCAAATTACTGGGCAGTTTATCACAGAGCCTCAAGACAGATTCAGCACAAATCATTAAATCATCTTGGTCTAAAACACTTGCATGATCTGTTCATAAAAATCAATCAACCTCACAGGAATAAAGTTTCAATCAGTATTTATTAGTCTGTAGCACTACAACAGGTTTTTTGTTAGAATGCAAAACTATACTTCCCCTTGACTAAGCAGTCAAGTTGGTATTTTTCAGTTTATCAAAGAAGCATTACACAGTTAAGAGAAGAAATTAAATTATACCAGTCATTACGTATGACCCAAATATTTTTATTTGCCATACTCTTAACTTTTGTATTACTGACACTCCTTTCCACTTGAGAAAGCCTTGGTGTTCTACATCAAAGGATGGTCCCATCAGCATTAAATGGTCACTATGCAACAGTCCTGCCATCAGCACTGTAACAGAATGTCAGAATGTCCAAATCTTCACATCTAAACAAACATTTCAGGCCAGTGAAATGTTTCACAATTCTTGCACCAAGGGAGGGATGAGGAACCCAACTACATGCTCAGATGTCAGGTTCATAGCTAGAGCATGAATTTCACAAATTAAAGTAATTTGAGTTGGTTACAATTCCCTGTGCAAGCATATAATTAATAAAATGGGAAAAAACCATGCTGTACAATTTGTGCCAGCACTTGCTCTAATTTCCCAGACAGCCACAGCCTCATTACCTCCAGATTTGTGCATCTCATTATGATTCTGACACTCACACTTGTGCGATTAGTGATGAAATTACAGATTCATCCTGATTTAGTGTGGCCTTTATTGCTGTTAATTAGGCAATGAAATGTGAAAACTGTTACGGCATTTTAATTATCTGAATGCAATGAGATTTGTATATTAAAAAAAACAAAACCACAAAACAACAACCCAAAACCTGGAGAATGCTGTCTTTTCTTAGAAACAGAAACTGGTTTTGATAGAAACAGCTGATTGAGGATATTTGAAAATTTATTTTGCTGGTAATTGAGGTGACAACTCCTGTCTATATCTGCCATGTAGAGTTCTATTTTTTGCAGAAAGATAAAATATGCCTTCTTATCAGAGGGCATCAAAATGTGCAGTAACAAAAACTTGAATGAAATATGGACAGATGAATTGCTTAATCTCAGTAAAACTTCTGTATTTTTTTGGCCAAGATACTTAAAAAACACCCTAGAGGAACAACCACCAACAGGTACAACTTGTGTGCAGAAACAAAACCTCAAAGGAGGCAGCACAAAAATCCAAAGGAACAAAGCACTGAAATCTCACCCTTGTTGCTGGACCTAGGTTGAAGTAATTTTATAATTACTGATTGTTTTATAACAATTTATGCGGAACGGTCAGGACAACTTCATTCTCATCACATGGGTGCCCTCCTGCAGTCAGCTGGAATGGCAGGTGCATGGGAATACAACTTCTCTGGGATAGCCCCAGCATGGGTTAAACACAGCACTTATCTGTAATTAGTCATGTATGAGTGACATACATCGGCATGTCTCTCCTACTATTTGATCTTCTCACTGTTGAAATTAATGTTTCATTGAGCATTATTGCTTTGCTTCACGAATAAACTGGTTATAACTAGCTCGTTAGGTTTTGCTAACATATAGTAATTAATTGTCATAGCACATTTTGAAGGAATTTGGTTCATGGGCAGAAGGCAGCTTTAGAGAGATGGAGAGCCAAACATCCATGCATGCTGGCACCATGTCTGCCCCAGGACAGCTTGCAGGAGAAGGAAGGCAGCCAGGTCTGCTATGTCCCCAGAAGTCCTGCAGTGGCTGTGCACCCCTAGGTTTCCCTTACTGAAGTGGCACATCAGGCAGGCAGGTCATGAGTGGGTGATTACAAGTGCACACAAATGCTCAAGTCTGAATCCTGAGCTGTACCGTGCTTTGTGTGTTTGTATTTCTGTAAATACTCAGCTATATCAGCCTGTCTTCACAAGCCCCCACGAGAATGCAGAGGCTGGCACGCCTTCAGACAGCTGCTCATAACACACATGTGGAGTTTGTAGAAAAGAACTGTTGTCCCTCACTTTTTACTATAGACTCAATTTTGCAGGATATTATCCTCATTGTACCCATTTAAGTCTTTCTTCGACAGTATAACCTATGTAAGTGCTACTTTACTTGATTATAAATAACTTTCTACAGAGAAAGATACTTTTATTTTGGTAATTCTGATTAAGCTACATTAAACCTGCTCACTCCTTTCATCATATATACAAAAAATTAGTATTATGTTTCTTTGCAAAAATGAAATTGAACTGGTGTCACAGTTTCTCAATAGGCATGAGATTTCAAATAGATTTTAAATAGACAAGCGTCAGGAAATTTGAAAAGGAAGTCACTCAAAGAAATGTCAAGTAGATTTTATGCATGTATATCTCACACATATGCATCCATCAGTAGTTCATAACATTAAAATATAATTGGTATTGTGCTGCACTGGGAACTTCTCTGATCTCTCATTTACATCCTCATCCTAATTTATGTACATTATACTTTCTTTTTCTAAATGAAATAGCTAAGGAAAATATTCTCAAGTAAGACTATTTTTTACTATTCTGTATACGTCCAGTGATACCAAACTCAAAACATTATGGTGAAAACCCTGAGAAATAGTAGCATTATTGCTACTACAGACCCACTAATTTTCATTATATAAAAATACATAATTTATTTACATATTTAGTGCAGAAAGCATGAAAAAACCTGAGTGTTTCAGAGAGATTTCATCCATTGTTTCTCTCATGCCTTCTCCAACAATTAGTTCCCTGAAAATAATTTTGGGAATTGTACCAAAAAGAAAATATTATTGAATTGAACATCTGCCTGAGGAACTAAATATGGAAGAAATCCTAGAGTGATGGGCTTAATATATAGAAATAAACATTAATTTATTCAGCAATTTTTCACCCTAAAGCTATCTTCCCCCAGAAGCAGTGTACAAAAATAAGTACCAGCATTTTTCAAATACTAGAAATGCAAATATTAGGCAATTTGCGAAAGGCAACGCAAGTCAATAAGAGAATTATGAGCACAGTCTAGTTCCTGGCTGAATTCTGAAATTAAACTGCCCATCAGTAAAGTCCTTAAAGTCAGGGCAAACAACATATATCGCTAATAGAAGCTCAGAAATTAGGTTGACAGAATATATATAAAAATATGTGCACACAGTCAGTGTGATAGTACTGCAGTCCCTTCACCTTCTTGAAAAAGCAGACATCAAAATTTGTAAAAGTAGAAGCATCATTATTTTATTTTCTATTTAAAGACACTGCATGGTCACCTGTTGTGCTTCAGTGCTCTCAAGATCACCCCTTCTTGCATTATAGGATCCTATCATCTAAACCCCAGACAGCAGATGAAATTAGTGTGTGCATTCTTAATAAATATCCTACTACCTTGGAATTATTTTACTTGCCAGAAAACCTTTCCTTCTTTTGACCATTTGTTTGAACATACAGAAATAACAAAAAATCTCTAGCTAGATACACACACTTCAGAGAAAACTTCACAGCTCTCACAAAACAGTAGAAAGGATGGTACTGGCTCCACCAGGCCAGCTGAGTGCCCCAGCTCAGTGCATTGTTCCAGTGAAATGGATACATCTTCCTATGAATATGATCCCTTTGGCACACAAGGTTAAGTGCAGCCAATTAATGTAAAGCAGTAAGACAGACTCCCAAGTGTGAAATCAAATGTATTGGAAGGTCTAACCTGACCAGCTTCATTAAACCATCTCATAATAAGGAACAGCTTAAAAGTGAAAAATTAATTAATCCTAAATAATTAATAAAGTATATTTTACCCATAACTTTGTACAGCCTTTTTCAAAGGCAACTAAGGAGAAAAGCAATTAAGTTATTCCTGCCCATCCTCTTAATTTTTGGCTCTGTGTGGAGAATGAGACAGTAAACATATTTCTCTAGCTTAAAAGCAGAAGGTTGATGTGCAACGCTGAAGTCTAGAAGATGCTTCCACCAATAAATTTGCAAGTTAATGACTGAGTATTCATAATCCAGCAGACTACTCTACAAGTAGATTTTCCATACAATAGTATCTAATCAGTACAAGATGGTGCATTCCATTTAATGTTTTCAAGTGACATGAGAATGGGGGTACTCACATGAATACCAAAATAAGCACATTGAAATATCGAAGAATTGTTGAAAAACTTCTACAGTACTACCTCCCTTAACACCCCTCTTCCTTTAATTCTGACCCATAAACTCTGCCTCTCATTCATCCCCAGGCAGAGCTCCAGTTCCATGTGCTTCAGATGCTCATTAACACAGAGGGTGACACCCTCTCCTCATCTCCACTGCCTGTGTTTCCTGAAGACCCCCTGTCCTTCCATTCCAATGTTCCAGTCATCATGATGGCAAGAAGATCATAGCCTTGCAGGCATACACACCTCTCCACCTCCTCTTGCTTGTTCCCCATGCTGTGTGTGTTTGCACTGAGGCATTTAAGCTGGACCTTCAATGAAGACGACTTACTGGCTGAAGTGTCTGAAATTCCTTTGTGCTGCCCTGCAGATGCTCTTCTGCCAACCTGCAATCCCTCCCCAGGCTCAGGGCATTTATTAGTGGCACTGGCATCAAACTAGTAGGAGCGGAATGAACCCAGGTTCCCCTTCCCCAGCAACCTTATTTTGAAATCAAGCATATGATATATAATAAAACTGGGGTTTGTCATTAAATGCTCCCTCCCTGAGATTGCATTTCTTGTCTTATTAGGTATGAGGTCTCTTTCTCCATCTTCTTTGTTTGCTGAGACTGACTGGTTATGACAGTGTTTAGAATAAAGGAAGATGGACAAGAGAGATATTGTACAGGAAACCTGTATAATGGAAAAAGACAAATTTGCTGAAGAGATGTCAAGAATTTTACTATAGTTTTCTGCTTAGTAATCTGGACTGTCGGCCTCTTGCAATAGATCACAGAGCCAGACAGTGCAACACTAACTTGACCTAAGATTACAAAAACCTCTCCACAACGCTCAAGTACAGCAACATCACAGCACTGCAACAGAAGTATTAAAGAAGCCATGTGCTCTTACCCAGCACTGACACTGCAACTGAAACATCTCAAATTAAGTGTAAAACAGTCCAATTTTAAGAACAGCTGGTGTTTTAAATGATGGTGTTTTTTCAGCCCTTTTAACATTATGTGTCAGCATCACCAGTACAGTACAGCCCACTCATGCATGGCTGATAGAATCCATATCTTTCCACCATCCAGCACCCCATACCCAGCCTATGTGTTCCCAGAGAGGAATTCTACTTAAGAGTATTTTAAATTCTAGGCATACTTGTTCTATGACTTGTCCTCAGCCCCAAGATGAGTGCTACATCTTTCACTAAATCTATGAAATTTGTACACAAAAAGAGAAAGGAAAAAAACCCCATGATTTAAAAAGAAAAGACCCAGAAGAGGTGGGGAAGCTGATGAAAAGTAGTCAAGAATCAGCACATTGTGCAAGTGTTGTAAAGGCAGCCAAGAGGGCAGTGAGAATACAGACAGCAGCAACCACAGGGATGGAGTACATGGGAATTCTTTTTGGTGGTAAGCATCACCTTTAGATCATAAAGCAAGGAGTAATTTTTCTCCTGATTCTTTTTATGAACACATTAAGCTACAAAGGTTAACTCTACAAAAACACTGCATGACTGTGTAAAGCACTTAGAATACATCAAACAAGCACCTCAGACACATGAACAAAAGAAGCCAAAATGTCCTAGCGCATACAATGTTTACATAAAATTTGTGGCCAGTGTTATTCAAGAGAGTGATTCAGATACTAGAACTTTCTCTTTCTGGTAAACCACTTATTACCTGAAAGCAACCTAACTCTCATTCTACAGAAGTCAAAATATTATGCCTTAATAATATCTTTTGGATCTTGAAATACTCCCTTGATGTATGACAGTTACGCTTCTGTTGGTCCATCACAAGAATTATGCCTTTCTGTCAAGTACTGGCTCTTTGACACCACTCAAGGTACATCTGCTTAACATTTTTAAGAAATGCTGAGCCACCTTTCCCTGGATATCACTTTCAAAATTACATCATCTTGAAGGAATATATAAAATACAAAACATACTCTCTCCTAATAGCTACTGTTAAAGGAAGTATACTTATTATCCAGTGTAATTAGCTACAAGCTTCTGAATGTCAATTTACCACACAGCTGTCTTCTGCTGAATGACAGCAGAAGAACAGTCAGCTTGACCACTGAGGTCTTTATGAATTGCAGACATTAGCAAATCTCAGTAAGAAAACACCCTGAAGTATGCACTTGCAATTTCACTGCTATTAGAGAGTATTAAAAGTTATTCGTATGCCACAGCTAGAATGAGACAAAAATAGAAAGCTTACATAAGCTCCTATTATGAATAATGACTATTGAATGTAAAAGTAATTGAAAAGGAGATTGTAGGCAGACACTGGAAGGCTAGACTTGCCTTAGCTCTAAAAGCACACATTAATGTAAGGGACATACAGCTGATCTGTATCCATTTATAAACACTGCATGTGATGTGCTTACTGAGATAATTACTGTATGCATATATGAATGTGGTTTAGTAAAAGAGCTGTTCAGAAACTGTACACAGTCATTGGATTAGCAAAAATGGCCAGGTTATGAATGATTCAACCAGAAAACATCACTAATGGAAATACTGGATGTCTTAAAGCTCAAAGCTGCAAGAATTATTTTGCCAAAGTTGCAGATCTAAAGGACAGTAAACAACTAGGAAGTAATTTCCATCTTCCACTTAGGCAAAACACATTGCAGAGGCCTGCTATGCAATCACAGTTTATACACAAGGAGATCACCCAGCATACACTTTAGAAGCAAATTCTCCTACAGGAAGATTATATTCAGAAGGATCACTCAGTAAGACTAGAAACGGCAACAGAAAAACAGCTAACACACAAGTCCTGACCAAGGTATCTTTAAGGAAGTGCTTCTTTCAGGTAGAATGTCAAGTGTGCTAAAATTTGCCTTAGGAAACATCTACCATTCTCTAGCATTAAGTGTTTTCACTGTTCAGTATTTTATATACATACAGGGACTCAAAGTTTTCTTTGTAACTAGCTTAAACACCATGCCTGTTAACATCAACAGGTTCTAAGCTTGCCTAATATTTCCAAGAATATGTGTGTAAAGAAAACATTGGTCTAACAACTACTTAAACTAAAAAAAAACATTTCCAAAGGAAATCTCTTTTTTCTCCAACCATCCCAAATACTTGTTATACAAAGGTCATGATGCCCAATCACATGTATGTAAAGCTGACACAGCTCTCATAAGAATGAGAACAGCAGTCACAATGTATGATCTACATCCCATGCTTTCACCAAATTACAGTGCTTGTTGTTTCACTAACATCAGTTAAAAAACCTCCCTAACTGCAAAAGAGTGCCACTAAACGAATGAGGAGCTAGAAGGAGAAAGAAAATTGTGTGGCCCTGTGATATTGAGAGGTCATGGCAAATTTAATCAGCAAGTGTTGCCAACAGTGCTATATCCCAGAGTTCAATCTATCTGGAGATAAAAGAATATAAAATGAAAGCTAAACTGTGACTGAACAGAGAGATTGGAAACAACCCCCTTTCATTTTCAACTGGCCTCTTAACCAAATATACTGTGTGCAACGGTGACCTTACCCCCTGAAGACCATGCACTAGAAAACTGGCAAATTTTTTTACAGCATACATTAAGGAACCTTTTTTACTGCATCTTTGTAAGTGTATCAGTGGTAGATGCTGGCCCTTGTGAGAACACTCACTGCAATTTCAGAAAATGTTCATTAATCTCTGATACAGTGGTTTGTTTCATATGAAACAGGAAAAAACCCTAAACCTCTAAAACACAACAGAGAATCCCATCAACTTCCAAAGCATTTTTCAGTTCTAAAAATACAGAAGTAGAGCATCAGCAGGTGTTTACAGTTAAAGACCTTTGAGACTTAAGGTCCTTAAAATCATATTGGCAATGCATTCAATACTGAATCTCAAGGAGCTTACAAAAATATCACTGAAACGCAGCATATCTGTACAAAAGAACACATTAAAATAATACAAAATCACGCCAATCCTGGAAAAAAACACTGCTCACATAATGCCCTAGGATAATGTGTGAGTGGAAGGTGGCTTTGCTTTTCAGGTTCAATGGAAACTCCTGGCAAACTACATTCTCTAGAAATTACCAAAGTGAACCCAGATTTCTATTTGTACATAAAAGTAGACAAGAATTACATTGTGAACGAGCATGATTTTATATATCATTATTTTTAAGCAATATGCTATATTACCTCCAGTATTTAGTACCAGAGAAAGTAAAACCCGCTTGAATTACAACTCCTCAGAAATCTTTTGGGAGTTCCAATTGGTTGTACAAAGGCACATCTCATAGGTGACTTTCAAATTGTGCAGATCAGGAATTCCACATATTGAAAAATAGAAATGCAACTAAGAACCACCAGCAGACAGAAGTGATCTCTTCCCTTACAGTTATTCTACTGAACAGCTGCTCTTGAGTTTAACATTTTGGGGAAAAGTTTCTTGGCTTTTTGTAAAGAGTAATAGTAAAGCTACCAAGAGAAACCCAAACCATAACAAACCTGAAAAAACCCTCACTACAAATACCAAACCAGTGAACAAAAGTAACTGAAAGGTATTTTCATACTTGCCTTGTTAAGACATGTACAGCTTTCTGTTGCAGAAATCAACCCTGTGTTACTTCACTAAATCTGTAAAACAAACTGAATTCCTGTTTGGAATTTTCTTTGAAGAAAGCTATTCTTAACTCTAATCATAGCCTACACCTTTAATATTCTCACATCCAACTCTTCAAAAGAAAACATTTAAATTGACAACAAAACCCTGAAACTATACTGACAATAGTGTATAACTGGAAAATATATATATAGAATATTTCTTCTCTACTGAGTGTGATTCTGGAATCACTCAAGCATTTTTTGAAAAAGCACTTAAAAGAAATGATGCTGTTGTTAACTACTTATTCTGTGCACTGATCGTTCTGATCCTATTTCCTCAGTGACTACCAGTATACATAACAAGGACTGTTCAACTTCTCTATAACTGTGTTTCTTTGTTGATCTTTTGAGGCACTTTTTCAAATGCCTTCTAAAAGAAGGAAAAAAAATGCCAAATCTAAAAGAAATTATTACTCGGAACATAGCTCCTCCAAACAAATCCCGGAAGGAAAAGGTCACAGTTTATTCTTACAGAAACCATGGTGACTTTCTGTATTTTAAAACACTACTTTTTCTAATGATGCTGATACATTTAATTATGTGGAAAACACTTCTGTAAATCCATTACTTCTACGTTTTTCATTCAGATAGTTGATTCAGGCTTGCCCTTCCAAAGATGTGCCAGTCAGTAATCTCACCAAAATATATATTCTAGACTGTTCTAGTGGGTGAATATAAAACATCCTCAGGGGAGACTGCAGTGGTCTTGTTCTGACGTGACTAAAACACACACAATTGCAGGACTGACATTAAGAAGGAGACCGATGCAACCTCTGGAACAGCTGCCAATGGCCAAAAGACTTACTGCCATACAACACTGCAGCACATAACAAAGTGCCAAGTGTGCCATGGGTTGTAGCAATGCTTGGTAAACAGCATTCCATGAGCTCTTCCTAATGGATAAAGAAGTACTGATATAATCTCACATCATTCTCTTTTGCTGTTTTCCAATATCCCTGCCCACAAGTGAGATCTGAATTCCCTTACAAACCATGACATCTCTTTTGATTGCCCTTGGACAACATGTTGCAGCTTTGTCATCACCCCCATAGAAGAGCAGTTAATGGGTAATAATAGCCCCAGGGCTGCACCCACCTAAAAGCTTTCCTAGGAATGTCCTTAGCCGAGGTGGCAGGGAGGCAGCAGCCTTCCTTCCCTATGAGGAGGGTCTGCCCAGCACACTGGAGCCTCTGTTTCCCCCAGGAGGGAGTCACCTACCATTATAGCCTACCACTATAGCCCATCTTTTCTTCCTTGTGGAGGTGGTCATCATACACAGAAAGGTGCCAGTCCTTTCTGTTCAGCAGTATCTCTGGTGTAGATGGGCCATCATCCACATCATCCTTTGACTTACCTTTCACATCCAGAGCCCCATCACTTTGGTGTACAAGCATGTGGGAAGGCAAGGTGGGCAAAGAGTGAGTTTGCCTGCTGCTCCAAGCAGGGACTTGTCCTTGTTCAATCTTTTTGTTTAAGTTACTGCCTTCTGCATGACAGGGGAGGAATACAGGATCCCTGTGGCTGTATGTTAGGGAATTAACCCTTGGAGCAGCGGAAATAAGACATGGTCTCTCTCAAGATAGAAAGGAGACGACTTTATTCTAACACACCTTGCTTAAATACACTCAGGACACAAACTCAAGACAAAGCACTAGCTTATTGGTCCAGAGAAAGTGACACCTCTTTCCCAGGCCTTGTCATGTATCCAGCAGGTGTTTATCTTTGTTTTCAATTCTTCTCTTAGGTTTACATTAGAGAAAAATGGCTAGCTTGGGAAAAAACCCTAGCTAAGCCTGAGAAAGTTGGACTGGAAAAATCCTCACCAAAGGTTTTTCTGGGCCTGACAGCTACAGATCCCCCTGATCTTGTGTTTTTCCTTGTGGCTCTTCTTGTTACTGTCTCAGGGAGAGCAGAGCACGGGTTTGCCAGTTGAATTCTTTCTCATTTCCCTACTAATGATCCCATGTTCCACTCTTGTACTTTGAAATAGCAGCCAAATGTCCTAATAATGGTGGCTGATAAGCGTGGCTCTGAATAACAAAGTGCAATGTCTTCGAAAATACTGTTTTCCATTTCAAGCAATGACATTAAGTGATTCAAAAGCATTATTTCATGCTTCTTATAATAGCCACACAAAATGGAAATTTCTTTTTTTGCTCATAGTAGCAGATGAATACACACAAAAATGTACTGCTAGTAAAGGGTCATTTACTTCTTGTTTTATGGATTTTGACCAGCATTCACATGAAGCTTGAGCAGAAGCCATGTAATATGACTGATGTAGAATGATTTCCATCTTACTCAAATTATTTTGCAGTCTTCATTCTCATTAGAGAAGAAAGCTCCTGAGGTCAAAAGACAATGGAAATAATATTTCATTTTACCTTAGACTATGAACTCTGAAACTAAACCCAGTGCTTTAATATCTGGATGCGTTTAGACCTGCTCAAATAGGATTTAATATTCTTCTATAAATAGCAAAGTCTGTATAGGTATCACTAGTACAGAGATAACTCTAGAAAGTGTTATTATATTTAAAAAGTATACCATATTCTACACATACATTGCTCTCCACACACATATATAGAAAATGTTACAATAAAGTAACATTTTTATACTGAAAGTGCTTCTATTTCAACAATGATAAAAGCTTTTTTTAATCAAACAATTCTTTTTGGATAAATAACATTTTTGCTAATTCTAAAGTGAAAAGCACCTAAGAAGTTACCACATCAATGAAATGGAATGGAGCCAAATGAGGAATCTACTATTAACTTCTGGAATACGAAATGTTAATTCTTTAATGTTAACTGGCCTTTTGGGATTCCTAATAAGCTGAGTCTAGCATGCTGTGGGATTTTAGCATTGACATGTTTCTAATGAGAGGTTAATGAATCTAATCTCTCAAACCATGGCAAAACACAGGACTGGGAATCAGGGAGCCAATTCTGACAGCATTTGGCTGTGTTCCAGAGGGGTTCACTTATTCATGAAGGAGCTTCCATCAGATACTCTACTTCTTACTGAAACATGAAGTGAGATGGAAAAGAAAGGTCTCTGTGGTGTAGAAGAAACTGTCAGCAACCCAAGGAAAAGGCCAAATTAAAATTAAAATTCATTAACCTTAGCATCTGTCAAAGAGTTTTGAAATGAAGAAGGAAAGAAGAAAAAAAGAAGGGTGAATACAGTCGTCTGAGAGAAAAAGAATACTACTTTTTACCTGTTTACCAGAAAACTGCTTATTACATCAATAGCCTTAGTTCTCCAAGAACAGTATCTTTGATAAATAGAAAAGATGTAACATAGCTAAGTACCATTCTTCCCTGACAACTCATCTACCTGAATGTGGCACATTTGAATGTGACAAGAATACCTTTTTCAGTCCCAAATTTAGATATGGTTAAGGAGAAAGCATCCCACCAGCTAAGTCTACCCATCAAAAAGCTATTGGAACATTCCCTGCAATCCACATCCAAAGATTCACAGGGAGAAATGCACAGGCATAAGTTACTCTACACAAAACAAGTAGAAAATTCACAGCAGACAGAAGTGAAGCTTCCTGCACCTTAGCAGATGAAGTTTCCTACACCTTGAACTTTACACAGATTCTCTGGCAACCAGCAACCAGCTTGTGGTAAGGAGGCTTACTCTCTTCACAGCCCTAACTTAGCTCTGCTACATTCAGAACAGTTTTCATATCTTTGAGAGCTTCATCAAACATGGTTTAAAGTAGTTCATATATGCAACAGGCACCAAAAGAGGCCTTTTGACCAACAGAGGCAGTAAAAATTTACTTTCTTAAGCAATTTAGGAAAAAAATAATAATCTGGATGGCCAAGTGTAGAATATTCAGGATACGAAATTTATCAAATAAAAGCAAACCATGTATTTGAACACTAGCATATATGAAACATGCATAAGCTTCTCAAAAGCAAATAGAAGTCAGTGAAACTTCAAGCACTTCATGAAGAGCTCCTGTTTTTCACTGGTAGTTCAAAAGTCACCCCTTAGCATCTCAATACATAATTTACTTAAACTCTGTCCTCAGAACAGCCTTTTTCTTTTTTCAGACTACTCTAATGAATACTTGGATTTTGTTTTCATACATTTTACATTTCCTAGCAATTGAAAGCACAATTCTGCGCTTCAACAGTGCCGTAACATGGGTAAATAAATACATTTCATGCAATTTCTTCAGCTAGTCTCACTACTTTTCAAACACTGCAATATTTCTATGCAACTGTGAATGATTAGCATCCCTCCTTCATCCCTCTCTGTTTAACTCCCTTTTATGTTTTTTCCTGCTTGCAATACAGTTATTTTTTTCAATACAAGCAGGTCAGGATGATCTAAAGTCCAGTAACAGTCCCAATATTTAATTTATATCTCAAATTTGTTTTAAGATTAACATGCTCATCTTTCCCCCAAACAGATCTTGGATTCAATATTGGATGTTGATATAATTCACTTTGTTTGGGAACTCTGTTTCCTTATTTGGATTAGGTAAATTCCAAGTCCGGCAGCAGGAATGTTCCTTTTTGATGCTGTAACAATGGGAGAAGGTTTAAGTGGCTCTGAAAACAACACACTCACTACCTGCTTGAAGCATTCTTATTTGAGAACTTTCTATTTCAATGTTTCAGAGTTAAAAATATATAGAACTTGCAATTAGAAATAGAATCACTTTTTAAAACTATGCTTTAGCACAAAGTACGATAAAAGAAGTTGCATGGGTATGGCAAACTGTCCATGAGATGAACATATATATAAAACATATATATAAATTAAAATAGGTGGTAGAAGCATTAGAGATTTTGAATAAATTACTGAAAAATCACAGATCAAATATCTAGCCGAAACACAACTCGTAAAGAGATTTACAGCACTGGTAATGATATTGTTACTTGTTCCCAGAATAGAGGAAACCCATTAAAATGGACCTCCAGTATTGGTACAAGACAATATCATGTATCCTTCTCCAACAAAGATTATTCTTTCTTGGATGGACAAGATTCAAAACTTTTGCTCTGTAAAGTAAAATAGAAAAGAAGAAAAAAAGACAAATAATTTTGTATCTACTCAAAGTAATTTAAAAGTAGGTGAAAATATTGTAACAGCTCAGATTATCCTTGAACTCATAGTTTTGAGATAACAAGCTCTTTCTGCTACAATGAGGACACTGTAAAATGATTTTAGTTATAACAGAGGAAAATGCTGCCAACCAATATTGTGAAGGAAGATAAAATATCAAAGGCCAACATTTTCAGAAACACATTTTCCAAATCCAAACCAAGATCCCTTCTTGAACAGTATTACAGGATTGCTCTTAATAAAAGCCAAAAAAACCCACCCTACAATAAAGCAACTCACTTGATGAACTCTAAATTTATTTCATTCTTTTCAAGGCCTTAAAAGGGCATAAAATCTCCCTTTCAGTAAGCTATCAAGTAAGGCAAAGAATATTCTGACTTCCCTTTATTCTCTGCCAGTAACTCTGACAACATAAAGAGAGGGGGACAGAATTGCTATCCACTGTAAGGCTGGAGAAAGGCTGAGTTCTCTGGCTCATTTCATGAGATGATTCTTGCATTGTCACTTGCATGATAAAAATTATTTAGCTGAGCCACTGTTAGTATGAAACATATTTAGGAAGCGAAAGTTCACTTTGCTTCCCATTAGAGTGAATTATTCTTTTTTCACCCAGCAATCCTGGTAGAGGTTTTGCTTGTTTACCAGGCTCCATATCTGCCATTTTTTCTCCCTGTCAAAAATCTAACCTCCACACGAATTGTCTGGAGAGAAAAGGCAAAGTGACTCCATTCGTGAAGACTGTCATAGTTTATGCCTAAATATCAACAATTAGTAGGGATTTGGAGCTGCATGACACAAGGCAGGAAGCAAGGTTAATAGAGAAAACCTTTAAAAGAAATCAGAGGAATCACGAATCGGGAAGAATGAGAAAAAATGTTAATTAATTAACATAATTTACTAAATGTACATGATTAAAATAATTCAAGAAACTGGAAATCATTGAAAGCTATTACTGGGTAAGGTGAAACACATTTTTTCCTTCAGTGGAAAGATCAGATAGTCCTTCCTCAAATCCAGCAAAACAAAACAAAAGCACAGCCCAGCTCAGGTCTCCAGCTGACAGCCAAGTATTTATTATCCTATTACTGCAGAGTGTTCTTGAATTTTGCATTACCTATATTCACCATAGCTCAGAAATGCACCACAAGTTTTTTAACTTTAAGTTGTATCTTTTCAATTTTAGATACAGAATCACTACAAAAGCACAAGCTGCATATTGACATTAATGCCAAGCTGTTCCATCTGTATTAAAAATCTCAACAGTTGCCAAAGTTCAAATGTAGATCTTTTACCAGTAATACTCCTGGAAGTAAAATACATACATATTTGCTTTTCTAACAGTTCAAATAAAGAGGAAGAGGTTAAACAAGCTGCTAAGATTTCATACTGAAGTCAACAGCATTGAGAAAGGAAATGAAAAAGAGCAGGTATAGATCTGTCAAAGATTCTGCCTTTTCACCATTATATTCCTTTCTTTTCCCTTTAGAAACATAACCTTAAATTTTTTATCTTGCTAGCTAAAGGAACAGGGGTCTCTCTCCAGGGATGCCTCTTCTGAATAGGTTTTCCTATCATTTGCTTTCCAAACTCTAGAACAGTTCTAGTCTCATACAACATTTTCTTTTGGAGGTGATGGGAGGCTTTGCTGCCCCTGGCATAGCACCATTAGTTAGGCATATTGAGGCATATTAAATACAGATTTAATAAAAATACAAAGGAAAGGGAAATATTTGCACAGCACTGCTCTCCTCAGATACAATGTTGGTAGTAGTGAAAGACTGCGGGCCTCAGTCTGACTGTCCCAGCAAAAAAAACATTTTGAAGGTGCAAAGTCCCATGTCCCAAGGTCAGGTTGTTTAAAGAAAAGCTTCAACTTGGAAAAATTAAAGCTGTATTTAAACATAAATAGACATTGCTTGAAGGAGGTGGAAAAGACAAAGCAGATTATGTAGTTTAAAGCATAGCTACAGGCAATGAGATTCAGAAGTTCTGGTCTTTTATTTGGTGCCTACTCCAGGACAAACTGAGTATCTGGTGCCGTTCCTTTTTGTTAAAATAGTGGAACAATAATTCCAGATAAGGATTCCATCGATAAATGATTAGTTTATTATTCTATTGAACTTGGAGACACGACTACAGGAGAGTAGTCACTACATTACAACTATTAAAGTGGCAAAAAATTGAAGGAAAGAAAAGAAGGGGAAATGAGGAGATTTAGTGTGATTACACTAGAGCATTATGACATGGTCACCCACAATGTACCTCACACTCAGTGAGGTACAACCACCTGGAGTTTAGGCATCCTTAAGAGCATAAATGTATTAAATGGCAAGATGCTCCAAAATTTAACAGCTATGAAAGATTACATGCAGAGAATCACTGTGCCACATACTGGAATAAGCAGCTGCATAAAGAAGTTAAATTCAGAATTTGAGCATTTTGCAGTAAATAAGTATATAATTCTATCCCTTATACCACTATTTCATGGTTTTGGTTTTTTTTATGGGCCAGCACCTGTGTAGAAACCATCAACCTCTTTTTGTTTTTTTTAATCACATACAACTCAGATTAATTTCTGCAAGGATTTTTTTCCCATATTTCTACAAATATTGCTAGCTCAACTTAGCCTTAACTGTCTACCAGAGAATACATTTGGACTGTGGAAAGTAAAATCAGCTTAAAACTGACATAATAGTACTGAATAAATAAATATACCAGCATTTTTGAAATCACACCGTTATATAAATGAGGGAGAATTAAACTTCAAAAGCCTTCTCTCCCCTGACCACTTTTCTTGTTTTTATATGTGACTTTGTGCCAGCTGAGGACTCATTTTCATGAACAAGTGGCTTTTCATTGGATGCAGGTTTTATGTGTAAAATATGCCAAAATAGGTAAATGTCAAATGTGTTTCTCATTCCTAATAACAATCATAAAAAAGATTCTAAGTTGAAACTTTAATGTGAAAATAAGCTCTGGAATAAATTCATTATCCTGTGAACAAAAAGTTTCATTGTAGAAATTAACATAGTTTTAAAAAAATTCAGCTCAAGAAACATCCTATTATTAAAATTCAGATGCCCAAGAAATTAAAGCTGCCAAAATAATTGCAGAGATTTCCAAACTCATGGAGGGAGGAAGAGAAGCATTTAAACAGCAGGTAATTTAATGTCAGAATCCAAGAAATACTCAGAACAGTGGCCAAAATATAAAGAATCAAACAGCAAATATGCCCTAGATTAGTTAATACTACTCTAGTGGTCTGTGAACACATTCTGGAATTTGGACATGGAGATGGAAAAAACGATTTTGGAAATAACTCATTCTTAAAATTTTAAACTCCCCATAAGTATCAGGATGAATTACACTGGACTGCTACAGTGGTTTTTCTACACAGAATGTACATAAATAACAGCACCACAATTCTAAAGATAACTTCCCATCAAATCTGTCTGAACAGAAACACTCTAATTACAAATGTAATTAGCTGTCAGCATATAGCAGAGCAGAAGAGGTGATTGTAAATTGTGTCCAATGCAAAGAAAGGAATTCTAGTAACTAGGTGTAGTGAACTTAGAGAAAGTGAATGGAAATTATTTAGAATGGAAATCTGAGCAGCACATGTGAAAATATGCACATTAATATAATTTGAAACAAATGGCTCCAGGTAACTTTCTCCATGTCATTTTTTCCATGCTCTAAAACTACAACTACTTCTGATGATATTTATTCTTACTTACTGCAACTAAAAACCACATCTTTTCCTGCTCAAGTAAAAGATTCCCGAGTTCTTCAGAATAAATTGTTTCATCTGTTGCCACAGACTCCCTACTGTTTAAATCTATCTACTAATGCACTTGAAGATTTTATGTTCCTAATCCACTCCTATTTAAACATCTCTTTCTCACAGTACTATAAAACAGATTCTAATAAAATACTATTTATCCTGGAAAAAACTCCTGTACATAGTAAAAAATGCCATGAGTCCTTTATTGTGCAGCTTGATAATGACCATTTCACAAAAGACTAATGGCAAGTGGTTTCTTTGCAAGTTAACAGTGGTTTACTTCAGGCAAGCTCATGATTCAGTATCAGAGCTTTGCTTTAAAAACCCACAGATTTTCAACTATTCTTAATACATCTGCTAAATAAATGCTGCCAGTCACCTACAGAGTTCCAGGCACATCTTATTCTTAATATTCCCTTTATGGATTTTCTGAAGGAATACTCTAGGGGTAAGAAGCAAGATGAAAACTCTTCATCTTTGGAAAGAGTTTTCAGATCAGATTGAAATGTATTGGTGGAGTTCCCTGTAAGCTTGACAAACTACCATCATGGTACAGGGCTTTTTTTTTTTTTTTTAATCTGGTGAGAGACTAAATTGACACTGTATTTAGCAAGCACCTTAGTTTTCCCTGATTTAAATTTAACTAGCTTTTGGTAGACAGTTTTCATCACCACATTCATCAGGTTTCTTTAATGATGAGATTTGTGAGGAAGAATAAAAAAAACAGTTAAATTACTCTTGAATATAAATCATAAAAGTGTCATGCAGATACTGCCATACTGGCTATGCCTTTAAATGGAAGCACTGTGTTTGTTGCCTTTATCAACTCATAGTTCTAAAAATCCTAAAAATGGCATCTTCAAGCAAAGCTGACAGAGACACTGACACTTAAGATTTAAACAGTTGCAACATGATACCCACTTCACACATAGAGATGCTCATAGTACTGGTTTTCAGGGTCAACTGTAAGAGAAATTACACATGACAAACTATTTCCCATTCATCTCTAACTGTTCTACCCATTCTCCTGTCTCCTGATTTATGTTCCCAAGGATGCATGCATCAACAAAACCAGGACTGTTCAGGAGTCAATATGCAAACTCAAACATAGAAACAAAGCCAGAATAAACTAAACAAGAATGCCTGGACTCAGCTAAGACCTAGTGTCCACAAAAAGAAAGGCTAAAATTCTGAGGAAAACAAGACTTTTCATTTGTAAGTAAGCAGCAGTCAAGGTGATATGAGACCCTCACATCATATTTATAACTCAAAATTACAGTGGTGACTGCAGAGACACCATGCTCCCCTAATGCATTCCTCGTGTATTCACTGGGTAATGAGGGCTCAGCGATGGCAGTGTGCAGTGACCATACTGGTGTCCCAGGTTTGGTACATAAAGGGCTCCCTAAAGTTGCAGGACTCACTGATTTCTCTCCACATGCTTACAATCCACAAATGCTAAAACCTAGGGCTAATTCTACAGATTATTATTATCAATAGGCATCTTCACTTCTGCTGTCAATACTAAAATACATTCCACTTCTATACTGAGTTTGCTCAAACTGTCCAATGTCACTTTACTACAAAATGTAGAATCCAGTGAAATGTAACTACACATTTATCCATTAAAACACATTCAAAGCAGTGCATGAATATGGAAAACGACAGCTTCATTGACTTCTACATTTCTGGGTTTATGGCTCCAAGTGAACAGTGTACAAAGCACAGATCTCTAACCCACAACTCCTTCTCAGCTGGAAACACCTTATTTTCTTAATTTACTGGGGCTCAAAGCCCAGGAGTCAGGGACATCTGCTTTCATTCACAGGGAAAAAAAAAATTGTATAATACTAACATCTCTAAATTTGGTAAATGCAAAGCAACCCCAAAGATAAGACAATATCCTTTAGGTTTTATCCATTGTAGAAAATTATTTAATATTCAAAGTTGCAGGCACCATCTGCCATCTACATCCCCATCCAGTACTAGAGGCTGGCAGTGGGACTATCCCCAATCTCACACAATCTGGGTCACAGAACTGTGTCTCCTCTTTAACCCTCTTGCCTGCTCAATATCCTCACTCACAAGCAGTGAAAAGGATGTACCTGCACTAAGCCAGGCACTGCAGTTACCTTGAACTTCACAGGAAATACCATTCTAGAGGCATTTCCTTTTTCCTCCCAAACCTTAAGGACAGGTAAATAACAAAAGGCAGAAGCTACTCACAAGAGGTTTACAAAGATGTAGTATATGGAGAGATTTTAACTTTTTTCAAAGACAGTTTCTTTCTAAAGTAGTGTAACAAAACCAACCTGCGGTTTAAACATGAAAATCACATACATAAAACTGTAAGAAATGGTTAACTATATGGGTACACATGGTAACTAAAGTATATATTTAGGATATATAGATATATCTTGGGCATATTCTTGTAAATTTTGTTGAATTTCCAAATAACTAAATTGTAATAATTTTCATACTTTATTTTTAGTAGACATAGTATCAAAGTCTGCCTGGATTTCCATTTTAGCCATGAACAACACTGAATTCCAGCAACATTCTGAAATGCAACTCTCCTATTTTTAGAGCCCAAAATCCAAAAACTTATTTTAGGTAAAATTTATTACTCAACATTTTTAAATCCATTTTCCTAATGTGGGCATGAATTAATTTAGGATGGAAAAACCCCACTCTGTTTGCTGACATGACTAATATACTGAAATTGCTCACAAAATCATAAAGAAAAAAAATTTTGGACATTGTACCACTACTGAATGTTATCACCAGAAACCTTATTCAATCATCTGCTGTATAATTCAAAGTATAAACAAGCTGTTTGCACAAATCAAAAGCTGTTAATGTTGTGGAACACAACTGCACTTCTATTACTTCAAAGACTGCATAGCTATATGCTCCATTACTATTTCCTGTAAGTATTACTTCAAGGCTTCAGAGCTATTCCTAAATCTTATATATTTCCACACTGGCTCTTCACTTGGTTATTGAGTCCTTCTGTTGGTAATTTGATCACTCTGAATTCTTTGCTGCTGTGATTGCTACTTTTCTCTGGAATTGCAATAAACATGCACATTTATTCTTGCCCTCTGAAAGAACTGTGCACAAAAAAAAAAGTCTTGAGAAATATAATATTATTTTTAGAGAAATCTTTTCCATATGCAAAGAATAATGTTTTGTAACTTTACCTTATTTTCTTTTTCCATCATGCTGTTTTAAAGCATTGTGTCAAAATGAAAGGAAGCGTTTAGATTGTGTGATTCTGCCTATATCAAACTCCCAGCTCACATCAGGATGGAGCTTTTACAATAAAAACTAGCACCATGCTCTAGTCTGCACCGTGGAGCAGTCTCAGAGTGCATAAAATGGATGCTTTTTTTGGATGAAACAACTGGAGCAGCACTCAAACTGCTAATGAGTTCCAGCTCATAGGAGCAGACCAGAGTCACTGCAAAGGAAAAATCCCCCAAGACTCAGTGTAAGCCCTGGGTCCCCAGCACCACTTTTGTGGCAGTCAGCTTGACAGCATACACGTAGCCAACTAATAAAGACATAACTTCACAAAAAAAGAAAAAAGCAAAGAGCTGTGTTTTATCAGGGAGTACTTTATGTTCCAGAGCTTGCTAAATAAAGCTTTGGAAATGGTGCTCTTTAGCAAATGAAGGAGTATATAATTATCTTCCTATAAATTCAACCAACTGAAATTACATTTGAGTTACCAAGTTCATCTCAACTTTTAAATCTATGCTGATGATATACAGATCAGTTTCAATAGGCCTATAGAAATTTATAGAGAAACTTGATTTTAATTCTGACTGCTTCCCCAACAATCATGACAATTCAATCACTGAACAGATTAATGTTAAAATTAGATAATGAGGACTGAAAAATCAGTTTAAGATCAGAAAAACTCCAAGCTACTTGCTTTTAAAAGAAAAGCGTGTCCGCTAAAAAATCCCAAGCATACACTACACATCAAACAATACACCTCCTTGAACAAAATACAAGTGACCTCACTACTGCCAGTTTTCTAGTAAAGAGAATAGGCAATAAATCTAAAACTCCAGGATCTGTTGGGTTTTGGTTTGTTGTTTTTTTTTTTTACTTTGGGAAAAGGTCAAAGAGTCTCCCTGTTTAGAAATAAGAGTGAAATACATCCAGCTGTTTGGAGCCAACATCTCAGGCCATGTATCCATGTCAGTAGTGGGTAGATGCCAGTGTAGCTGATAAGTTTCACCCAGGCTGCTGTCTTTTGGCTCCAAAACAGGATTCCATTCTTTCAGAATTTGTAGATTCCCAGAGGAATCTGCACTGCACACATTCCAACAAGTGAGCACAGTGCATTGACCCAGCTCTAGGTTTAAAGTCACTAAGCATTTTCAGGAGGCCCTTTTCACACTCATTCCCAAATGAATTGCAGTGGAACTGAACACAAGGAGTATCTTGTGAGGGATAGCCAGCACCAGGCAAAATGAATGATTTCCCTTTCAGCACTGAGCATGAGAGAGGATGGGGCAATGGGAGCAAAGGGATTCACAGTGGAGTGATCTGGATACACACACGGTGTCATCTGTTCTATGTTCCTTGTTAATCATCATGTACCTGAAGAGATTCAATCAGAGCTAGGACTGCCTTTAGGTCCACCATTAGTGGTCTCACAAGCCCAAAGAGGGGCTACCAAAGCAATGAGTTTCTTCCACTTTACACCAGGCATAAGCACCCACATGCAAATTTACGCACAGAAGTAAATTTACCTTACAGTAAAGGTTTCTGGCTCTTAGTTTTAAATTACAGAACTATTTTTCCTAATTCGTCATGCTAATGGTTGGAGTACAACAAGACAGTAAAGAACTATTTCCTTATTATTTTTTCAATATTTAACTGCCTAAATATTGCCTGTAGCAAATCTACTACTAAAAAACACCATGGGAGACAGAGAAGAGCACATTTCACAGTAATATGCCCACCATTTAAAATGTACATCACAACTGGTCAGTTTTTTAAAGCAGATCTACTGAGATATACACACTCACCTACAGCCAGTGCCATTGTACAACTGAACTTGAGAACCAATCATTTGCTTAATAAACAAAAGCCACCTTTCCCTCATTTCAAAAGAAATAAGAATGTGTTTTACATAAAAACCAAGTACAACAGCTTTTTTATTTATCATCACAAGGTAAATTTGGATAAGCTGAAATATGACCCATAATTTTACTTTGTAATATGTTCTATCTACCTTGCATGAATTAACTAGTCTTACACTTTCAGCTAACAGCTCAATCTTACCTTCCATTCCTAAAGAGAGGGAGGGACAGATATACCATGGAAGAGACCAGACATACCAGAATATTCCACAGAGAATTTATTAGAATAAAACTTTTGAAACACTCCTGTAATATTTAGATATCTTTAACACCGAAATAATTTCTGATTCCAGGCCCAATTGTAACTTCTTCCTATCACTGCCATGATTTTACCATCTGACTCTGCAGTACAATTTAAGAAGAAATATCTTAGCAGTTTCTTCAGTAAAGAGGAGAGGTGGAACAGATCAATCTGTTCAGTCCTGCAAAGCTAATGGGTACATTGGTTTATTTGAAATATTAGTATCTCCCCAAAATCCTATGAACTATGAACAAAATAGATTAAATCAGGATACAGAATCCTGGCATACAGGGAAGTAATAGAAATGCTGAGATAATTACAGCACAAAGAAAAATGTTGTAAAAGCTTTGCAGCTTCAAGAGTAAAAGAGTTCCCGGTAGAGTAAAAAATTCCATGATTTTGCTAACTTCTGTAAGACAAAATCATGAGTCACAGTTAGCCCAAATTTAAACTGCTGCTTATGAAGACACTGCCATGATAATTCAGAGAAAAAGTTCACCTCTAGCTGTTTTAAGTACCACATTTTATGTGGTATTTACAGAATAGCAGGCAGCCAATGAAATTCTCAGTAGAACTCTGCATCTTCATATAGATTGCAAGTCATCTTAATTTCTACCTCCGAACAACACAATGCATGGTAAAATTAGTTTCTCCCTTGCTTCAGCTGGCAATTTATTATATCCATCTTCTTAAATGTTTAACATAAAAGTCCTCATTCAAATTACTTTAAATAAAAGGTAAGCACACACAGCATGGTTTCAAAATGATGGAGTTATTCACATATCTATTTTCAATGGCTACGTTTAGAAAAAAAGCAGCTTGAATGCAGAATATATTCAAAAGTTACACAGAGCCAGGTGGAACATTAGAGACTGTATCTTCCCTCTTTCAACACTATGCAAAAAAAAAAAAAAAAAAGGACAGAATGACATTATCACATGAAACTTAGAAGGAGGTGCTCAATAAAGAATTTTGATTTATTAAACGTAAGCTACATCATTGCTACACGACAGCCTTTGATTTACGTTGCTTTTAATCACAGCTAGGAATGAAGTTTGTCAGTTCCCTTTTGGCCTGGATCATAATGGATATAGATTTTAGATGGCATGGAATGAAAAGCACCATTACACTGCTGTGTAACCTCCCATGAGAAGGCAAAACAAAACTGCAACTGAAATGTAATGTCCCAATGATTAAGAGAGATTCTGTAGAACAGATAGCTAAAGGCAGAAAAAGTACATTGGAAGTCAGAAGCTCATTAGATTGAGAGGCTTGCTGACCCACTGCAGGTCCCAAAAAGGACTCAAAGGTAAAGATCTCTCAGAAAGACTAACCCATTTCTTCAGCTTCGGAGTATACAGAAAAATTATTTACCCAAGACATACACTTGTGAGGTGAGGAGGAAATACTGTCAGGTCACAGTATGAACAGAGGACATGCTGGAACAAGGTGATCACTAAAAAAGCAAGTCAGCAGCACCAGATGGTTATGTTCTGACAGGATTTTAATACAATGGAAAGTTAGAATGACTACATCTCTGCATCTTAACAATTCAGACACTTGATTCTTGACAGCCAGAGGGCAGAAAACATTGCCAGAAGCACTACAGATGATTTGGAGAATCACAAACAGAACACCTTTATTTCCAGCTTAGAATTTCATAAAAATTATGTCACGATGAAATTATACACAGGAATGCAGCTTCCCTGCAGCTAAGCAAACAGTACTTGGTTGATTAAAGCACCAGAAAGTGTTGTAATCTCTGTGATTGACTCATTGTGTTAATAAGTAATAGCTGTGACTGGGCTTTAAGAAACAAATTGTTGCTGCATATATAAATTGTAATTCCCATTGTGACAACACCCAAGGACAAACTACACTGTGCTGCTGTAAGAGAAAAATTGTTTTCATTTCATTTAATCTTGAGAAATATCTATATAGATATATACACATGCAAGCATATACATATATACCTATTACTTCTTATGGTGTGTATAAAGGAAACAGGATATTACATGAAAAGGTTGTATATCTTTGCAAGTACTTCTACCTTTAGATTCCATTCTACAATGAAAAAACACTGACAAATAATATTCTATGCAAATAGGAGTTCTATTTTAAGTTATTTTATTAATTTCTGGACTCAAAAAAATATGTAGTGAATGAAATCTACCTATGTTCAGCATCTCTTTCCGTCACGTAATTCCTATCCTAAAGAAAAACAAACACAAGAGCAGCATAGATTTCTGCATTCTGCATGCAATTCTATGCTAACACTTTACTAATAATCAATTGAGATAACATCAAACAGATTGAGATATACAGTTTGCCACTGAATCTTGTAATTCTCCATCTCTCTTCCTAAAGAGGATCAGATTCCAATGAATATGTTTCAACAAGAAACTGTGCACCTTACTGTGTGCCAAGGAGCACTGACATGCTGGAGACTTGTACTTGCAATAAATTTCAGATGCAAAAACTTGAGCAGAAAATTACAACGAAGAAGTTGACACACACCAGACTGCACTTAACTGAATAGACTTGGAATTAATTTTAATACCAGTACTTTAGCTCAGCTTCACTATCACTACAACATATGGGCAATGCCTTAAATGTGAAATGAATCAGTCCTTCAGCACTTTTTGCTGGTCAAACGACTTCCTTACAAATGGCCTGAAACCAATTAAGTGGCAGAAAGCATATTTTACACTAAACCCCCCTTTTTTTCTGTTTTCTTTAGTCAGAAGTTTGGCCTATTTTGAAGCTATTTTACCTTGAATCTCTTCTACTTTTACATTATTACATGACATATACAACTGTGGATGCTTAGAGCTATATTGCTAGAAAAATAAACATAACCATTGACCAACAGGTAACACAATGAAGGGAAAATTGATGTGTTTTATGTATAAATTCAAAGCCTCTTCAAGACTTTCTCCTGAACCTTGCTTCTGATAAATATCTGGAAAACTTCAATCTCATGACCAGTCAGTGAAGAATATGTTAACAGAATCATACTGTTCACCAGTGTCCTACAGACAGGTAAATAGCTTCTTTCAGTAAAACTTAAAGTAATCATACGTGACTCTTGGCTAGGATATTTTTGCCATTAACTAAAAAGCAGCATGAATTAAGACTATAATATAGTCCAGAAGAATCTATGAAAAGTAGATGCCATCCTAGTGTACAGTGTTTTCCAAGTGGAAACTTAATTTCAGAAGTTGTTGTTCAGAAAAAAGTAAGAATCTTTTATTCTGCTAGATAGTGCTACACTCCACTTGCAAAAGGATCTGCAAATGTTACAGTGAAGCTACATAATTTTGCTGAGCTGGTACAATTAGGTCTGTAAATCAACAGTGCTTTGACTATTGAGTATTCTTCCTGCCTAACCACCACCACTAACTTTACAGAAATCATTCTGGAATACTTGCTAAATACCTTTAGCTGCAAACAATGGCTTTATTTTCCCTTTTTCTGTTATTCAGTCAGATTCAGAGATCAACACTGGAAGAAAACTGTGTCTACAGTATTATATCCCAGCAAAGAGCAAAGGAGAAGAAGGAAGAAAGCAGAAGCAGGGCACCGATAACAGAGTCTTTAACTGTAGGCATGGACACAAAAAAAATTCAACCTTACCTTACACCTACAGTCTACCTCAGCATATCAATGTCTAAACAGCAATTTGTTATTACATTCAAATATAATGGGGTAATGAACTTAGTAACCTGTGAAAGTGAGAACAGTCACCTTGTGTGCTTTAGGTTTGCTTCTACTGGGCTTCATTCTGTTTTATAATTTAATAACAAATTTCTGAACAAACCTGATTTTCCTGTCAAATTCACTGTGTTTTTCTTGTTTTTCTACTGGCTTGATGTACCATACCCTGACTGTATTTCTGCAAAGCTCACTGTTATTGCAGGTGGTTGTTACCCAAAAGTAAAAACAACCATTTTCCTCTGAGAATCAATATAAAATTTCAAGCTGGCTTTGGAATATTTCCCTTTATCTTGTTATAGATTTTTGTCTCCAGGTGAGCTTATTGCAGCTTTTTCTACCAAAAAGAAACTTGGTGGCATATTGTTGTTGGAAACCAGTATAAAATTTCAAAATAGCAGGTAACAACTTCAGGAGCTGAGAGAAAGAATCATTAGGACAACTGCAGGAAACCCCAAAATGATACAGAGCATAAGAGAATACTGCTGAATATTTTTAACATGAAGATGGCAACCTGCATGTACAAGCATGAATAAAGGGAAGAGGGAAAACTACACAAAACGTTTTTGCATAAGAGTTCTGACAGGATAACTGTGCCATCTATCTGCATTTCTATACAGGGAAGAGAAGTTATAGGTCTTAATCTAACTGGTGAGTTACTATTTCACGTGCAGATTTATCACTTTTGCCATTTTTGTGTTTCTAACTCATCCATATTTCTAAATAAGAATACTTGTGGATTTCTAATTTTTGTGAGAATACATCATACAGAAGTACTTACTATCCAGAGAAGTCATACCTGCTGCCAAGGATTGGTTCCCCAGAGGTTCCCAAAGCAGAATAGTCCATGCCATAGAAATTCAGTCCTAAAAGTATTTTCTTCCTCCATTTTGAATCAGGATCCAGTAGTTCAACACAAGCTCGTACCCAGGGAAGGGGGGAATTTGGACCAGGTCTGCCAAGTTAGCAAAAATCAAACAGGTCAGAAAAAGTACATGCTCATACTTAGCCTTCTCTTTTTGTCCAGTTTAATTGCAAAGAAAAAATTATGGCATACAAAAATCGGTGAAGATGACCCTACAATTCTATGAAGGTTAAATGCACATTCTTCAGTAGCTTGAAGTGCTGATACACAAAACATGATTGCCCCACTCTTGACTTTTTGATTCAATTCTAAGGTGAAGTGACACACAATTCCTTCCTAGGGGTAAGAAAATGTTTCCCCCCAGTACATTGTTA
The DNA here is from genome assembly GCA_013397075.1 of Rhabdornis inornatus. Lineage (NCBI taxonomy): Eukaryota > Metazoa > Chordata > Aves > Passeriformes > Rhabdornithidae > Rhabdornis > Rhabdornis inornatus. The sequence goes on along the minus strand of VWZS01006230.1, from coordinate 91,461 downwards.
CCGGGCCTTGCACAATGCCTATGCTATAATTCAAAACTCTGTATGACTTTAGTTTTTTCCCTCAACGTTTTTACTGCAAACTGGCAAAATATACTGGGGCAAAATCTACCATTTACTTGCAGAAGGAACTATAATATTAGTGACTGGTAAGCAAGACAAGTTTCAATTATTGTGTAGCACTTATTATTTATGGGAAAAAACCTACAAAGTACCTAGCAAAAAGCTACATGAAGAAAAAGAGTATAGCCTTAATACACAGAGTAATCGAACTGTCATGTATGTAACATCAGGATATTGTGCTCATTCCATCCTACCTCACTGGAGAGGAGAGCAGGCTCTCTCTCAAACATTAATATCACTCACTAGCATGGTAACAGGAAGAATATATCCCAGTCTTAAAAATATCAACATCTGCTACTCCCTACTAATCATCTGCCTCAAAGCCTTCATGATACCTGTGCCATTAAAACTCAACAGCAGAGCAATGTTGCTGGGAACTGTGCTCATATTTAAAGGTAAATGATGTATAATTGTTTAAAGCTGATTTGTTTGACAATGTTATTATTAGTAGATTATTAGTGTACCTATCCTGCACAACTGTGCTAAATAACTCAAAACAAAAGAACCTGGTCTGGAAAAGAGTGTCAGGTTATCCTTTTAAAAGGATGCCTTTTTAGCTGGAGTACAAAGTCCTTCATAATATCCAAACCCTGGACACACATTGCTGTTAAAAATGTACTGAGTTATCAGCTTCTGGAAAAATTGTCTATTTTAATTACTAATCAAGAACTTTAGTACCATACAAGTACAAAGCACTATGCACTTTTCTAGGAAAAAAATGAACTTGTACTGTAGATTTAACAGACCTAAGTGGGAATCAGCTCCTTCAAAGATCTTTCTGATGTCAGATGCAGTCTTACCGATGAGGTGCTGAATAGTCATATGTCATGAGACTGAAGCTGTCTATTGCTGTGGCCAACTGATCAAATTCTTTCTTTGTGAACATTCCCGGCTGGTTGGTCCTTTCAAAACAGAAACAGAAAGAGAGAAATTACTACAACAACCAGGCTTATTCTCTCCTTTGGGTTTCATACCATTCGATCACATAGGAAAAATCTTTCATTCTGAGGTGGCAAAAAAAATAAAATATGTATTTCAGTGCCATTTTTGTAATAAACAGCTAAGAAAAAAAAAAAATTCAATGCTATGTAGGTGGCCAGTGGGAAGAATCGTACTTCCACAGCATACTTACCAAATAAGCATTTCCAGCATGGCTACAATAGTGATTATAAGGGCTGTGGACTAATCAAATTGCCTTAGGTAGCAATCAATTGAACTCTAAAAGCTTTTACAAAACCTTTAATTGCTTGGGATGTTGAACTGCTTTTGACACTTACAAAACTAAGTTTTCTGAGGCATACTTAAATAACTGGATGGGTGCAGCTGTTAATAGAAAAATATAAACCAAAGGTAATTTTTTTATTAACATCAAAAAGAGCTATTTCAGTTTATACTATACTTAAGAAAGAAAACCTGTTTTCTTTAGACAAAAACAGATCCACTTCTTTCTTTGGGCAGGGGAGAAGAAAGAAGAAATCCATTCTATGACCTTTTCTAGACAAAAGTCAAGTTATGCTTTCAGCATATCTTGGTATGAAATACAGAAAACCATTTTTCCCCCCTTTTCTTGCTTACTCTTGATTTACAAAATATAGACCTGGATTAATATCTACCTTATCTTCATGGGTGGGAGGGTGTATATTTTGTCTGTTTTGGACACAGAGAGGCTACTGACTTCCTTCAATCATTCCAGATGGAAACAATTAATTCACAAAAATTGCCTGAAAACATTGAATCTGTTTCAAAGAGAATTTGTAATTTCAAAATAGCAGCACAAACAGCACAGCAGACAACATAAGGCAGCCTTAATCACATTGCAAATATGGGACTGAACTAAAAGGGAGAAGCTAGTGCCAGAAGAACCCTGTCCTCAACCAGAGGCCTCTGAAGCATGCCAACAAGAGACAAACAGGTAGAGAAGCAGGATATTGTCCCGAATAATCTGGGACAGAAGTGTACATAGGGGGACATTGCAAAAGAAGAGAAAAGGGGAAAAAATGTAATTTAACAGCTACAAACTCTGTGGTGCATCTCTGCCATTTAAGAGGCAGAATTACAGGATTGTACAAGATTCCTCTAGAGAGCAGAGGAGAGAGACTGGAGAATCCAGACTTTCCCAATATGTATCAGAAATTGCTACTTGATCTAGAAATTCGAAGCCAAGCCTTGTCTAGGCAAGGTATGCTTTTAAAATCACTCACGTTCCATCTTAAATGTAAAAAGCAAAAAGATGCTCAGTGACAGATGCAAGTAATAATCAGAAAAATCACATATTTTGACCTTTATCCCTTTTGGATCAGTGTGCAAATTCTACATCCAACAATATGTGCTGCATGGATCACCAGAGCATAACAGTGTTCATTTATCAGTTCACAAGGACTCTCTGTGTTCCACTGCAGAGGAAAGAGGTGAACAAAATGCAGGTTACAAAGTAGGGCAGATCAAATCACATAACACGCCTGTCAGAGTTTCAGAACCAGTGATATACTGGTCACAGGAAGGAGAAATCCCATTCTTTTCCTTCAAGGCTTGTAACAATTTTTTTTAAAATCTTCGCTTCTGGACCCTGCTGGTGAACCTCAGGTTTTTTACAGTCATCTGCTTGTGATGTACTGCAATTGGAAACTATAGTTGCTCTACAAGAATTAAAATAATAAATACATCTTTGAAACAATGTCATGGCAACTTGGATGTCTGTAGGCAAAGCAATTTCCCAGTGCAAACTCCATCAAAACACATTTTCAGTAAATTGATTGTGATTACTCTTGAAGGCAAAAACATAAAAAGTAATTATAATGTGTATTAGATATTAGGGCAAGTTGGATTGCTTTATAGAGTTAGCCAGGTAGTACTTTAATGAAATTTGCATGTGTAACTTTAGAAGAAACCCACAGGTTAAAATGGATATTGCCATCATTTTCTCGAAAGCAATTTTGTAACTCAGCTACATCTATTACAAAGGAATGCCATCTGAGTGACAAGGGCACAAATTTCCAACTTGGAACAACCCCAGCAGCAATGAATATACTTTGTCCATTAATGTATAGTGTTAAAACAGCATCACTCTTCAAAAAAACAAGCACCACTCACCAGTTCCATGAGTACCACCAGTCAACTCTGCTCTAGTCAAGCACTTTGGGAAACTCCACTGGAACAAAACTGGAAACTCCACCGGACTATTTGATTCATGCCTTTAAAATTGTTCTGAGTCAAGAAAACTGGCATTCAAGGATAAAACCTAAATATTTTTTCAACACCTATTATACTTGGAATTTGTGGTTTTCCAGTCATTCTGATATTTATGTAAACTTAACTCAAGGGCAGGTATGTTCTACTGACTACTTTGTTGAGACATCCAGCACAAAAAGGTCAGGAGACTTGGCACAGAATATGCAAAATCCATGAAAGCAATACTTTCCAAATCTAAGTCAAAAGCTTGTCATTCTTCCAAACTTTGAATACCATTTCCAAAATAGTCAGTGAAGTAGCAGAAGCTTCATCATCATTTATTAACACTGTGCAATATACATATAATCATCTAATATGCTAAGTGGGAAGGGACCCACTAGGATGATCAAGTCCAGCTCCTGGCCCTCCACAGGACAGCCCTGACAATCTCCCCATGTACCTGAGAGTATTGTCCAAACATATCTTGAACCCTCTCAGGCTTGGTGCTGTGACCACTTCCCTGGGGAGCCTGTTCTAAATCACCTTCTGGGCGAAGAACCTTCTCCTAAGGTTCCAAACCTCCATAAAGACCAAAAAAAAGAGCCTGTATTTAGAGTTACCCTAGTTTGCTAAAACACTCAAGCCTAAATCCCACTATTTTGGAGAGAATTCGGCATAACTTAACCAGTTTGCTGAATATTTCCAGTCTACTAAACTGAGACAGACTCCACTTTCACTTGGGATTATTTTTTTAACATGGCTTGTTTAATTCTAAAACTTTATAAAGAAGATTAAGAGACACTGCTGGAGGAGAGGCAAGAGCAACAACTGAGTTTGCTCTCCAAATCTGCTCTTAAAGCTTCCACTGGTCTTGAGCAAGCCAGGGCTCCTCTCAGCCCATTTGCAAAACCAGACCCAAACTCTTCTCCCAAGATCATGAAACCCTCCCAGAGCTGGGAGAAGGGTAATGATGCAGGAGGGGTGGAGAAGAAATGAAGACAGGATGGAGAAAGGATGCCCTGGGTGGCACAGCTGGTACCCCCAGCCCCTCAACCCCCAGACCTGGAGCTCCAGCTCCCCGGATTGTCCCACGCCAGGACTCGCTCCCTGGGGCAGCACTGTTCCCTGGTGCAGGGGGACTTGGAATGTCACACGAGTAATGGTCTGGTGACACTGCCCTGACCCTACTGGAGCACAGGGCACTGGGAGGAAACCAGTTTCAGCTATGAATATCCTCAAAGGGTTGAAATTCCCCAGCACTCCTGCTAATATTAACTGTTGCTATTCAGCATCCATGGGGGTTTTCAGTAATTTGGATTGAACAAAATATATGACTGTGAACTATAATCAACTGAAAAACTGAACTATATAAATTGAATCTACAACCAAGCCTGCTCCTCTGTGTGTATCCCAATGAAACAGACACTGGGAAGAAAGGAAAGACAAAAGGACAAGACTGATTTTTCTGGGATTGCTGAAAATCATTGCCTTACGCTATTAACAAGAACAATGATTTTTTTAAAAAATCTGAGATACTTGACAGTTTTTTACTATTAAATAGGCCTTAAACTTACTCAGGCAATGCCTCATTACAGGTTACAGGTTTGGTTTGCACTATTATTGAAAAGCATTGGGGTTTCCAGCCCCTTTCAAAGCAGTTTCAATCTGGCAGTGCAATATTATGTCTCAAACTATGCAATCAGGCATTATATTGTATTTTTATGTCTTCTTTACACAATATAATTTCCATGTTTTCATGAAAGAGCTTCTCTGGCAATGATAAATGCTCTTGTGAAGAGCAAATGCAAAGCTAGGAAGTGTTCAGACTTGAGTCATCGCTCAACCTATTTTTCTGATTGACAATTCAGGATCCAAAAATTCATCTTACACTTCATGGTCTACTTTCAGTACAGGATACATGTTTTTGCCTGGCAAGCACATTTCAGGCAGGGGAAATACCTAAGCAAGACTACACCAATGCAAAGTATGAAGTGCAGAAACAAATCTCCATCAGAAAAGACATAGAAAGTGTGACAGGTATCAGTTCTGTCACTTAAAGAGTGACTTGAAAATGCTCAGATACTGGTAATGAGGATGATATAAAATTCCACAGTAAAAGGAAAATCAAATTGTATCCTCTAACTTATATAATTAATATTTTAAACTAACACTTCGTGGTGAATGTGTTTTTCTTGCTATCGAAAAGGAAAAGCATCTCTCAAATAAATGAAGCTTTATTTTTTCTTCTTTCTGATTTGAAACAACTGTTAATATGGAATGACATTTACCCCATATTTTTCAATTTTCTGTTTTCTAGAAAAATCTGTAGGATTATATTTCTAAAATACCAGCCAAATGTAAACACTCACTTAAATTCCTTGGACCAACAAGACTTTCTGATGGATACTGTACCTATTCTTTATGGTATTTTAAAATATTTATTAAAATGTGCAAGAAATATGGATTTAGCCCTGTAAAAATACATATCTGGAATTAATCTTAAAAGTGTCTGTCACTCCTGCTCAACATTTAAGGGATAAGGCACCATACAACAGGAATTCAGAGAGGTGGCTTTCTATATAAAAACTTCTACAAGTAGAAATTATCAGTGCAGGGAAATGATTAACACTAAGGATAGAAAACAGGGCATGGGACTGCTGGGTGTGCAGAAAGGTGGTGGAAGAACAAAAACACACTGCAAAGAGAAAATGAGAGTTTTCCTTTCCAGTTCATTGCTGTTTTACCTTAAGTGGACATCTTTTATTGTGACGTATTTTCCCTTTCACAAACAGTAAAGAAGCTGCCTTACACAACATCCACGGAAATCCTTCCCAGAAAAAGCCTCAGGAATACAACATAATCTCTACAAGTTCTCCCCTACAAGTAAAAGAGCAATGGCAACCTGGCAGAACTCACAGAACGATGATTCCCCTTAGAGCATAAGTCTTATTTGCACACATTCCTGAGAATTTGTCAACATTTCCCAATGGCACACTGCCACATGTATATGAAAAAATCCCTATTATGGGGATGACACCACAGACTTAAAAGAAACCACCTGTTTTCCTTGCTATTTCCACATACACAGCTTAGAATTCTACAGCCTCTTTTTACTATTCTATCTTTTCATATCTAAAATAAATGTAGAGGGGTTTATTTCACAGCCTAGAAGGTTTATTACATGAATCTTCCAAATTACATACAGTCATATGTCTCAAAAATCCTGTTAATGCTTTACTGATAAGTATTTTTGTAAGGTTTTGAGTTTGTAGTCTTTCATATTGAAAGACTGGAAAAAATACTTCAACAATGAAAGCCGCTTTCATTTACCTTCAAATGAATCTACATTCTCAATTACTTCTTGTCTCACTACAATTACTCTCAAAATGAAATAAGGAGAAAAAAGGTCTTTTAACTGACTGCTATTCACTGCAAGTTCAAACTGCATTCTTGCAGGGTTACCTCACCTTCACTCTCCTTTATAAAAGAGAAGTTTCCTGTATCCTCATCTTTGAATAGCCTTCATAATGGAAAACTGATTGATTTTCTGTTTCCACTATGATTCTATTTCAGAAGTCAGCCGCTCAGTAATGACTTAATTTTCTTGTCATGTATAATTTTCTGTAAAGCAACTGTTGGCAAATCTTTCTTCACCACGAGATATTATTGGTTTTCATAGCTTGTTGCAGATAGGAGCATTACAATATAATGCTACTGCATTTTATGAACACAGACCACTGAATTCAGTTAATGCACAATCACTGAATAAAAATTCACTGTTTCTTCCTGCATGAAGTCTGTTCTACAGAAAATAGAAGAAAGAGCTAAATGTCTACCCTGTTCATCACACATTATAGGCATTGATAATTAAACAGTCAAGTGTGTAATCAAGTTAAATCTGAAACTGTTTCCTTTTCTGAAAAAATCCTCTTGACAGTTTTGTAACTACCCTTTCTCATTTTAGGTTTTTCAAAACTCTCAGGATGACAGCTCACTGAAGTAATTTTCCACTATCAGTACTTAGAAAACAATTCTACATGGGTCATGGTTTCCACGGATGTTTTGCAACTAGATTTCTGGTGTCCTATAGATGTTTCATTTACAGTGCCCTCTTACAGCTGGGTCTTGGGGAAAAAAAAAAAATAAATTTATCTTCATCTGACCAGCTGCATATTTTCATGAACTAACAGGAAGCTGATTATTAAAATTCTATGCCTATGTCAATTTGGCTTGAAACTGGTCAAAAGCCAAAGAAGCTTTAGCAGAGAGATGAGAAATGTAAGAGAGAAAGCTTACAGACACCTTATTACCTCAGAAATTAGGCTAAGAACAGAATTAAGGTCATACATAAAACAACACTGTATGAAGCAGCCAAGTAAGCAACAGGACCTTGAAACAATGCTGCTGTTCAAAGCCATGAGCATAATTACAGATCTAATCCCTGCTGTCAAAAGAACACAACCATACTGGATGTTTAACCAACAAAAGAGAGATCCTGAGGTAGACAAAAGCAGATTTACTATATAGTGGGGGATGAATTCCATGCAGCTGAATGGAGATTGTAAAAAGCACAGCATGCTCTCTACCTGTAACCTCTCTCCCTCAGTGAGCACATCCTCCCAACACAATAGATCAAGGCTTTTGCAGAGATGCATGTTACTCAGGCATTTCAGAAAATGCACATGCTTACTGTAAATACAAGTATCTTCACCAGCCTTTGAAATACAGATTTATTTTTCTCTAATTCCTTTCTAAGGCCAAAATACTGCAAGAGGTGAAGCATGATCCAAACACGGTATCTGATCTTGTGGCCTACAAACCCAGATCAATATGACAAATCAGGGACTGCAGGTTTCAAACTGAAAAAATGCCCATTTGTACCACAGTGTTAAGGTCAGTCCATTTCAGGAGAAACAACACAAATGCCAAGTCATTATAAATTTCTCCTCCTCACTATTTTATGTATATAAAAATCTGTACAAAAGTCTTATTCCTCTTAAAATAGAATTAAAAATCAAATTGAAAGGTTATTCCACAAAACCAGTACAATCACCTCTGGTCACATACACTCTTCCAGTCATGGTTATTCATCTGGTTCTACCCAGAGAACACTCTCCCAGTTTCATACACTCAAGTGCTGGAAAAGATGAAGGCAGAAACAAAAGTAGGAGATTGCCTTCCCTCCCATCTAAAGCCCATCTTAACATCTCTAAATCACATTTTGCCTACATAATAAGAAAGGACACCTTATTGTTAATAAGTCAGAGAAACATCATCCCAAGAGACACAAATTATAAAAGAATGAGCAAATGACAAAGGAATGGAAACACAACAGTTCAGTAGTTCATTTGTGATGAGTTGGAGCAGTCTGAATATTATTATTATTATTCCAAGATAATTGCTTGAGCAAACCTGGGCTAGTCATTGGGGAGAACCTTCTAAAGGTGTAGGTAGTCTGGGAGTTCTGATATCCATTTATTTGCAGATTTTAAGAGTTTGCTGGATAAACTTCTAGTAAAATTAATATAGTTATAATTTCTTTTGACCTTTTTTTTATTATTTGCACCTTCCAATACACCATACTCTACTACTATTCTGAATAGTAGCTTAAATTCAGAAGTAAAAACCTGCAACCCTACTTGTGTACTGTCTTTGTCTGGTGCACTTCTTTCATGACAGCAATGTTAACACTCAGATGCCTTCAGAGCATAAGGGCTATTGGTCCCTTGTCCACAGAAAAGATCACAATTTTAAAAAAACAAACACCTTTACTGAAAACCATGAATCACATTACTGACTGTGTTCAAATTTTCTCAATGGCAAAAGTCTCTTCACCAAATTCTCAGATAGGAAATATTAAGATAGGTAGTTTAAAACCAATAAAACCTAGACAGCTTGATGAGCAAGAAAATTATAACTGCGTGCTACAGATTCACAACACAAAAGTCCTTGGAGTAGTTCCTTCATACACTCCAAGTGCTTCATATCACTGGGGGACTGTGAATTTTAAGAGACTGACAAGTGAAAACTTGCTATATTTTTATCAGGAAGCAGAATGGTATCTCTGTACCTAATGAATTTTTTGCAGAACATTACGGGCTGGCACTCTTCTTTAATTCACACATCCCATCCCAGCTGTTGCCTTTGCAGTCCTTGCTCTCCAAACAGGGAGAAGCACGGGGTCTGTTCTTGCCATGGAGTAGCCTACACAGTTTTCATGAAGCCAAACTAATTACCTGTGGCCCATCTGGTTTAAACCAGTAGCAGAAGTCAAGAAGGGGAAACATGCCAAGCAATATATGTCCTGAAAAGAAAGCATGAAATCTCAGCAGACGGCGAGGGACAAACAAGCATGAAAACTGCTGTCCTCAGAGCTGAGGCATGCTGGCAGACCAGTCACTTACAAATTCTTAAGTTACTTAAAAATACAGTGTATCGAAAACTCTGAAGTCAACATAAGAAATACACATTTGACAAAACCAGACAATCTGACTACCAAAGAAGAAAAAATTAATTTTGACACTTGTATTTACGAGTTCCGTTTTTGGGAAGGTCAGCTCTTTCATGCTGTTTCTGTTATGTTGCTTCAGTCTCTTCATAGGAGCCATTTAAGAAGGACTATGCACAAATGAACATCCACTGTGTCACCATTTGCTTCTCCTAATTTCCAAACTATTCTAGTGCCTTTCGTGCCAGGGCTTAATGCCCAGGCAAGCCATGCTCCAACAGCAGAACATCACGCAAAACAAGCTTGTACTCTGGAACATACGAGCCTAATTTAAAAAATCTAACACACCAAATGTAGCCTTAATTCGTCCTTGCATAAAATGCTCACCATTTTCCTTCTCTTTGTTTTTTGGAAAGTTTTCCAACTTAACACTGAAACTTATACAGTAATTGCTCTACACCAACTGGCTCAGAATTGGTAGAGCTACAAGTGACAGATATGCAGAGGAATACATTCCACCCTTCCTTCTCTTTGCTTGTTGTTAACTGACCTACAGATTATTTTAATTATTCTCCCTAGTGGGAATTCAAAACCATGTGTGCATTTGCTTCAGAAGATGTCAGTAGAGTCAGACCTTCATTGCATTGATTTTATATTATAAGGTCTAGTCTTTACAAGAGCCAGTTCTAAGAATTGATTTTGTCCTCTTGAGTCCTTCCTGAATCTATGCAAAATGCATAGAACATCTCATGGCTGCAGTCAGAGCCATGCTGAACTGTGCTGGCAGCCCAACAAACATCAGCAAAAACAGGGAAGTCATCAGTGAGGGAAACAGATGTAGTTCAGAGCCATTAAAAAGCATCCAGATTTATTGTTGCTAACAGAATTCACTTTAAAGAGATGTGACTGACACACCTGTACTTTGAGCCTCTATACAGGGAAAAAAACATGAGCCCAGTAGCATGACTGAGTAGTATTTAATAGTATTACCATAATTTGAAGACATTATTAAACTTGCTTCAGTAACTGTTACTCAGTAGTCAGTAATAATTTCCTGCTGATTTTCTGTTCCCCTCAGAATAAACTCATATCTCAAGCTGTATCTTGTGATCCAAATCAAACATATTATACAGATTCTCTAACATGCAATAAAAAGGACTACACCAGTCAGTTAGCCTAGACAGCTCTCTTACTTTTCTGTGATTTCTGTGCCTTCGAGTGCTGAATTTCATGCACAGGGCCCAATTACAAAATCTCTTGATATGTAACTGTACTCTCCATATCCCTTTTTTTTTTTTTCTAGGATACTCACAGGAAGATGGACAACTATGGGAACAAAGAAGGACAAAGTGTTATTACCAACTAGGCACAACAAATATGAAACTGTGCATAGTTAGCTTTCAGATTTTCCCTCCCACATCCCATTTTCTGTATATTGATTATCCAAAGAGATTGTCTTCCAGATTCAAATTTCTTTATCAGCAACAGCAAGCATGCAGAGCATATATGGTATAATGGTATATACTTAGTAACTCTACAATAAATGAACGTAATTTTTAGAATTCCTTGCTTTTCTGTGACCTCATTTGTCAAATTGGAAAGAAAAGTCAGAAAGATTAGGCACGTAGAAAGCTCAGAAAAATTCAGCAACAGTACTAGTGATTCCAACAAAATAAGATTATTATGACCCGGTTTCTCACAAATATTAACCTTTCATAATTTTAAGTGTATGTATTGGTAAAGCAAAATCCTACTTAATAAAGAGTTTTCTACAAAGTTGGTTTTCTATTTGACATAATCTAGTAATTGGAAATTTCATCTGAAACAAACAGTATGTTTCCTGCTGGTTTGATCCCTGGCATTATTTACTTACCAAAATTTCAAAGCTCTACATTCTGTCCCACATAGTCCTTCCTGAGAATGATGTTAAAAGTAAGTGACAGTTCCCATTTAACTCCAAAACAGACAGATGTTAGAAGCTACTCATAATTTCATTGAATTTGTTTACCATACATTGTCATAAAAATTACTCTGCTATTTACTTGCATATTCTACATCAGAATTGCTACTTGTTAGAAATACTTGTACGGAAGACAATGTGTATACATACACTGGAATAGTAAACCAACAAACATATCACTCTGTATACACAAAGTTATGGCAAGGCAATTGAATCTGCAGCAACTTCTAAAGATGACACATTACTGATATAAAACAAAAATGTAATTACAAGTATCTGTTCATAATCAGTTTCTAAAAGACCAAAACACCTATTTTTTATCATATATGCAAAACACTGGTCAATTGTGTTATCCATTAGGCTGAGAAAGTGTGAGGTCGATGAGCAGTTATTCACTGCGTCAAATATGTATGTACGTTTACAGAAAAGGCAGAAAAGAGCCTGACAGCACTAAGTAAGAGGAGGGACATGTCTACCCTCCTGCCAATCCTTCCAAGAGGCAGAGTAGCAAAACTAAGCTGGTATCAGCTGCTGCTGGATGATGCAGTACCTACCACCGGAATAATGAAGATTGTGTAAGATTCTGGTAATTTTCACTGTACGGCAGCTCTGCAAAGAAAAGGCTGAAGATACTTAAGACAGTACTTCACACCCACAATGTTTTTGCAGCAAAAATAAAGAATATACTGAGTAGCAAAAATGTTCATTTTGAAGAAGTGGCAGTTTAGTGCTGGAAAATACTGATAATAAATACCTATAGAAGTTTTAAGTAACAGGAAGAGAAGCTGCAGATTTTTTTTCCTTACATATGTAAATATGAAAACCAAAGTTGGGGATGCTTGCTATATTTTGATGAGACAAGAACATACATTATGTTCAAATATTTGAAGAGAGAAAGTGGTTTGGGCTCCTGTAGCTTTAAAATGAAAGCAGCTGCACTACAGCTGTGCATCTCAAGAAGTCAATAAAGACAGAAATTTTTCTAGAAGCTGCAAGATTAACTGTACTTTCTATCAGGGAGAAACATGTTTGGTTTTTATTTAAATACTGCTTTGATATAAGCTGTCAGAAACTGTCCAGGAGATAACAAATTATTCTAGCTAAACTGTATGCAATTGCCAATAGTAGCATTTTTTGAGAATGTCACAAAGGCAGCAACAGCTCCAGTGGTTTGTTTACAACGTGCTTCACTCTTACTAATAATCCCCAATACCGTGTCCCACAAGGCTGAATGAAACCATCTTGCTCACTGACCTCTGCTTTGTACTGGCAGGCATGTTATTAAAACACAGCTAACAGCAGCAGATACTTTGCATACAATTACTTAAATCAAGGATCAAGGCTTGATATATCTACTTATTATTATGCTAGACTTGATAAAATTACTAAAAGTATAAAGCTACTTTGTGTTACCTGAGGCTTCTTAAACAATTGAAACAATCTCTTTCTAACACTGTCTTCCATACATTTTAATTATGATTGATACATACAAAGGCCCAAAGTTGTAGAGATTTTTCAGCACATTTTTGATTTTTTTTTCCTCGGAAATGCAGCAGTAGCTACATCTGTAATTCTAAAACTCTTCATAATGACAAAGTGGAGAAGGTGGGGAAATGGCAGAGGAGATGCAACTGCTGCAACAGGCAGGAACTTGTCACCATTGCCCCCTATCCCTTAAGTCACACGTTCAGTCAAGTGGAAAGATGACAGGGAATCTTCCGCATCATGTGCCCTGTTTGCCTAAAAGGTTTCTACCAGGGAAGGTAGGGTGTGATTCCTGTAATCTGCTTTTCTCTTGGACTCCTGGATACTCCTCAACCAATTCACCTCCTCATGGAGTTCCCTGAGGGCTTTTCAGTTCAGGAAACTCCCCTGGGCAGCACACTGGAGTGCTCCACCACAGATCATGCTGACAGTGCAGCCTCTCACCTCAGCACCTAAGCTCACTTGTTTACTTCACAGTTTACTTTCTCTCATTTACAGATTCTGCACTACATCAAGAGATAAAGAATCATCTGTTATTCAAGGAGCAGCTACTGTCTTGTAGCCTGAAGAAAAGTGTGTTACAAGGATATCCATCACACAGGATAAACTGCCTAGTGCATATCCTAACCATCAAAATGTCAATAAAAAGTATAGTATTATATTATGAAGTGACACAACCAATGCCATTTTTATTTCTACTTTACCCAGAGGATCATATTTCAGGGGATGATAAAAGCCCAAGGAAAGCAATTACTAACAACCTAAATACAGTCATTTAACACTGTGTTTAACAAAATGTACAGCTTTTAATGAGTGTATACTGAGACTTAACATATTTATATCATATGTCTAAAGTCTGTAATAAACTACAAATGCCAGGACGGCAATGGTTATGCAACTATGGATAGATTGAGAACCCCTGTGAAGACAACACTGTACCTACAGCTTCCAGAAACTTTTTGTCTTTGTTCTTTCTCAGGACAGAAAGAAACAGGAACATTACTGATGCTCCCTCTGATGATAGCTTATGTAAATAAACCTTATTTTCTTTACTCATTGTTTTCTTGACAGTAATTGGGAAACACAGTGGATAAAATGGTTGCTGAACCTGGACAAAACACGCAATAATCTAGTCAGATGAAATTCAATTTACTTGCAGACAGAAAAGAGTTACTGTACAAAGTCTCACTTTTTGCTTTGAGAATACATCTGTAATATTATAAAGAATTTAAGTAGAGAGAAACAAAATAACCAACCTGATGCCTATGACTTATGAGAACAGGTGCAACCAAATTTCAAGGTCCATTTGCCATATTTATTTTTCCCCCCAACATAGTTATGCAAGTGCATATTTAGGCATAAAGGTATTTCACTCCAGCACAGCTATCCTATTTGGAAAGAGGCTTGTGAAATCAGTGTAAAAACATCCACACTTTTTTCCCCAGTATAATTCCTGCAGCACAATAAAACATTGAATTGCATATATTTAAGGTAGGAATTTAACCAAGCCCAGGATTACTAGGACCAATAGAGTTACTCACCATCAGCAATGGACAGAATATGCCTGGCTACTGACATTATAGAAATGGTACCCATAGTTTATACAGTCATCAACGTCCATGCATGTTAAAAGCAGTAAAATTTTAACGTTTTTAGACATTCTGTTGAAAGATGGAGTGGAAGTCTTCAGCAACCATCTGCTCTAGCAACCACTTACACACCACTGCAATCCTTGCACGTCTCTTCAGACATCTGCAACTGCAAGACTCCAATCCACAAGGGAGAATTACACACATTTCATAAAGAATAGCTTTGGCTCCTGCTGTTCCTCTCTCTTGTAAATCATTTACATTTGCAAGAAAATCATGCAATTCCTAGACATCAAGTGGATGAAAACACTATCTCAATCTCTGTTTTCCACCATGGGAGCTCTACATGCGTTCTCTGTGACAGTAAAGCTTGTTACAGAGATTCCTGCCTCCCAGTCAGCATCCAAACACATTCCCAACTCTTGACTACTTTTGATTATGCCAACTCAACTGCCTCTGGTTAATGTTGTGAAAAGCTATAAAAATGTGTGGATTTAAAGAGTGAAGTTTTCTTTTAGACAAGAACATTTTACAAGCAAACCAAAATCCAAAGGCACGACTGGAACCTTCAGTTACTAAAGCAAGGTTCAGTAGAGGATCAGTCTCTCTTAGTTTTTGTTGCAAGAGTTGAATTTGAGAAGTTAAACAGATGATCCAACATGTTTTCTTCCTGCATCCCACACTCGATCTCATGTGCAGTGCTGCATTTTCCAGACGGGTTTTCCCTCAGCAAACTAGTATTTTTAGCTCTTAAGTGTCTCCTTTCAGATAGCATTTGCTGACAGTCTGCTTTGATCTTAATGCTTATCAAAAGAGTCTAAATTACAAATTCCTAAATAAACTGCTTACGTTTGACTATGCTCTCTTTAAATTTTAATCAGGGTAGAACACAAAAGGGACAATGTTTCAGCTCCTAACCTCCCAGTTGGGTAGAATGCTCCACATACAGCTCATGTCTCTTTTATCAGTCTATTGCCAGCTGCTGAACTGTGATATATTATTTGATTCTTGATGGTACTTATTTCCATGCCTTTTGCTGTATTTTTGATTAACAGTCTACAGTGATTCCAAAAACTAAAGAATGTAAGATGCATTAAAGCACACTTTCAACCATGTGGAAGTGTTAAAACGCAAAGTGAGTTTCAAGACATGAGATATTTAATACGCAGTAGGAGGCACTTTTCCGTTCAAGCCTTGTATCCTAAAAATCAAATATTTTCAAGTACAGCTGCAATCCAAAAAGTCAAGTAAGGTAGAAAGAAAATTTCAGAATTGTGATTATTGATATAATTAAATCCAATATATTTCTAAGTTTTAAAGTATAGATGGACATTGTGAGTGTTTTAAGATGCTTCTGTAAGTTATGAATCTATTTGCAACAACCTATTTACTCAAAAACTTTAAGTGTTTTTTCTAGTTAATGCTATAAGAACACATACATGGAAGACACAGACAAGTGGCTTATGTAAGATTATTGATTGAAAAGAATGTGATTATTGAATTCTCCTGGGCCATAAAGGTTTGTGGATAAATCCCAAAAACTTTAGGAATGCATAAAGATACATATAATTGGTTTAGAGGAATGAGACTTTCAGATTCTTTTATATAAACTACAGCAGTTATTTCTCACAGCTCCTCTACAAACAGGCCATTAAGGAACAGGAATGTGAAACTTATTTCAGGTTAAAAATTGCACTTTAGATAGGCATCTCTTTCCAGCTCTAGTAGTGCATCCCTAAATCCCAGTTCAGAAAGGTTCAGAACTGTAACCTCACTATTGTGTCAATATGCAGGACAGCAGGAGGCAGCAATGACAACACAAGATCCAAACCTGAGTGTGGTGTTCATCTGAGAAATAGTCCTGAAAGATAGTTACTGTAAAAATGCAAATTCTTTTTGCAAATTCTGTCTGCAGGCAAAACATGTTTAAGAATACAGAGGTTTTATAGAGGCTCTGACTCTTGTTTAGGGAACAAAACAGATTTAGGTCCCTCTGGCTGACCTTGGTAATGTCAATAAGCATCACAATGAACAGGAATGTTGAGGTTTGTGCTATTCTCCACTTTCTCCCTACCACCAAAAGCACAAATGCACTTCAAACATGAACACTGTTTATAGCAATTACTTAAATTCTACCAGAGCATGCATTAGCATTTAAAAAAGCACCTGTGTGATGCAGTGACTGATAAGGCATTTTCGAAAAATGTTTTAAATGTTCTCTTTCGCTTTACCTGTAAAGACTAAAATTAATAGCAAAAGAAAATTACTTTTTAAAGTAACTAGCAATTGGGATGAGATATAGGACATAAGAGGGCAGCATGAAAGATTGGAATAAATGACAGACAGGAGATAAGACATAATAATTTTACATTATTTTTGATTTAACCAAATCAGAAGAAACTCAAAGTACTTGTTAGCACCACTGAAAAACCATGTGATGCAAAGGCATACTAGCCCACAATTTTCCAGAGAAATCTGTCAGAAATCAGAGGATTAATGATCCAGAGCCAAGGTAAAAGCATGGGTGCTTGAGGGATAGGAAGGAATCACCTCAAAATGCAGCTAGGCCTTCAGTCCTTTAAGTAAAGGGCTCTGCACAGGTAATATTTTGCAAAACTGTCTACTTTACCAATTTACATGGAATTTATTGTTTTATTTTGCCACAGTCTTCAATACATGGTTTCCCTCTCTCTACCTATCAAAATTGGGTGGTCAGCCCCATGTGGAAGCAAAAGGATTTTTGCATTAAACAAATAGCTACTTCTTGTAAGGATATAAATCAGTGATAGCATGCAACAGAGGAAAATATAAAGAAACAAGAAATACCCTCAAGTACATACTTACAGAAAACAAATTGCAATCAGATTTCAGGCAGCTATTGAAGAACAAAATTAGGTAGACATTGTTCTGGGCTTACAGTCCAGGTAGGAAGTAGCTATATTCAAGAATTGGTTTGGATGGGGTTACATTACTAACCTACAGAAGAGGTGACACCACAGTTATAGAGCAGATGCTAACCAATTGCAGCACACAGACAACCTTTTAGTCACCTACTGCAGGATCCCTGAATCTTTTCAGTCAGATCCATTTAAGTCTGCACAGATAGCTGTAAGCAGAAATGCTTTATTTCCCCAACATGCTATAGGACTTTCTCATAAAACTCAACAAAAACTTGAGGTCATTGCAGAGAAAAGTCCAGCCACAGAAGCAACATTTACCAGACTGCTCAGGCATTCAATTTTCTCAGCCTTTTTGGCACTTTGAAAATGAATGTACACTGAAAGATGTGACAGCCTACAAGAAATTTAGGAGGCTGTACAACACTGTCCTGAAACTGTGCTGTTAAAGTGCCATAATCTGTATTGGCTGCAAGCCTATCCATACTGCTGTACAGCCCAAAGTGAGAAAAGTAAGAAATTGTCATATTTTTCGTTAGCTGTCTACTAACTCGCATTTGAAAAAGTACCTAAGAATGCTTCTCTGTTTGATTTACATTACTGAGTTTTCATATGCAGGCATAAGACTGCTGAACAGCTTAAAGGAAGAAAGGAAACTTAAGGGGAAAAAAAATAATCTTACATTGCCAGCTATGCAATTGTTAGCCAACTGTGCACTTGCAGCTGGGAAAGCCAACCACATCCTGGGCTGCACCAAGGAAGTGTGGCCAGCAGGTCAAGGGAAGGGATTTTGCACTTGTTCTGTGTTCTCATGACACCCCAGCCTGAGTGTGGGGGACAACAAGATCCAGCATGGCACCTCTCCTTGTTGGCTCCTCTATCACATCAAAAATTAAAAGGTATGCATGAATGCATATAGTTACCAAGACTACTCAGTGCAATATGCATGGAGAAAGGACTACCAATCAAACCCAAATAATTTCTTCTTCTTTTAAACTGCACAGCTTTAAACAAAGCTTTGAACTTACTGTTTATCAGA
The DNA here is from genome assembly GCA_013397075.1 of Rhabdornis inornatus. Lineage (NCBI taxonomy): Eukaryota > Metazoa > Chordata > Aves > Passeriformes > Rhabdornithidae > Rhabdornis > Rhabdornis inornatus. The sequence continues at coordinate 72,755 of VWZS01006230.1, read as the reverse complement.
CAAGAAAGTATTTCTCACCTGGAAACTGCCATCTAAACAGGAATACTCACCCTGCTGCAACTGCAGGAGGGATGACCAGTATGAGTTTAAGTTGTGCTTCATGCAGAGCTTCAGAAAGGTGAGTGAGCAAGTGAATCAACTCCCTGAAACATAAATATAGCATTAGAGGGAAAGGCAGGAAAACTGCTGCTATATATTGACAAGAACAAGTAACAGTAGTAATAATTGAAAAGATGCAGCTGGCAAGAGAGACAAACACAATTTGTTGCAAATGATGATAGCAGAAAAAACAATTAGGAAGACTGCTTAGGTTTACCCTCTTTAAGGACTATGAACTGTCTCACTGCTTGAGACAGTCTTAGTTTTATTGGAACTGGTGATCACCCTGGAGTTCTCAGTTTTATTTTAATCTAGCTATGCACTGTTAGCATGTAAAACAAGCTAACATATCAGAGCAGGTCACCTCTTGAGGTAATTTTCGGTGAAAAGAATTAGATCAATAGAAGAACCAAACACTGTTCCGAAGAAGCAGCTTTTAAGAGATTAAAGTTGTCACTGTGTTGCTACACACAAGAATTTGTGAAGATGCTTTCACAGCAAAACATGCACTCTTCCAGGGATATTTCTGAGGCCTGTGTTTAGAAACATTTCTTCTGCTGGTTTTTTTTCCCGTATAAATAACCCTTTTGTTTCTTCATACTTCACTGTATCCCTACAAAATACATGTATGACAATGTCATATCTGGAAATAGCATCTTCTGTCTGTGTCATTTAAATAAACTTCCACAAAAGCTGATTTTCATATCCATATTCTTGGTTTTTCAATAGGAAAACAAAGTTTAAAATTCTTATGCAAACTGTTTTTAGCACTCCTAACTAGAATGGTTATGTTAATAGAAAACCCTTCAATCTGCAGAAACAAAATTTAATGTCATCTTAGGAGGAATCCAGTATTACCTAAATTTGCACTACAAACATGGCCCTTCTGAGTGCCTTTCTTAAGTCATTTGATTTTTCAGAACAAAGTTAACTTTCCTATTTTTCAACTGGCCAGGAGGATCCACAAACACAGTCAGATGATATTAGTATAGAACTCTAGATCTGTTTAGGACTACACTTAAGCCAGAACCAAATAGAAAGCAACTTTGGCATCCATTCCAGGAGGCTAAAATTGCATAAGCAGGAAAGGCAGAATAGACAAAAGCCATCATTCAACCTGTCTGCTCCACTTAAACTGGATTACACCTGAACTCTCAGAAACAACATCTTGGTACTGTCATGCCTTTCAAGGCAGTATAATCCTAGAGATATTCTCCTGAAGCTATTGCTCTTCCTATATAATTATCCATCACAGTAATTATGCCTGATTTTCACAATGTAGACACTACCCAAAGGTAAGCAAATATTTCCATTTTCCCTGAAATGGTTTGATGGCTGATGAAAACTTCCTGGGGCCTACAAAAGCCATTACTCTCAAAAACCTGGCAAACAAACAGCATGTTTTATCACCTTCTCAACATCAGCAATATTTTGTGCTTACAATTTGAGAGCTGGCTGTGCTGAACAGCCCTTAACAATGAACTATCACACTGCCACCTATATTTCTCTTCTGGGGGAAGACATGGGATTACAGGAATCAGATTTTGGTCTGTCTGCAGCAGGTACTTCTACCATTCTTGCTCTGGGAAACCAACAGCTTTCCCTCCTGTTACTTTACCATATTCATTCCACATTAGGAGTGTCACTATTCAGACAAAACAATTATATCATAGAAGAATCATTTTCCACAGGAACACATTAAAAAATTACAACATTAAGCTAAACTGACATTTATTGATATAAACATACACATCTATCACAACTCCCACAAGACATAATCTTATCAAAAGCTATAATCAGTATTAAAACTAGGTAAGCAAGCTTTCCCACTGATTTGTATCTCATGGCTTAGTGAACTTTTTAACTAATTATGCCCAAACTACAGTATAACTCAACCTTTATTAGATGTCAGAGATGCTATACATAAATTTGACCAAAGAATCAATTCCTCTCGCCTTGAGATTATTCTACAGTGTTCATGAGCAGGGATCTCTCTTCTCTGCCTTGCTGCCTTTGTTAGCTGTAAGAGCTTTGAGAACTCTACCATGCAAAACATTTGCTGACTTTAACTATTTAGAATATGAGGGGATAAAAAGAAGGGTGGGATAGGACAAAAGAACCGAGCATAGGTACAGAACAAGATAAGATCTTTTTCATTTAGAAACAAGGTTAACACCCTCACTCCCATTCTGCAGAGGCAAAGACTGATCCATAAAGGCAGTGACATACCCACAAAAACAGTGACTACACAAAAAAAGGTCATCTTTTGAAACACAGAAGTATAGAACCATAACCTACAACTGTAAACACAGGACAGAGATTTGTGGTATGAAAGAGGGGTGGAAATGCACTTTGGATTGTTGGTGCGCTTGGGACTCTGAAACAGGCTACACCTAAACAGCCACTTCCTACTCTGCCCCCACAAAATTCAATCAGTATTGATCTGGCTGAAAAATAATTACCTTCAACTTGAGGGAGGTCAAGAAGAAAAAGGACAGCTGGACAACTGCAGATTTTTGCTCAAGAAACCCAGATTAATATCTGTCAAACCAGGGTTCTGGGCCCTGAAAACTTTCTGGCAAATCAGGCAGGATTAATGGCTAAAGACTTAATTTAGGCTCACTTCCACGTGCTGCCAAGACAGATGAAGTAAATCAAATGTGCACTGTTCCCTCTCCTCCAAAGAGCATTAGAAGAATGTTCATTTATTGTGTTATAAATTAAAACTTTACTGTGTCACAACAGTGTTTTCCAGTGTTTTAAATGCAATATTCTCCAGTGTTACCATTGGCAAACTTGAAAGAAAAGCTACTGACATATTAAACATTAGAATGAGGTACAGGAAAGTAGAAATAGAATCAATCTTTCTAAAAAAGCTTCATTAAATATTTATCAGACACTTCACTATAGTCAAGTTTAACTTCAGAGTAGCTACTGAAATATTGGCAGCTTTAAGAGTCTATCCTGAGCTAAGTAAGGTCTACTTCATTCATACTGTTTCAGGCCTTCTGTTATCACTACTATTTGGCAGGTCAATTTTCCAAGTGTTTATGATTTCAAAGTACCTTGTCCCCTATAAAGTATGCAGATCTCCAAATTTTCATCACCCATAGTTTGTGGCAAGCTTATTTTTCCAAAAATCACTTTTTCCAGCATTGCTGGTCGACTGCATTTTGGACACCTTGTAGAATAGTCTATTTCAGTGCACAAGAGTGGGATGTCAATGCATTTGAAAGGCCTTGCAGAAGATACAAAAGGTTTTTGTACCCTTCCCTTCAGTCACACCACCCTTCAAAGCTCTGTAGCTTTCCAACTTCAGTCACCATTCTGAACAAACTGGGAGTCACTGCTCCCTAAAATTTATGCCTTGTCAAGAAAATTGGACAAAATAAAGCTGTCTACTTGAAGAAGAAATTGCCCTTTTCTGCCATTTCACTGCCTAGTTAATACCAAGAAACTGGAGTGAATTATGGCAAATCTTTGATTAAGAGATTAATTTTGCAGAGACTAACATGAAGGATACAACTACCAGAACAGTTTTTCCTCCTCTACTCCTACCAACATTAATAAGATGCCTGAAGGTCATCTTCTGCATAGAGTGACAAAAAAATCACATTTTTCAGATTGATTCTGTGTGATGGCAGTACCAGCTGTCAAGTAATGCTGCACTGATCAGAATATTGTATGCATTTTTATGTAGCCTGTGAGAGCATTATGAGTATATTATGCCTTTTTCACAACATATCCAGGTCTCTAAAGAAAAATAAACCCACCCAGAAAACCCACAATTGAGATTAGTAAGTGAGACATGGTCTTGTCTAGCTGTTAACTAAATAAGCAGGAGAACCTTTGCTTGCTCAGGTCTCTCAATACTTCTGCCCTGTACATTTCTAAACTTAAATGCCATGGGATGAATAACTTGGAATATTTTATTGCAAAATCAGGCAAGAAAGTTCCAGAAAAAAAAGACAATTGTTTGAGAGGTAGATTTAAACCATAAGAAGCAGCAAAACAGATTAGAATTGAGGTATCATCTGCATAGGATATCTCAGCTCATTTAGATTTCTATTAGGAGACTACTTTCCTATGTGTTAGGGTAAAAGGTGGGCAGCCGAACCCTTTTTCACTGTGCAATGATTGCCAGCATGAAAGGAAGCAGCATCAGTTAGATGCAGTCTTTCATCTCCCATTAAATTTGATGCTACTGTGATTTGTATATTAATAATTCTATTCCCAGAAAGCACAGGGAAGAAGTAGGTACCAGTGCTACAGAGGGTACTTCAAAGTATCTGTATTAGACATCTGCAAGAGCCTGAAGTGGTCAGTATAAAACAGGCCCCAAAACAGGCCCATGCACATGCATCAAAGCAATTCAGGTTCTTCAGATGGAAGAGGTGTTATTTCTAAAATTAAGAACCTAAACAGAAGACCCAAATGCCATTTTATACATGTGAAAGTATACAAAGCATGCATACAGCATTGCTTTGTAAGACTCGAGGCACCAAGGCTCCTACATCAGCAGTCAGAGAAGAGGCTGCTCAGGATATCTAACATGAAAACAGGCAGATATATTCAGGCATGTAAATCTCTTATAAAAATTAATGTTGATAAATCAACATTTAATGAATATGCAAAATAAAGCAGCACAAAAGATTTATATAATTTAAGACTTTAGTCTGCTAAGCCTCACAGAACAATTCTATAACCCCAAACCAGAATGACTGAAAAAGTTTTTGTTCTTGAAAAAACCTAAACTAGTTTGAGTTAGTTCTGCTTAAGAAGACATAAAACAAAAGTTATTTAGTGGGCCTGAAACCACAGAATTTCATGTTTTAGTGGATGTCAGCAACACAACTTCTTAGCAACATTTCACCTCATCTGTGATGCCAGCTAGAATAAACAGGAAATTGAAGACTCTTCCTATGTAACTCCTTGGGCCTCAAAGGAAAAATTTTCACTCATTGCTAAAGTTGGCTTGAGTACCCCAAAAAAGAAAGGTTTTCTAGAAACACGCAAAGGGCTGAGGGAGAAGTGTCTAAGTTTACCTAATTTTAAAAATGCTCAGTGATCACAGGTTCTTCAAGAGGTTGGTCACAGGATTTACGTGTTACTGAAGAGCTAGCACTGTTATCCTGTTATGTGAAGATTCTTACACAATTTAAACATCACAAAGCTTTTAGGCAATTTTTAAGCCCCAACATCAAGGGAGAGCATGTGTTATTAGAATGCCCATCCAATATTCAGATTCAGCTATTGAAAAGAGGTATCTTATGGGGACACTTGCTCAGCTGAGGTCAACTGAGAAGAAACCTTCAGCTGCAATTAATCCAGCTTTCTAATACATGAAGTAGTTTCTAAATCATAGCCCAGTTTATTGGTGAGTTAGGGCACTAATCTGCAGGTTTTCAGATTCTTTTGCAGACTCACCTGCTTCTGAGTGCACTCTGCTAGACAGTATCACTGCACATTGTCCTTGGAGAGTGGACACTGATTTTGTAGCTGAATCACTGTATCAGGGACAAATGTTCCATAAGCAAATTCCCCTGTTGTCATTTTAAGCTGGATAAAGAAACCTGTGCTGTATCAAGTGTTCCTGCACCACTAAGGCAGCACACTGGATGGGATCACAGATCTTTTCCATAATACAGTCAAAACCACGGGAACAATTTCCATAGCTTTCCCTTCAACACAGATACATGAAATATATACAATAATTGAGTGCCATTTATTAATTTAATAGCTAGGTATGCACTTAATTTGTGTTTTGAAAAATGAAAACCATAATGATTCTCTGTGAAATATTTTTCCCTAGATCGTCACCACTGCTCTAACATTGCATAAAGCAAGCTGGCAGCTGCAGTGTATACCCATACATTTTTATGCACCTGTCTTGAGTTTCAAGAACCTGTTGCTTATGCTTATGTGATATTATTCCTTATATGTCAGGAAAAAAAGGGATTTTTTAAAATTTTACTTTTAAACTAAAACATGTTCACATTAAATAACATGAATAAACTGCATTAGCTAGGCAGGTCTCCTCATATTGTCAGACTTCTCTGAAAGCAGATTGAAGGCAAAATATCTGTTCCCAGGAGCATCATTATAATCTTTTGTCCCTTTAACTAGACGCAGGTTAAGCTACTTCCAGGCATTTGACGTTGAAGGATCTGAACCAGGAAAGCCTAAACTGCACCTAACAGGTATGACAGATGCTTTATTTGGAGCATGCACAAATCCCATCCTACAAGCACTTCACCTCTCCATAGGATTAGCATTCACCTCTGTACCGACATCTGGTGCGAACTTCCCACCTTTCCCAAGGTGAAGAACTTGCTTTACTACCGGTGTTTGCCACTTTCGAAAGACAAAAGCTGAGGGAGGATCGGGTGTGATTCACGTTACAATACTGCCACGCTGTGGGCTAAAGGAGGCATTGCGCTGCTCCAACTTCTGACAGGAACAAGCGAAGCAAAAGGCCACCCACGCTTACCCAGAAAAAACTCTGCTCTGCTACTCAAAATGGTATGAACTGATTCCAAAGTAACAGCACTAAAAGTGCAATAAAAATACAGGCTTGCAACGTAATAAATTCACTTAATTTTTCCCCTTAAGATCTGTTCTAAGAAGCTGTTCCCTCCAAAAAACATTATTAGGGAAAATTCCTGGCGCACTGGGCAGCCAAGCCATCGAGCTTCAAAGCAAGCGATAGGAAAACACACTTAAACTCAAAATGAAGACACTGGTCCCACAGCTTAGAAGCATCATAAGACAAAATTTCCATGTAATTATGTGAGTCTCCTACATTCACAAAACAGCTGTAACTCCACATTGAGCCCAGCTTCAGCTTTCTGTCTCAATTGGCATCATTCAGAATGCTGCACAGTGCCCAACCCAAGGCACTGTGCAACTTAAAACATTCTAACCATTTCTAGGGACACAGCAATAAAAGGAGGAAAAACCCACTGATGAGTTTCCAATGAGGCACTTAAATCAGATCAGGTCTTGAAATGGAGGAACACCTGCAGTTCCTAACTTCTGTTTCCCTTTATGCTTTTGTGACAAACAATCTCACATTTAAGTCAGGATAATCCTCAAGTGTTGTTCACAATGGCCACATACAATTATATATTACCAACCCAGAAAAAAGGATCCATTTTACATTGTGAGAACAACCCTTTCCTTTTCAGAAGTTATGGAAAATATTTCCCACTCCTTTCTATCAACAACAGGCAGACAGTGAATGGAAGTGGTGTGTCACCTAAATAACAGTCAGGTAACTGAAGGCAACTAAATAGCAGTATCTCCTCTAGTACAAACAGTTTTTATGACACCTGTTTCTCACAGTGTCCTTCTGGACAAAACGTCCAACACACAGTTAGATAAACTGTGCCATGGAAAGGGCCCTGGGGGTCCTGGTCACTGGCAAGTTGAATCCGAGTCAGCAGGGCCCTGGCAGCTAGGAGAGCCAACTCTGTCCTGAGGAGCATCAGGCACAGAGCCGGGCAAGGGAGGGGATTGTCCTGCTCTGCTCTGCACTGGGGCAGCCTCACCTCCAGTGCTGGGGGCAGCTCTGGCTGCCACAATATAAAAATGACATAAAGCTGTTAGAGAGTGTCCAAAGGAGGGCCATGAGGATGGTGAAGGGCCTTGAGGGGAAGCTGTATAAAGAGCAGCTGAGGTCACTCAGACTGGAGGAGACTGAGGAGAAACCTCACTGCATTTACAACTTCCTTGTGAAGGGAAGAGGAGGGGCAGACACTGATCTCTTCTCTCTGGTAACAGTTGCATCAGAGGAGGTTTAGGTTGGATATTAGAAAAAGGTTCTTCACCCAGAGGGTGCTTGGGCACTGGAACAGGCTCCCCAGGGAAGTGGCCACAGCACCAGCCTGACAGAGCTCAGGAAGCCTTTGGACAACACACTTGGGCACATGGTTTGACTACGGGGGATAGTGCTCTGCAGGGATAGGAGCTGGACTTGATGATCCTTGTGGATCCCTTTCAACTCAGCTTATTCTGTGATTCTGTGAAACCAACATTACTGTTGGCAGAGAGATACTGTTTTAAACCAACATTACTCCTGGCAGAGAGCAGTGTTTTTACCATGCAACGAATAAACTCACTGTGGAGCTAATAAAAAAGTATGCTTTGCTCATGTGTTTCATTTGCAATATAGCACTTTCATGCCAGGCTGTTTAAAGTGATCTTCAGTGGGTCTTACAATGACAGTTACACAGTCTGTCTAATATCCATGTTAACTAATAAGAAAACTATTGGTTTTACTTAAATACAGCAAGCACAGTAAATAAAATGACCACTACTACCCACTTCTGACTGGCAGTTACTAATTGCTTCAGTCACCTTCTTGGCTACGTTATTAAGACACTGCACTAGGTTCAGAGCTCAGGATACAGATAAGCTCTTAGGAATAACCTGGCAAATCACCTAATTATAACCAACAGCATATAGCTGAAGGATTACTCACTGCAGAGCAATTGATGGAGCCCCTTTACAAAGCAAAAAAGATTCTGCAGTTTCAATTTTTTGTTCCCAGGTGTTAATTTTATAGGGAAAAGGTAAGACTGCTAGTAGTACACTCAGTTTGAGAAGTAACTAATATATGCCATCAGTCAGCAGCATTTGCCCTAACCAGAATAACCTGAAGTAACCATTTTTGAAAGGTGAAAGCCTTCCATAATGAATTCAGCATTCTGTGCAACTTTCTTGAAGCTATTTTCCCCCAGACATTTTAGGCAACAGAGATCTGTAAGAAACACTGTGCTTTAGAGAAATGGATGCCTGAATTTCCTGCAAAACTAACACATAATCTTCAGATTCCTGCACTGAATCACTAATTTCACCACCATATTCTGCCTTTTCCTCATGAAGTAGAAGTTTGGCATTTACCTTAGGCCTTGAAAGTATCACATTGTTCCAAGCCTCACCCAGTAATCCAAACCAATGTTATGATAAAGGCCAGTCCCAACATGGGAGTGAGTGTGCTACCGAGGTACCCTCTATATCCTTGTACAAGTTATATCACACAAAACTCAAGTATGAAAGACTAATGTGGCCTGCTAAACCCAGTGTGAAGGTTATTATGTAATCTTTGATCTCATGTAGAGTGAGGTAAAGCCCTCTACTTCATGTAAGACAAGCAGAATAACCTTTAGTTGTTCCAGAATGAAGGGCATTTATTTATAAAGACCTATTCAAATCAACATGGACAAATTAAAAGGATGCTTTAAAGGAGCTGATTTTTAGGAATTGCATCCTAGAAATTTATACTCACGTTTGCTTTTGATTTCCCAGCTGACTCCAAACTTCAACTACAAAACCATCAAAATTTTCATTCTAAATAAAGAGGATTGTCAACAACACACAGTTAATGACCATGCAGTTATTTTTGTTGTATTATTACAGATTGAACATGCTTTTTATTCTTACACCAGACTCATCTTTAACACAGCATTTAATTGAGAAGTCCAGGAAAAACTTCCATAATTTAACCAACACAAACATGCAAAGGTTGTTATTCTCTATTCATTATCCATGATATCTACTCTTACAGAATAAACCAATATTGTATTAGGAAAATTCAGACACTAATGAAAGGTGGTTGTTAAGCAAATAATTTGACACACTTTTACATTTATATGAGGGGAAAATCTCATTAACTCTTGAGTTTAAAGATGTAAATGCCACTTTAGCATCAACATGATTCCAAATATTTCCCACAATTAGTCTTTCTTTGGATAATTTATTCTTACCATGATCAAGGATACTGTTGTACTTGAGTTAACTTCCTTAAGAAATCAAATGTTACTGAGGACCTAAAACTGATGTATTGGTCACAAATTTTAGGAAATTACTCAGTTTAACTCTACATCCAACTTCCTCTAGAGCACTGTAAGATTTCTTTATGTCATGTAGAAAGTGAGAACTCTTATTCTGACAATAAATAAACAGGCTGCCATGAATCAACCACTATTGCTGAATGCCTTTTGGGTGCAACTTGTCTAGTCCCACACACGGGATGGCTCTAAAGCCACTAGGAAAGGGGTTGGCCAAAAACCTTAGAAAAATTCCTCTTCTCCTCTCCCAGTCTCTTAACATTTTGAGGAAACTGTTTGATCAGACCTGAGCAAAACTGTTCAGTAAAACATAGCCAGTGAGTGATTCTTGGTATTAAAAGTGGCTCCTTAGCTTTACCACACTGAGCCTGAATGTATTCCTGTATAGAAAACAGCACCCATTGCACCCATAACCCTTCTTCTGCCTATCAGAAAATACCACTCAGCAGTTTAGGCACAGCTCAATAATTATATTTTTAATAGAAACGTAAAAGAAATTTAAAGCAGGCAATAATCATGAGGGCAGCTGCCAATGACAACAAGGTTATGTTGTTCAGATCAATGTAGTCTCACATTAGACTCATAGTCACCTGCACTTTAGTGTTGCTACACTTCATATTTACAGGAACTGGACACATAGTAAGACACACTATTAAGAATCTTGCCTCATTATTGTTTTGAGCAAATTTTACTTTGTAAAATACATAATCATGAAAAATGAGAAAGTATCTATTACAAAAGGAATCAAGTATCATCTCACACTATTTTGTAAGCATCATAAATAGTTTTTTTACCTTGGCTAGCAGAACCATGTTCTTGGAAAGCTCCTCTATCTCATCTTCACTGCCAAAAACACTCTCAAAGTCTTGATAAGTCCAGCCATCAAACAAAATTCGAGGCACTATCAGGCAAAGTTGTCAATCAGTAGTGAAAATTAAGAATTTATTAACTACACTGGAATGTTTCTGCATAAACAGAATACAGAAGATACAAGCAGAGATGCTACTAGAAATCATATCCCATGACTGTGATAATTGCTTTTTCACTCTGACGGACTTCAGCAGTGAAGATAAAATGACACTGTAGAACATTTTTCTTCATTTTTAGTTTAGTTAATGATCAGCACTGATGCAAATTCTAAGAGAAGATACCTTCATTTGATTGAATGACCTAAATTGAACTCCCACGTAGGGCCTCAAGTGGAATCTTAAACCAGCAACAACACAGGACACCAATCTTTAAGCTGTGCATCTCTTCTACCACAGTGATGAGGTAGAAAAGTTCAAATGTACTCCATACACAGCCCTGTATTACTTCACTTTTCTACTCAACTCAAGGCCTTAAGACAAATTTTACTTTTGCAAAGCACTTGAGCTTGTGTAATTTCTTTTTCTAAAAACACAAAACATTAAAAACATAGACAGGAAAGGTGCCGACTGTTGGAACAGTTGACAACCATGCCCACAGGAAAAGGCAATGGATTTTATGGAGCTATGTCTAAGTACCTTCTAACTACCACGGCTGTAAAAGAGTGTTTTAGAAGAGTGTAGAGAGATTTCAAAGGCTTTATCCTCTGGCAGCTGAAGTACATTAAAATATCTGACTGAGCATTCAATTTTTCTAATACTTTTCAAATTTCATACTCCCCTCTGAATTAAGAAGCATTTCACAGTTCCACAGAATTCTTGCTATAGACAAATGTAAGAAATCTAGCACAGCAGAATCTCTACAGCAATATTTGCCATTTTCCCTACAGACACACACTGTAGCACATCCCATGAGTTCCCAGCTTCAAGGGGAGAAGAGTCAAAGCAGGACTTTTCTACTATCATGCATGAAAATCTTACTGACTGACTCAGAGTTGGATTTTTTTTTCTTTTTAACTACACAGAACCCCAAGCACCAACTTTGAAGACTTCTTTCCCCAGGGAGACACACAGTGTTATATACTAGTATCCCTCCAGGGAAGGCACTGTAATCCAGGATTTATTCAGAGACAAGAAGCTAAGGCAAAACATAAAGGCATCAAGAGGGTCAACACTTTAGTTACTTAACTATCTACAGTTAACTGCTTTAATTTTTCTTCTCAAATGTCTTCATACAGCTGTGCTAAGGGAATCTTCCTTTCTCCCCACACAGACCTGGAAGAAAGCCTTGCTTTCCTCTCCTAGCAGCAAAAGACAAAAAGTAAGCAAACAAACATAAACCAGAGGCTCACCTATTTTGATGTTTTTGGAGGTTTTTCTTACATCTTTCATCCAGCCTGTCAAACAGTATCAAGTAAGACAGTTGATAAAATATAAATGACGTTGACAATGACAACATATTTTCAAGCATTCTTCAAATGATGTAGCATAGTTTCATTATACACATCTTCCTGCCACAGACTAGCAGTTCATAATCCACCCAGACAGAGCATCCTGTGATGCACAGAATCTGAGGCCATGAACCTGCACCACAGCATTCACTACAGCCTTACAATAGCCCTCGCCCAGCCCCTCCCTGCTGAGTTCTGCCTCACTATGGAAGCTACCCTAGTGCCTACTCAGAACACTTCTGCAGCCACCAGGCATCACCTGGGAGGAATGTTTGATTTTTTCAGATGGTACTTTAAAGTGTCCCATCCACTCCTCTCAGCAGTCATTGCACTAGGATGAATTTGTTAGTAGGCACTAACACAGTAAGAATTATAGCTATTTCAAATGAAATTTCACATTCAATCAACTTCAAAACCATGAACTAGTACATACTAACTGAAATTTAAACTTGCTACCACTTTCCTCGCAATGAAGGAAAAAAATTCTCTTCAAATTAAATTTATCTTCTCTTTCTAGAACAAATTCACCAGAAGGTTTTGCAAGGAAAAAAAGCCAAAACCCACAACAGGTAAACAACTGCACAGTGCAACACCAAAGACTGTTTTTCCCCGTACAGGCTCTTTGCCCTTTCCTTTCTTTAAGAGGAGCTTTGCGGTTAGCATGGTGGAAATGCCAATCTTCCTACTTACATTTTTTGACAAATAAACAATGTACATATGTGGAAGCAGGTGAGGACAGAAAGACGTTCACTCTAAAGAAACCCCAAAAAAATGGAATGGATCAAAGTACTTCACCATGAGACAGAGCCAGCAAAACCCACCTAGTATGCCAAAGCCATCTAGTCTGGAACAATATTGCAATTCATATTGGAAGGAAAAGAAAATAACACCTTGATCAGCATCATGGAGCCCAGCGAACTGGAACCTTTCCTTCCCTCTCCTTTTCACTTGCAACCAAACCGGTGAGATCAGTGTAAATTTGTTTCCAAATATTTTAGCAATGTCATAGCCATGGTTATTCCACTTGAAAAACAAAGGAGAGAAAAAAAGTGAGAGACTCAGAAGCAAGATATACATTTCATTTCACTTTTGACCAACATAAACTCTTCAACAGAAATGTAATCATCTGCTAGATCCCTATTCATTCATTTGAGGAAACCTTCTGGGATATTGCTTTCATTTAAATAAGAAAGTACTCTGGAAGCTCTGATAGCTACATGAAAGACAGTCTTCAAATTGTACTAATTCTCCTGAACTACAGCAACTTGCTTGTAGATTCCCACAGTGTTGAATTTACAGACTCTGAATTTATGTTCAAGAGAACTTGAGAATGGTGAAAATTTATAGGATACCTATTCATCTTTTGAGCAGTATAAGACAAAAACAAGTGAAAAGCATCCTCTGAAAAAAAGGATGAAACATTTGTCATTCAATAAAGAATGCTTTGAAGGAGACAGGATATCAAAAGACATCAGTTTGACAGCAGCATACAATTGTTACTGTTGATTTAGCAGGTTTGAGTTGCAGCCCTCCTGTTCTGACTTCACTGCAACTTCACCTGACTCACCACTAACAGGAGAACACTCTCATGCCTGTTAAAACCAGTGCTAAGGAAGCTTCCCTGTCTGACCATCCAGGAGCCACTCTGGCAGTCACACTCCCACCACTCCAAACTTTCACTGCTGAGGGTGACTCCAGTGACCCCAGGGGTGCCCCTCTTGGCTCCCTGCACACCCCACACTCACAGTCAGACAGCGTTTCCTTTCTGGCTGAGCCCTGGGTTTCCCATGGCAGAGTCCCAGACATCTGGATCCTTAAAGCAATTTAATTGTGGTGCAGTAACACAGAAGCAGCTCGAGCTGGTGCATCTGGGGAGAGACCCCCCAAGAAAGGAATCCCCAGGTTTGTACCCTCTATGCCTGTGATAGTCTGGGGTCTTCCTGCTGAGCCCTTGGTTCCTGCTGTGTGCCAGTGTCCGGTCACCTGGCCAGTGCCACAGGTCCCTGTGCCCTTTGCTGTCTGAAGGGTCAGCACCAGGTCATGGCCCCTTGCCTGGGGGCTCCCACCCCGGCACAACCTGCAGCTGCACACCCAGTACCTGCTCTAAGTGTATTGCTCAACACCAGGAAGAAAAAATACAATATGAACCTAGACATCCTCCAAGAGACAGATGGGAGAACAAGGGTTTGATACCACCTGAACCCCAAGTCAACTCTCAGGTACTTCTCTGGCTATTTGACTGTATTTTACCAGCAGCCTCCAGTACTATAAAAACACTTTTAAAGCAGGGATGCAAACTTGCAGGTTAGCACAGTCTGCTGCATATTCATTCAAAGCACAAATTTTATTCATTGTATCAACTTACAGGAGTAATATATCCCAGAACATCTCCTGAGAAATGTCGTTCCTTCATCTTCTTGGAGCAATAACTTTTATGTTCCAGTATAATATCCTTTGCTTTTGGATCCACGACTACCAATCCCCGGTCCTGAACATTTTTATCAGAATGCAGCTTCTGTGGAGAGAAGATAATTATTAGAACCAGTTATATGAAACAGGCACTTTCAATGGCAACAGACTTTAAAAACAACAGCAAAACAAATCACTTCATTAAACTCTGAGCACTCCTTTTAAATGATGCAGAGCACTTTGAATTAGAACTGAAACACACAAGTCCTCAGAAATGATTTGTCATCATCAGTAAACTTACTTTGTTTGGAAGGCAAAAGCATATAAAGAAAAACCAAAACCCAAGACATTTTAAGAGTAAAGAACATAATTTATGACAGCTGATGGTGCTCTGTTTTCTAATCAATGCTTTCTGTCATGTTACCCACAAAACAATAAAGAAAGGGGCTTGGAGTTAACCAAGAATTTGAAGACAGTTTTTTTACTGGATATATTTTAGTCTAAGAATGCTGCATTTTCGTTACTGAAGGTCAAGATTTTAAACACTCTTCTTCAGGGAAGACGATTCACTGACCCAGCAGATAAAAACAGAATGAGAAGATCTAATAAGATGTGCATGGTGGGTATGCAGAAGCCATCTATTGATTCATTGTAAGGAATTTAGGGATATGGCCTGCCTTAACACCTTGTATTACCCTCACTACCTGCAGATGAGATTTGCTTCCTGGTAGATGTTGAGCAAGTAATACAAACAGTGACGGATGTATATGCATAATGACAGGAAACAATAACATGCTCAGCAAGTGAAGAGAGACTTCAGCATGCTGGCTCTGCTTGCTCTGATTATCGTGGGACTCTGAACCATTTCTGCCTGCAACAGAACTACTGGTTAGAAGGTTCTTCAAACTCTTTCAGCAGGATACAACCTTCCCATTGGCAAGGCTCCATTCCACCAGTAAATGACCTAGAGCTCTTGGCCCAAACTACTGCTCCCCACCCTGGTTTCCAAAGGGATGGAAGCGTGTTCCCTGAGGGGACAAAAACTTTCTGCTTCTGCAGCATGCATAGAGGATAAAGCTCCAGCAGTCTACACCATATGTTTCAAGAAGTGAACCATTTGTGACACAGAAAAGCTGAAGGAAACTACAGTTTCAAGTTTTATCTAAGTTTCAGCGGAAATGCATTAATACTGTTTTAACAGAGGCAGAGGCCATTTACCAAAGTTCAAATAATTCACTGCACATGTTAGATAAGACAAGAATTTTGGTTATTTCCCTTACCTTTTCCTCCAGTTTTTTTGTAGCAGCTTTCTTTGCATCTGTTTTTGACAGGGTACTTTCAGCTACCGAGCATATCATGGCAAGAGAAAGTGAAGCACAGAGAAGCCTCATGGTGTTTTTCCCCAGGTCAAGTTTATCTTCTCCTGAAAACATAAGAGTTCAAATCTCTGTGAACAGAGGAATATAACAGTTTCATTTGGTTTTCTTGTCTAAAAAAAGTCAATCAATTTTCTTATCTTCTCCCATTTAGAATCAGACTTATTAAGGCAGTACTGTTCTAACAGTGCTTTTGCTCTGGCAACAAAAGCAGAGCATTTTAAGAGATTATTTCTAGTCTCAAACATCTTTTTTTGTCCCTTGTTTTAATAGCTGTATCACAAAGTGGGTTGGACCCTTGCAGCTTCCTTTTCAAAGAATCTCCCTAAAGAAGTACAGCTGTTTACAGCTGAAACTGAGATAAATGCCTGCTGCACAGAATAATTATTGCACCACCTTACCTTTTCTATAGTAAATAAGAGATAACATTTCTTCTGCTCCTACCTAGCCTGGTCAGTGTGTCATAAATTAACTAACAGATATAAAGAATTATAGCTATATGCTCACAGCTATGTGCCTTTACTGTAACAGGTGAGACCTTTGCTTTCAATTACTTGCTAAGTCACTGATTCAGAAATTGAAGAAAAAAAATGGGGGGATGTCCTTTTTCTCTAGAAGAATAACTTTGACAGTTTGTCCTAGCTCCAGATAAAGGAACTGAGAGCTGGCAGACAACAATTCTGTTGTGTGTTTGTCTATCACACCTTGTATCTGTAGGAAGACTTCAAAGCCTTTTAAAGACAAACAAAGTTGGTTTTCCAACCTCTCCCCACTGGTCTCCCAGCCTAGCTCCCAGCTGTGAATATGAAGAAAACAGAGAAAAAAATATTTGGCATTTGGGGAACCAGGGCTGTATCAAGCTGCTTCTTATAAATACGAGATCCTGATGGAGAAGAAAATAGGTTCTTTCCAATATTCTGAATTTTTGTTGAACTTACAAAACTATCTTGCTTTCTATATCACCCTACCACTCACTTTGGAGACCTACAAGCTCACTTCTACAAATCGTATTCACAACACTTGTTCTACTGGCACTGATAACAAGTGCTGCTCAAAGTTTGAGTACTTCTGTTTCTGTACAAAACATCAGGTGAGGGATCCCACAACAGGAGACTGAGCCTCTGAGTACTGTGGCAGAAGGAGCCATAAAGCTTCAGTGGAAATGTACTCAATGAAACAGACGTGAAATCAACAACCCAACAAACTTACTAGTATTTGGATGTGTCTGGCTTAGTAGTGAGTTTTTAAAAACCAGAGGTATTAATTGTAGGGTTTAGGGACTCTGCAGGAAAAGAGAGGAATATGTGATCAGGCAACAAAGTAGAAGGATGATGGCAGAAGTGCTTGAAAAAACCAATGCCAGTATCACCAAAGAACATCAAAAACCTCATGTACAAAATTATTTGAAGATTTTAGTCAAGTCTTATAAACTGCAAAATAAAAGCAGAAAGCCTTCTGATATTCCTTGGATCCAGAGAGTGTGGTAAAAGCTAAATAGCTATACTGCTTGAAATTCACTATTATTAATAATTAAGGTCTTATGCTTCTTCTTTGACTTCAAGGTCGCTGGTAAGCCCCTGCTTTTCCACATTCTAAAAAATGAGACAAAGCAAGTTGCTTTTGATAGTATCTCCTATGTTCCATCTAGCTTGGCAAGATCTATAAACTATTGCAGAGAGGAACAATCGAGAGCCTCAACAGTCAATACAAGTCTTAACTATTTGGACAGGATATCAATTCTCCCAGAAGCTCGTATATATCGATTTGGAGGTGTTTGATTTCACTTTCAGAAACAATTAGCAACAGCATCCACTTCCCTGAAGAGAAGACAACATCTAACAGCTAAAGAACAAAAGCTTAAAAAACCATCACTGAACTCTAATTAGACATCAAAATGTGCTCATTTCCTTAACAGGGTCGTATCCATCTGTCAATTATTGTGAAGTCAACATCTACTCCTAGATTTACGGGAAGCACTGAGCCTGTGATACTACTGACAGCCCAGTATCAACTCTTAGTTGGACACTTATTTTAATAGTTTGTTCTTTAACAACATCAACGAAAATTAAGTAGACAGCATCACTGTATCACGGAAGATGAATTGGTCAAACTTTAAATGCTCTTTATGGAAAATATCAACATGCATTTTGCAAGCTTTACAAAACTAAATCTTTGTCAAACTTTTCTTCTACGAACTCTCCACCATTTTTTAACATGTCTCAAAGTAGCTGAACTCAGTAAAACTGTCTGAGCTTGGCACTCTTTGTTTATCTCCTCTATCACTGCAAAATGCAAACAGAATTGAAGACTGCCTCTGTCTATATCCTTGTCCAACTCATACTAAGGACAATTTAAAGCTTAAAGCATCTTTTGACAAACTAATCTGAATCCCAGGTTGTTCTCTTAGCCAGGTCACACTTGCTCAACCCCAGCCTCCACACGACGTAACATACTTTTGATCAGCTGTTTTAAATTTATCTTCATTTTTAAAAGCCAGTAAAGCTAGCACAGATTTAGGCTGCCCAAAATAAGCAAGCAAAGAAACTAAATGGATAGTACACAACACTGAGTTAATGTTTATAGTTTATTTATAAAGAAGAAACTAGGTTCTAGCTACATTTACAGAAAGAGCCTGCATCACTTAGTACAGAAAGAGCCTGCATCACTTAGTACAGAAAGACCAGGAAGCATATTGCTGATGCGTTTTTAAATGGAAGCAATAAAAGCTATACTGGGGAGCGAAGAGTGAGAATAAATCCGTTTCTAACCTGTGTAAACATTAAACCCTCCCCTCTTGGAAAGTGCTCCACCTTGACGTTCAGAATTCCCTCCCACACTCGCCCAACTCTCGAGATACCAAAGCTCGCCAGGAGCCCGCACGCCTGCTACGGCATCAGCGCCTCAGCGCCAGCCCCGCCGCGGCCTCCCCCGGACAGAGCCGCTGCTGGGCTGGCCCAACCCGGCCCGGCCCGGGGCGCGGTGCTTTGGTGCTCAGCAGCAGCTGAAGAAAAGAAATGCTAATAATGGCGTGGTTGTAAATTCCCATAAAGAGCCTCTTGGTTTAGCCCAAGCTATAGCAGATTGATACAGCTCCAGGTCTAGCCTGGAGAAGTGGAGGTTCGGGGGTGATCTTATTGCTCACTGCAATTGCGCGAAAATAGTCTGTAGTCAGGTTGGGATCAGCCTCTTCTCACAAGCCACAGCAACTCAAGAGGAAATGGCCTTAAGCTATGCCAGGGGAGGTTCAGGTTGGACATTAGAAGGAATTCCTTCACAGAAGGTGATCAGACGCTGGGAGGGGCTGCCCAGGTGGAGTCATGGTCCCAGGAGGTGTCTAAGGAAAACTTAGAGCCATGGTCTAGTTGACATAGTGATGTTTGATCACAGGTTGGACTCAATGATCTCCGAGGTCTTTTCAAAACAAATTGTTTCTGTAATTCTGAGGAACAGTGTAGGTAAACCAGGGGCTTGGGCTAAAATGCACACACTGACCTGGAGGCAAAATGATCGTACAGGTAAGGCTGCAGAGAGTCTGCAGGCAGTACTGCTGACTCTGGGTGTGCAGAAAGGAGGGGTCAAATCTCAGATGGCTTTTAACAGGCTCTAAAAGAAAAGATTATGTTTTTAATTGAATTTTAAATTTTCTTCTGTTTTGGCCTTCTACAGTTTGTGTTTTTGCATGCAGCATGGCTTGTGTTACGGCTATTTTTACTGCAGCAGAAGTTTTTGTATAACCCTGTTATTTCACAGGCTGCTTGCAGGGACTAAATACCCTATCAGAAGACTTGATAAAAAAAATAAATGTGTTATATCATGATGTAGTGGCAAGGCCAGCATATCCTAGCAGTATGCTTCCCAACAGAAGCCTGCCTTCCTGTGACCTGCTTTCTGTCTTGCTTACAGTTTGGTGAAACCTTCTAGAAGCTGAACAGGAAAGTTGCCTTATTCTGCTGAACTGCTTTCTTCTTTCATTCCCTCTTGTGTAATGAAGATCTTCATGAGCATTCTTCAGCACTGAAAAGAAAAATGGAAATATTTTTCCTCTGAATGAAAGTCAGTGAAGCAGATGCATGGTCATCTATGCCCAGATCCATCTCAAATTTCCGTACATTTAGAGTTTCTTGGTAATGATATTATCCTGACTTTGTGTTTTCTAGTGTTGAAAGCAGCTCATCTGATACTCTGGCATGGCAGAAGGCATTGTGCTCTCTGTTAGGGGATAATGGTTGTTAAATGTCCAGTACAGAAATATGGTTGTGTATGCATGGTGGAGCCACCAATTCTGTTTACTCCTGAGTTCTTTTTCTCCCAGTAATGGCTGGAATGATCATGAGGAGCAAAAGAAAACAATAAGTGGTGAGACAAATATGAGAGGAGTAACAAAGTGAAAGGAACAATCCTTTTTTATAGTTGCCACAACTGGATCCTCACCAGCTGAAAACATTCAGATGAATGATAATAGTTATATGAAGGTCAGTGCAATTATTAAAGCCTTTTTACCAAAGTGCAATGAAATCCTGAAAAAAATATTAAAGTAACTCCCGTATAAAATGGGAAGGAGGGGACCAACATTGTGGATTTTTTGGCAAACAAATGTGATGCCAAGAGCTTTATGTAATAGGAAAATATTTCTTGGTACTATCTCCTCTTTAATGCTGATTTCACACTAATTATAAATATACCAGATAATCATAACATCTTGGGATGCATAGAATCATTTATGTTTGTTTTTAGGCAGCCTGGTGTTTTATAGATGTTAGGCTCAAACCAAAATATTTTACAGAATTACCAACTCAGTGTGTTTTGCAAAGGGTTGTGCCTGGTGCAAGTTCTTTGCTGAGTAACAGCTGAGTTCACATTACAATATTTCTTTCAGCCAGGATGCATCTAGAGACCATTATAGAGTCTCTTTCCTCTAGCTACCTATTATTCACATAAAATTTCTGCCTTGTCCCTAGACATCTGAAATGCATTACTGAGTTATGAGGCAGTAAGGACAGATGTGCCTGCACATTTGTCCTGATTGCACAAGCCTTTGTTGAGGCAAAAAGACAGGGAGCAAGGTGAATACAGTGAAGCCTTGAAAACCAGTCAGAGGAGGCTGACATAAAATAATCAGGGTATGTGTACTGCATACTGAGCCCCTTCAAATGAAACATTTAGCTGTATAGTTACAAAACTAGAGGCATCCACGTGTTAACCACTTGGATATTTTCCCAGTTCTCAAGAAGAATTTGCAGCTCATGTTTGGCTTGGTACTGCCACAGCTATTCTGCTGGCAGTATTTAAGCCACTGCTGAAAAGGCAGTTGGATACCTGCATGACTTGCAGTATTGACAAGAATACAGCCAGACAGGACTGATAGACTGAGCCTTTAGGTGTCACTGTGCTCTTAAGAGTAGAAATTAGCTCAACATTTTGGCTAGCTCAAAAAATTTTTTTTTTTTCTGATCACAGAAAAAAACTTATTTGGTGACATGGGAAGTTTTAATCTTCAAAGATTCATAGGAATTATTATTAAGCATTAAAATCTATTTGTAAGGCTGTGAAAAAGGAGAGTGTTCTTCATGAAAGCCTATAAATAATCTGAGTTGAATAATAGACTAATTGTGCACGTCTGCGTGTAGTTGCACTTGGTCTACAAAATGGATCCAGGGACAAAGGGATAATTACGTGACTACCGCATGTTGTCATCTTGCCTTTCTCATAGACACTTGCACAACTAAAAAGCACTCATGTAACAATGTATCCTGAAAACACCCAGAATAGACCCTTGAGAGGTGACCTGAGGTGTACAGCCTCTGTCAGACAGAGGGTATCAAGCATTATGTAGATCTTTATGAGAGAGAAATGTACCACGAAATTAAAGGTACTGGAGGTTTGATGAATCTAAACAAGATGCAAACTCTATCACTGTTTCAAGGGCAACAGTGAATTTGATTGTGTCAGAGCATTTCTAGAAGATAGATTGTAGCTAAAAGCTAGATACTGGGCTCAGTTCACTGAGGGTGAAAAAAACTAAACCCGGATGACGTGAAATGGCTTGAAGTATGCTGAAATAGAGGTGAAATGACTGATATCCAGTAGCCCTAAGCCCCATAATTCTACAAGTCATTATTCTCCACTAAGCATACACTAAATCCCTTGCATCACGACTGAAGGCCCCAGCATACTTTTGGTTAGGCAGTCTAGGCCAGTTTTGAGACCATTTGAAGCTATTTTCAGCTGAAGATATTAAATGCTCTGCACAGTCCCACATCTTTGGCATGTTTAAGACAGTCTAACCTTGAAATGTTTTCAGTCTCGGGAGTAAATGAGATGTGGGACTGTCACTCTGCATGTTTACAGCCATCAGGAGGAACATGTGGAACAACGTGCCCAGGGAATCAGAGAGTGGGAGTCTCTACATGAACACAGAGCAACTGCGCCACTCACGCAGCCGATGGCAGCTCACAAGGGGGATGTGCCTGAGGATGGAGCTGCACACAGCAGCCACCGGGCTCCTCAGTGCTCACAGGGACTGTGCAGGGTACGTGCAGTAGATCCTGTGCACTGTTTTGGGGTCCCTTTTGAGGAGGAGGACCAAGGTACAGCCTCCTGCAGTCCACCCTGTGGAAAGCATATACCACTGACAGTCTGTACCTTGCTCTTCACATTTTAGAAATAAGATTCCAGATCAGTAGTCTGCTCAAAGCTTAGCGATGAAGTGAAATTTTCCAGTGTATTGGTGGGCCGTCTCTCTCCTTCTCCCTCAGCGGTTACATCCTCTGAGGTGCCTGTGAAGCCCGGTATTTCACCTTCAAAAACCATCAAACTTCTCGGCCATTAGGGTCACGAGGAGAGGAAGGGATTAGGCTGTTCCCGAGCAGGGAGCGGGCAGCGAATTCACCCACGGGCACAGCGGCTGACACCGCCCTGCCGCCCCTCACCTCAGCCTGGGCCCGTTTGCCCTCACGGGCGGTGACTGGAAATCGCGTCTCAGCAGCAGCGCGGCCGATCCCCGGGGCCCGGCCTCCAGCCAGCCAGCCCTTTTGGGCCGCAGGGTCGCACGGGAGATGCCCGGGAGCGGGGGCACATCCCGGGGGACGGGCGGGGTCGCGCCCGCCGCGGCTGCGGCACCGGGAGGCGCAGGGGGCCCGGCGCACCCGCGGCNAATGGCGACGCGCTCGGGGGGGCGGCGCGGCGGGGAGGGGGGGCAGCATAAAGCATCTGCTCGTGGGTTTGTGCGCTTTGGGTGGGTGGGTTGGGGTGTTTCCCTCCCCCTCGCCACCCCTGTCACCCCCTTGCCCCGTCGTTGAGTGTCGCGGTGGCCGCCCCGGCGGAGGGGTGCCGGAGGTCGGTGCCGCCGTTGTTCGCGATGCGCCGGAGCGGTGCCGGGGCGCGGGTGGGTGTGCGGCGGGGCAGGGAGAGGCGTCCCTGGGCTCCTTCCAGATCCCTGAGCGGCTCTCGGTTCATCACGTCACTGATGGAAAACAGGCCTCTGTAGGCGCCGGAGAGCAGGGCCCTCAGTGCGTGTGCCTAGGCTTGGTTTAAATTGTCTTTCGGATTCCGCTTTGATGGAATTTAGCGTTTGGGATCAGTGCAATTAAAATCGGGGTGGAAGGGGGTGCGAGTGAGTGCCCCCCCGAGAGAAGTGTGGGCGGCGTGTCTGTGAGTGTGCAGCGGGAGAGGAGGAGTACAAATCTGCTGCTGCTTGGTGTGAGGGGGCTGGGGTATGTGTAAGGGCACACCTCAGTGCTCAGTCTTCTTTTTTGTCGGAGAACTACCTACGATAGTTTAATATTAATCAGAGTTAGAGATCTAAGCGTATGATGTGGCAGGAATTGCCTGGGGAAGGGCTAAGGTCGCTGTGGTTGTTGTGATGAAACAGCTCTATTTTGTCCACCTATGTGTCTCTGTAGATCTTGAGGCTATTTTAAAGACAATGGAGGAATGGCAGTAAGGTCTTCTCTCTAAAGATATAAACAGATTTGAAGATTTTTTTAATGCAAATTATGTTGTTCTGACTGGGTTTGTGTTGGAATTATTTAGCCACACTGGCTTGGAAGACTTCGTAGTGATGACTTCTGATACAAAAAAACCTGACAAACAATTATACTGGTAAAATGAGACCATTTAAATGCGATGTCTTTAGAATCAGGTGATTTAGACTTCTAGACATGTGAACAGGGCCTTTATATGTAAAATTCAAGATTGATAATCTTCCTTAGAGCCGAGGCTGTTTGAAAGGGGTGGTTTTTTCTTTTTCAAAACAGAGTTGCGGGTCCTTAGATTGCTTTAGACTTCCCTCTGGTGTGTGTAGAAGACGCTTATAAAATGTGTAGTGTAGCAATTCAAGGTTACAGAAATGTTCTTGTGCTTTGTCTTGTTGGCCTTGCTATTTAGTGAGCATTTTCCAGTATCCTGGTGTTCTGTGCAAGCTACATGTGTAACATAATTCCACTTGGTGTCATAGCAGTTAAGACTTGCTGTTGTATCTACCCAATACAATTCACAATTATTTTTTTAATCATTGTTTTCATTGGTTTACCTAGAAGCAGTATGACTTGATTCATCAGTGTCTCACATCTTGCAGTTGGTTGACTTTTTCCACTCTTGTTTTCAGTGGAATTCACTAGAAGTAGATACAAGGTAAACATTCAGGCTCTTAGGTTTGTAACCTGTGTTCAGGGATGTGAAATAACAAAATTTAAGGTTGTAGGATATAAAAACTTAGGTACTTATTTCCCCACGAGGCAGTGTGGGAACAGAGCTGAAGCTACCTCGGTCCAGATGGGACAACAAACCTCTTATGCTCTAGTTATCTGCAGGAGACACAAAGATATAACTTACTGGTGGTACAAATAAAATGTTAACACTTTTACTCTTTAAACAAATAGTGGTATATCTCAAATGTTTTGTCTCTGTCCAGACAGATGTTTGGGAGCTGTAATTGCTCGTGTATCTTTCTTGTCTTCGCAATTAAAAAAGTAGCAACATCTAAACAGCTGCAGAAGAGCTGGAATTCCAACTAGTAGGTGATGTATGGAGCTTCCAAATAGCTGTGAATGGCATTTGAGCTTTTCCTTTAGTGGAGCTCTGAGTGCTGCCAGCTAAACATGGGCTAGTGTACACAGACTAAGATTCACAAAAATACTTCCTGGAGTATTCCCAAAAGTACTCTCTGGAGACTCTGGGCTTTGCAGGTACTGCTATTGGCTAAAGCTCCCTCTTTGCCTCTTCAGTGAGGAGCTAGATGTTGTCAAGAACAAAAAGTAGCAGCTGTTAAGGTGAACAGCATCTTTTGACTAAGCAAAGAAAGCAAGTGTTGTTTTTCTGAGAAGGGAGAGAAGCTAGACACCATGTGCAGCTCTTGACCTCTATTTCTAGCCTTAAAATTAGAGTAAATGTCCGATAGTAGCAGTGATGTGCAAAGTTCTGCTGGCATTCTTAATTTCAATCCAAATTTTGGCTTTGTTGGAATCTTGTAGCTATTTTTAATACTACCACAAAGGCCTGGCACTTTTAGTTTGCCAATGGCCTTTCCAGATTATGAGTAATTGTGAAACATGCTGTGTATTGGGGGTGTATTCTGAAAATTCTGCACAGATAAGGATTCTACATTATAGATCTTGCTGAAAAATGAAAGTACAGTTGTTGTGTGCTGACTGTGCGCAGGTGGATGCACAGCATGTGACTTCAAATAATTCAAGTACCCTAAACTTCTGGAGGGTACTTGTGTGAATTTTGACTGACTTTGGAAATGCTTAATCTCCTTACATCAAGATTTATTTTTTGGACATTTGTATCTACAATGTCTGCATCACTAAGTAGTGCAGGATTCTCATAGAGGCTGGATATATTACTGATTTGGGAGTGATGCCTGTCTTGCCTATCTTTATACCAGTCTGTTACAGGTTTCACCTAAGTCTTTCTTGATAGCAGTTTTCAGTGTTTACAACTGTAGCTGATTGTGAACAAGCACTACCAGCCCGTCTTTAATACCTAAAAGCTTGGTTGTCACTTCTGTGTTGTTTAGACATATTTTTGGCACGTGGTTTATCTATTAAACTTCTTGATTTTTGTCTTAAATACTTCAATGTCATATGTAATTTTTAAGCAGACTATTTTAAAGTACACTGATTTCTCGAAAGTCTGTGATGTTTTTCATTAAAGACAGTTGGCATGCTACTTGTAGCAGCAGTTGTAAAATATTTCAAGGCTAAGAGAGGCTTCTCAGCACTTTGACTTTGCTCTAGTCTCTGTGAAGCTGTCATATTGAGTGTCTTCTTTCAAAATGAAATGTTCTTTATTCATACAAAGATCAAGTGAATTTTCAAAATATGATAATATGAGAAAATGAATTATCCTTCAGTTCCTTATAGCTCTCCAGAATTTTGTTTCAGGGCAGCTTCTCATTGTAGGCTCTGCATTTTGCATATGGAGGTCCTAGTGCAGATGGCAGGTAAAATATTTTTTAGAAAATAACTCTTTTAGATGTCTGTCAATTTGCCAGTAGATGCGTGGACTTTTCTAGAGACTTGCTCATATGGATTGTTTTGTAACATATATGAATTACTACGGTAAATAGGTTTTTAGCTTATCTTTCGTAGACACCAGAGAAGAAACAAGAAAACTACAGGTTGAAAGCCAAACTGCAGTGCTTGATTAGGATAGCCCAGTTAATTAGTGCTTGGTTGGTGTGACTGAGAAAATAGTTAGGTGTGGCTATGCTGTACAAAAGATTGTGGTGGAGTGGAGCTGAAAGCTCTGAACCCTGTGGTTTGGTGAAGTGCTATCCAAACTTAGGAGTTCAGGTCAGGAGGAGTCCTTGTCTCTGCATGGATTATGTGCCTCGTGAACTAAAGCCTAACAAGATCTGCATGTGCTATAAGCACATGGACTCCTGCGAGTAATATTTATTCTTAAATAGTATGTTAAGTCTTTTCTTGTGTATGTACTGCAGAGCTGCTGAAGCAATTTGGCTTATGCAAGATGGTGCTTTATAAACTCTCCAGCTGTCTTAGCTGACAGATACATCATCAGGATTCTGTTTTCATTTTTTTAAGTACGGCTTTATGCTTATCTCACAATGAAATACTTTTAAGTAATTTGTCACTCAACCTATTCCTCTGCAGCAACAGTGCTATCTACCACTCACCCTGTAAACCAGGAAAGAGAAAGCTTGCTTTTCTGCTTTCATTTGCAGGCTGTAATGTAGAAATAGTTTCTATTACAATATTAAGTGTTTTA
This sequence comes from Rhabdornis inornatus, assembly GCA_013397075.1. Classification (NCBI taxonomy): domain Eukaryota; kingdom Metazoa; phylum Chordata; class Aves; order Passeriformes; family Rhabdornithidae; genus Rhabdornis; species Rhabdornis inornatus. The sequence goes on along the minus strand of VWZS01006230.1, from coordinate 45,471 downwards.
CTGGTAACCCTCTGCTCCACAGTAAAATTGAGAAGCCAGTTCCTCTTGGTTTGATTAAATGTGTCTACATAGGGGCAAAAGCTGCTTGTGTCACTGGTTTGGAGGACAAGACAGTTCTTAATTTCCCTTACTAGGTAACTGTCTTACGTCTTCAGTCTTGCCCCAGAAGCTGGACAGAAGGAGGAAGTATTCCTTATTTTGTTCTCCAAATGTTTCGTTGTATGTTTTCTTCCAAGTAACTGTTTCTTTTTCCTCGCCATATTTCTTCCTTAAATAAAATCCAACAAATATAATAAACAAAGGTCTATCTCTTCTCATAGAGCTTAATGCATTAAATTTTCAAAGTACTGGACAAGGGGTAGTGTCCTGAAGCTGAACCTCCCAAAATGTATCTTTGCTTCACTGCACTGGGACTGGTGCATCAGGTTACAGATCAGTAAGTGGGGCTTGAAAAAAGATGGTTTATTAAATTCATCATATGATCATCACCTGTTTGAATGGATGGTAAGTTATGAAGTGCCTTGCAGGTGTAGGTGGGAGGGGCATGTACATGGATTAAATGACTGCATGGGTATGTGTGAAGTTGTTTGTTCTCTGTAAGAACTGCCACCCAGTGAAACAAACTTCACATAGAGCTTGGTTTAGTTACCTGTAAGTAATTATTATATGTCAGTAATAAGTTTTCACTGTGTAGGCTAAAGCTACTGCATTGCTCCTCTGTGTTTTAGCTCTTGTTTGCATTGTGTGTAGTGTTAAAGTAGGACTTGAAATACTTCTCTAGACAGTCAGAGTCTTTTTTTTACATGTATTCTTAGATTACTTACCTTTTTGAAGAAATTGGAAGGCAAGGCATCTTGGTTTGCTCCCCTGTTGCCTTTGCAAGGCTGTGGCAGCGCATCTAATATGGTCGGTTTCTGGCCTGGAAAAACAGCCCTAAGAACGTGCTATAATAAGCACTAAGTCTTGCATCACTTGCTACTATTTGCAGGAGAGTGCTTTAAGGAAAACACAATTAGCATGAGATTAGTCTGAGGAGGATCTCTAAAACAAAACTGCTGTTCTTCCCGTGGCTTCTCTCTTGGCTTGTTCCTGGACATTTCAAAGAGCTCTGAGGTGCTGGGATTTTTTTTTTTTTTAAATGCTAGTTTACTTTGTGCATGTTTGGCTTAGAGGAGAGATAGTAAAGAGCTAGAATCTTTCATGTGACATCCAGCCTCTCCCTTAGATACCCTGGACTGCTTAATTTGGATAAAGACTGCCCATCAGGACTGATAAAAGGAAATTAAGGACTATTGCAGAGGCTGTTATATCTCTGCATTAATTAATGGGCTCAAAAGGATTTTAAGGTCCCTGAAACAGTAGTTTAGAAGTAATAGCTAAGCTAGGATAGGCCTCAAACTGTTCTTTGATTTGAACAGGAATGAAGGTAGAAGAGAGTCCACAGTGACTTGTAGTAAATTAGTGCAAATAGTGCCTTATCTTGTTGAAGGGAGTGTAAGGGAGTGTAGCTCTACAGTGTGAAAAAACTGGTCAAGGAAATGACTGCTTGAATGATGCTCAGTCAAGGAAGGAGGAAGAGCTGCTTTGTGTACAAGTCTAACCCTGCACTTACTGTTTGCATATCTTCTTGGCTTAAAGCTTCTCTTTTGATAGGAGTCAATGTCATTTTGCTACCTAAACTGCCAGATAGATGTTCTGTATGTCACAAAGTCACTTGGATATGAACTTCCAGTACACTTTCAGTTATTTTGGGGAAAGACCTGGTGTTAAACTAGGTGCTATTACTTGGTTACTTCTCAAATTTTCTCTTAATTTGTGGTGCTTAGTTAGAAAAAAATAGGCATGGTAATCATCTACAATCATTAAACTTGTATTAAATTGTTGCAATTTATTACATCTCTATGGGAAAGCTGCTTTTTGTGCTCTTACTTCTCTTATGAGGACAAGGAGACAAGGAGTTAATGGATTAGTGGATTACAGTAAAGCCTGTGACTCCCTGCTGTTTCCTGAGAAGTGTTGTTGCAGGGGCAAATCTCTAGTGGCATAGTGGAGGAAGAAGTCAGTTCTGTGGATAGTAGTTCCCTTACTGTGCAGAATATTAGAAAATGTACTCTACAATGTTCTAAACTAGCAGTAGGTCACTGGTCTCTGTCTTTAGATATCACAGCAGGGTATCCCAAGACACAACACTCCTAAACTGCCTTTGTGCCATTCATGGTCTTCAACATGACAGACAGGCGCTGCTTTCTTCTGATCAAACAGATATTGTGGAAGGACAGCATGCACTCCTGTTTTTGTTCATAACAGGATGTTAGCATGTTAGTAAACAAAAAGCTTCTTGTTCTGCAGCCTTGAACGGGTTGATTTGTGAACGAAAGTGAGGCCATACTAACATTTTGTAAAGGTATTCAGTATCTTATTGTAGTCTCTTTGGATTAGTTGTGCAATGAGTTTGTAAACAATAGCACCAACAAGCTCCTTTAGACTTACTCCAGGAGCTGGAGCTTGCACCTCTTTTGTAGCACCCTAGATAGTTTTACCAAATGAAGGAATTTAGGTAGACAGACTGTCAATGTGAGGATGGGCAAACAGACCACTCTGGTGTGGTCTGTGCAACCTGTGTGCCTTTCTTTTGCCCTCTTCCCTGCTATGCTAAAAAGCCAGCTGAGAGATTAGGGAGAGCTGGAGGATGGATTTGGTGGTTTGCTTCCTGAAGACAATGATCTGCATAGCAAGTGGCTAATCTATCCTCTAGAGCTGTAACATGAGTATCTGTCCTGCTGGCAGGTAAAAGTAGTGGTTTAATTTAGTAATATGAGCAAGTATTACAAGTACTATAAAAGCTCTTTCACAAAGGCAAGAATGGAGGCACTGATTAGTTTCACAAGCATATTTTCCTCTATCTCTCATCATTTTACAGTAGAGACACTAGTATTTGTTTTGATTTTCCCTGTCTTTCTACCAGTTTCTTTCTCTGTTCCCTGACAGCAGGGTTCAAGAATGTAGTGTAGTCTTTGCATCATGCTTGCAGGCTGTTTTAGCAATAGAAAATTCAAGTGAGTAATTTGATTGCTTTATGCCAGCTAAAGTGTGTTTAGATGGTGAATGGGTGAACTTGCTCTCTACCTGGTCATGTCTTCTGCTGCCACTGTCACTTGGGGTAAATCTGGCATGACTTAGGCTTTGGATAAACCCATCTTGCTTTTGGCTGTTTGGCTCCTAAACTGACCTGCAGCAATACAAGGTAGTAGCAGCAATATCTGTGCCAGGATGAGAGCAGTGTTTAGAAACTGTCCGTAGCTGTCTCTTCAGAAGCATAGCCTTGAATCAAACTGACTCTCAAACTATCAGTGTTTTGCTGAAGGGAAGCTAGCAGTTTGGCTCTGCTGTCTCTCCCACCGAAGTGGCCAATCAGCTTGGATGCTTCTGATGTAGAGACTAAGGAAAACATAACCAGAAACATGTTTGGAAAACAGTGACTCGCAGCTCTCAGGGAAGATGTCTAACACCACCTTTAAAATTGAGAATTTATCTTTTGTGCAAGAACTGTGTTCTTCCCAAGTAAGTGTTCCTAGCCATTAAGGAATTCAGAGAAGTTCCTGCTCTTAATCTTGGTAGTATTTGTATTCTCTCTCCTAAACAGAAAAGTAGACTTGTCCATTCTCTTCAAGGCCTGTTTGATAATTGAATGGGAATAGAGTTCATGTTATATTAGACCTGTGATAGTGCCACAAAAAGTCACTTACAGTACTACTGGACTTAAAGAAGTAGGCTTTTTCCTTGTGCTGACAGAGCCTCCTACCCTCTGCTTTATAGTTCATGCCAGCAGTGGTTCATCTGTAATTGTAAATTGTCAGATTGCCATAGGGCAGGTAGGGCAAAGAGGTAACACAGTGCAGCAGTTCTCACCTGTACATAAATTCAAACAAAACAAATTATTGGCTGGGCTCAATTGCACTGACTGCTGGACTTAAGCAGATTGGAGTCTGATGAGTACTGGGAACATCTAAACTTTTGTGAAGTGATTTATTTATTTGTTGCTTTAAATGTTGACAATATGCCTGCATCTCAAAGCCTTGGCTGTAGAAATCTACTCTGCTCAGTATTTGTGTAGCCGCTGATAGAAAAAACGCTTCTCTGTTTCTTTGGGAAATAAATGTGTAGGCTTGGTCAGAAATATATCAAGTGGTTTGTATGAAAGTTAAGAACAGTTAGTAGCAGTTCTAGTTAGCACAGATGGGTTGTGTGCCTCAAACTTGCCTTAAACAGTCTGTAGTTAGTATAGCAACAAGTTAATCCTGATAGAGCAGGTCACTGTCTGAGCCAAGCAACCCACTAATTCTAACCTTGAAGCACTTACTTAGCTTTGCAACCCTCCTGCCAGGTTACTATTAAAATATGTCAGATGTTCTTTTCAAATGAATGGACTCAACAAACTCCTTTCCTGTAACCTCTGTTTTCTCATTCTTTAGGTTGTGATGCAGAGCTCCAAACAGGAATGGAGGTGTATTTCTGCAGTACTGAAGTGCTGACTGTAGCCTGGGTTACTGGGAAATACAAGAATAGTAGTTGGTTCTTTGATGAGCTGCGTGACTTATGATCTTCCCTACTCTTTGTTAAACAAGATGGTAATTAAAGATAATACTGCTCTGCAGACTAAATTTACCTTGTTTAATGAAGGCAGTAGGCAGCATGATGGAGTCTGAAGGCTGACAAACTGCCAGATATGAAGTAATCACCCATAAGCACCTTGGACTGTGTTATGGCTGGGTACCTGTGCACTCAGTACTCCTCTTGGAGAAGATGAGCAGCACTCGTACACTAGGGCTGTAAGGCTACAAACACTACATGTCTTTGCAGCAGAACAGCAACCCAAAGTTTACTCATGAAATGGATAAACTCGTAACCACCTTTTAAAATAACTTCTTACAGATATTTAATGATAGTCTGTTAAAATGGTAGAAGTCTGAATAAGTGAAATTAAGAAGGATATGGACTGAACTCATGGAACATAATGTTCTTGTGCTGTGGCTTAACTACTGTCCTACCCAGCAGTCTGGATACGTGACATGACCTTTATTGAAGCCTCTCCAAGCTGAATGGTGCGGTTACAGAACATTTTGTTGATACACAGCTCTGATAATTTCATGAGACTGGGAGCTGGGTAACAGCCTGAAAGTGTGGCAGAGCAATTGCCTTTGTTAGCTCTGAAACATAAGCCTCTATTCCTGCAGCACAGCACTCCTTCAGCTGTCATCATCTTCCTTTTTACTGTCCTAAAGACTACTTGAGTGTTTGTAGTGATGATAAAAATAAAATATGCATATAGAAATCATTCAATGTGTGTTGGCAAGTCAGAGTAATGTGATGAAAACTTCTCAGTTAATCAAACACATCTTAACAGTGCCCTTCCACACTTAGTGGGACAGAAGATCTAGCTGAAAATTGGTCCATGGTTTTTTATGATACTTCTTTTCTTTTGTCGTTTACAATGGAAGCTGCCTTCCACTGTGAGATTTTGTTTCGTTTTGTCATCCTCTAACGCAAGCAGTTAATCATGTTTAAATAAAGTTACCATACGATATAACTACTGGAGTTGAGGAAATTTGGGATTAGATTCTTCAGCCTGGTTTTAACTTGTGAGTTGTCCTCAGCATTGTGTGATTGCCCTCAGTGACATTTAACACTTGATGTGTGGTGCTGTTCTTTAAACTACAATTGTAGGCTTGCGTAGACTGTGATTAGTAATAAGGTGCAACTTAATTGTTCAATGTGATCTTCAATATATGGAGTTAATTTTTTTATCACCTGCTAATTGCTATGCTGTTTGTTTGGTCACAATCTGGAAGACATCATATACTGCCTTCAAAATAGAACAGCCTGAAGGAATTATTGGAAAAAGGCTTTTGTTCATGTGCTAAGCAAGATTTAAAATTTGAGATAATAAACCTTCAGATGTGACTCGGGGTGTTCCTGTCATTTTGCTGCTACAGCTGTGTGCATGGGGGTGGGATTTCCATGTTTGTGTTGCTGAGCCTGCAGACTATTTCTACCAAAGGTGCTGACTTCACAAATTCCTGAAGTATTTTAGTCAGGCTTTGCTTAATGCTCTGTTGCTTGCTTGGGACACAAAGAACCCAATTTCTAGTAGTAACTAGTAATCTGTGAGTGTAGCAGGTAAATAATGCTGCTTCAAAAGTTTGCCAGGAGGTTTTGGTGGTTTTAAAGAAGTAAAAGATGGCCTTGATTTCATCTTGGGATAAGAAAAGTTGGCTGATACGTATTACTGTTTCTTTTTCCTCGCTCCATTTTTAACGTTTTAAAATTGTGATTATTACCACACTTGCTGAGGTTAGAGAAACAATTGCTAATAATTCAAAGTAAATATTGCAATTCACTTTCCTTACAAACATAGGTTAAAGATACAGAGCAAAGACCTAGTTTCTAAATTTAAAAACTAAATATCCTGCTCAGGCTAGCAATGTCCCAGACTGAGGTCTATATTCTCTGCCCTGTTAATGTAAATGAAGAACAAAATCTCCAGACTGTGGTTATGTCTTAATGAGATGTGCTCTTCCCATGGTAAAAGAGAAAATAAACTAATAGCTTTAGGAGATTAAATTTTTCCTCTGAAGCAGATGTATGGCTGAAAATAAGGGAAGTGTTTTCAAGTCTTTAAAAAGAAATAGCTCACAAAATTGGAGTGTTGTTTATTTACCTAAAGACCTATTTGCGCCTTTTTGGGATGTGTTACTGTGGCCCCTGTTCTCAGAGGGTGGACCCCTGAGCAAACTACTTGCTTCAGTCTAGTAATAAGCTCCTAATACTGGCAAGTGCCCCAGAAGCAAACACTTGAGTATCTCTGCTGTGTGCACAGAACAAATAATCCAATTAAGACAAATCTAAAATCTATAAAGGGAGACACTTCAGGTCTTAGATTGTACGACTTGCTGCTCATTTACACAATAAATAGTGTTAGTACTTTAAAACCAGCTTTCTTTATGTTGACAAGTTAAATTAGAACAAAACTCATTGTGTTGCATGATATATTAGTGAAAATTGGTTAAACTTTGTGATTTCAACAGATGCGTCTTCATAAACTGAGGGAACTATACTGTGTTCTCTAGCTTTGTCATTCTAGAAGTTAACTGTAATTTCTAGGTCAAATTAAAACTGTGGACATTATCTTCTGCTTTATCTGGAAATCAAGGTGCATACAGATAGCAGCTACAATTTGTTTCAGAACAGGTATTGTAAATTACTGAGCTCTGAAGTTGTGGATTGTTTCATGCTCTGTGGAGTACCTGCCAAGGCACCCTGCACTTAAGTCTTTTGAGGAGCAGCCCTTACAAAAACACTGTTGCAGAATGGAAAAATTCAATTTTAAGCTAATATGTGGGGTCTGTAGGTATTTTGTTAAAAGGACAAGGCAAACTGAAGTAGTTGCTTCTATTTTGGGCCTAATATTTCCGTTTGTACAGCGTGCTGTGGCTGCCCCGTGTCTGTTCTCTTATGGCCATTGTTAGAGGCAGATTAATACAAACCCATTCTCTACATCTTATGCAAGAGCTGGTTTCAGAAAAATAAACTTCAGTTTATTTTTTTTGAGTCTAAGTCAAGAAATTACAAAATCTAGATTCATTTGTACTTGGCAAGGGATTCCCTTATCCTTTGTTGTTAAACTATCCTAAGGCACTTGTTTCCTTGAGTTACTTAATCACCCTTTATAGGGCCTGTTTGTAAGATCCCCAAAGGAATAGTAAAGGGAGGATTAAGTCATAGGGTGACACAGGCTTTGGGACTGGCAAATGTAGTTCGATGTTTAAATACTGTGAGATGTTTCTATTGACGATGGGGGTGAGATTGGAGGTGCTTTGGAATGGTGGTCCTGATCTGCTCTTCAAGCCTTGTCACATCCCCTACTTGCACATTCATGGCTGTAGTTGTGATCCCAGTGGTGTGGGGAAATGTGTGGTGTCAACGCAGGCCGTGTGGTCCCCACAACTTAGAAGCTTGGACCATTTTGAACCAGGGCGAGGAGACTTACTCATAACCTTGTAGCAAATATATGTGATAAAGAGGGAAAGAAGCTGTCATTTTCCACTGCTAGTTGATGTTTGGAACACTTGAAACTGCTTGAAACTTTTGCTTTAGACTTTTGAAAAATGGACAATAGTTTTAGACTTTGTTGAAAGTTTGAGTAGGTACAGGTGTGAATTAACAGAACTAAATGGCCATTTCTGCATTGCTGGAATATGCTTCACTTGCTTCCCTCAAATGACAGGCAGCTGATCACAATGCCTGAGCTGGCTATTTTACCTTTCTGTGCTCCTACTCATGTAGGAGATAATGGACCCAAATGTCTGTAGAATCTGAGTCACCAAAAACTAAATTGCTAAAGAGTAATAAGCTGTTTTGGTTTGGACAATGCCAATATTACTTGAATAAGTTTGCATTATCAGAATTTAAACTGCAGCTGTTTCTCTATGTAACTTGAATTGGTACTAGAAATCCCTATACCTATTCTTGAAATCAAAAGTTGATATGAAATGCTGATGGTGCTGAGAAGCATAAGATTGCCAGGTCATCTAATACAGTGTGAATTTTAAATATTTTTGGTTTTCAAATTACTTTCATGAGGTACATTGAAAGTCTGAACTTGTATCCTAACTGTGTGAGGTCTTGAGTCTTTGGACTCTTTGTGAGTTTACTGTGTTTCCTCTTCAGTCTATTAAGAATGTTTTTAAAGCTGTTGAACTGAATGACTGTTCAACAGAGAAACAATAAATTTGCTTGTCCTTAAGGTGAGGGATAACATGAGCTGCTTGTTTATAAGATTGTGCTTAGGACACTCACTCCTTCAAAGCACTATCGACTTAGTAATCACATAGGAAGTAAAATTCACTTTCTTCTGGGAGGTTTTAGGAACAGAAAAACTGGAGCATTTGTGAAAGTCAGTAGCAATGGCATCTCAGGTTATGTGCAAGTGACACTGTCTAAAGCCTGCAAAGCTTCTTGAAACAGGGAGGTCCTTAGAGCTTCTCAAATTCCTGTATAAAGTGATGCTTAAGTTACCTCTGTTTGCCTTTAGTTCCAGTGATGGAAATGGAGAGTAATAACTCCTTCAGATGTTTGTGTGTTCACAAATGTATGTTTCTGTTTGTGTCTGAAGATGCTTCAGGTGGCAGAGGGATGTCCAAAGCACTCTGTCCTGATATGTGTTCTTTTCATTTCAGGCAAAAGTAAAGAGGCAGAGATAAAGAGGATAAATAAAGAACTAGCAAACATTCGGTCAAAATTTAAAGGTAAGTGACTTGATCATACTGTACAATATATATTTGCATATGACATTCTTTTATGGGGTTTTGTTTTTACATGCTTGGACATCTTTTGTCAACTGCTGACTCAAGCAAAATGCTAGAGCAATCTGTTAGAATAACTGTGGAAAATGTTCTCTTAACTATAGAACCTTCTGACTGTCCTGTGATCCTTGGCCGTAACAGAAGCAAACTCCCTCCTCTATCAAAGAATTGGGCTACTGGTCACAAGCTGTTTCTAATACTTGGCCTTCTAACCACATGACTACTCAGCCTGTTTGCTTCCAGAAGGCTGTGAATAGTTTGAAGGAACATGAGTGGATGTGATTATTTCTAATAAAACAGCATCTGTTAAAACTTTTCTTCCTTTCCCCCTTCTTCAGCCCTGAGCCCTTTGTGGAAGTAATGGGTTAGGCTGTCTTCTAGCAGAATTAGTGTTAAAATGTGTAGTTGCTGAAGCTATACATCTTGACCACAAGCAACAGCAGTACAAATTGTTCATATGAAACACAGGATATGCAGTAACTAATTCCAAGAGGCAGCAATTAACTTTTATACAACACAAGGTAAAACTCATGCTGTTAGCTGTATTCAAGTTGTATATGTGGTTTCAAAGTTTAAGATTCTAAGGGGCAGTTGGGATGTTTTTAAATGGAGTTACAACAGCAGTGGCTGTGGCAAGTTCTGTTTAGTTATGGGGCAGCGTGTGTAGTTAGATAAGGCACTGCAATGTGGAGATCATATATGTGCCTTCAGAATCTGCTGGATTTGTAGTAAATTCTTTTACCTTAGTTGGCTATCCTGGCTTAGATTAGCATATCTGTTAGGAATACTCAATGCATTAACAAGTAACTTCCCTGAACTTTGTCTGTTCTGTGGCTACATTTTAAGTTGTATGTCTCTTAAAGGTGTATGAAGACCTTTAGAAACCTGAGTGTCATCAACAGCTTAGAAGGGGAAAGTTAACCACAGTGCAAGACACTCAAGAAATTCTTTGAAATTAGAAGCCATCACACACCTCTGTGTTTACATTTTTTTCTTAGAAAAATAGGTAAAAGTACATGGCTTGTGAATCAGGGAGAAATTATCACAGGAATGTCTATGTAGAACCATAAGTCAGGCAGTGATCAGAGAATAGAGGTGCTTTCAGCGAAGTAGTGTCCTAACTTTAGCTTGCATACCTTGTGTAGCATCCTTTAAGCACTGTTTAAATAGTTTTGAATAAAGGTCAGTATATGTCTATTCTGTAGCTTCAGTGGAAGATAGCTAAACCTTCTTGTAGCTGATCTTCATTGTGGTTTGTTAGTAAATCTGTATAGATTTTGGGTGGAAAATTTTAATTACCTGAAGACAATAACTTGATGAAGCCTGAACAAAAACATAAATGTCACAGTTTGGAAAAAGTTGTGTTTAGACAACTTGTGTAACTGCTTGAGGCCTTGAGAGTGTGAGGAGCTGATAGCTATGTTATCTTTCTGCTGCCGGAGTCCCACATGGACTTCATGCTGGGTGGTTCTTCCTTGCAGAAGGGCTATATAAAAGTTAAGAGACCTTCATATGCATTTTATTCTTGGTTTAAGTGAAGTTTAGTCAGTTTAGACTAGTTTCTTTTCATGTAGCTCTGACCTTAAAATGTTTTTAAATGGTTTGGATTAAGACAGATATGTGATTGTGAATTTAAGATGAAGTCCCTTGCTAAATAACTGTGGTGAATACTGGTGCCCTGAGTTACTGGCCCTGCCTGGCCAAAGATGCAGCTTTTGGACTGGCTGCATGGCTGTAATCAGGGAAAGGTCCAAGAAACAAAACCTCTTGACAGAAGTACTTGCTTGACCCTAGTGTAGGAGTCTGGTCTACCTCTGGGTCTGTGTATGCTTCAGCATACACTGTTGCAGTACCTGGATGCCCATCCCATATAGCTTGTAAGGTGTGCTCTTACACTGTTGCAGACAGAGCCTCAGTATTTCTACTTTTGTTCTAGTGTGCAAGTAGCTGTCAAGCCTGATACCTGCCTTATGTTTGAGTAACTTGGAGTTTAAAATAGCCTTGTATTTAACAGGCTGGGATAAGGTTTCACATCTCTGGACAAGCAGTACTTTCCTTGAAACGATGGAAGGTGTGTTATGGCTTTGGGTTCTGATCCAGCTTTTGTGCCCCAAAGCTCAGCAGGAATTTCGAATTTCTGTACTTAAGGTGACCGTGTCTCTTGTCTAAGCATAAGGAAGCTCCATTGCTGAGGTCACTGTGTCCTTGACAGTTGCTTTAAATGCTTCTGCATTAACTGAGATAAGAAGAATGTAGTAGAGAGAAACTACACCAGTGTGATAAAGGGGAAGCTGTAGGAGTAAAGTGTGCAGAGATGTTATTGCTTTTGTTTTACATGTTCAGACTGTAAGCTGATTTTACTCCCATGCTTGAACCAAATTGGAAGTCTCAGTGTCAGAGCAGTAATTGCTTTGGGAGTGAAAAAATATCTGGTTTATTAAATTGTTTTATCACTTTGATCTCTCAAACCAGAATTTGTGTATTAATGAAGCTGCCCACAAATCTTTAAGCTGTTTCCGCAGTCAGAGGAACTCTGTTCTCTGCTTGATTCAGACTTGTTCTTTTTTTCCTGCTCTGGCATTAAAATTTAGTTTCGTTCTGATTGCTTAATAGTGTTACAAGAGTGGCTTCTAGCCTTCTGATATGCTTGTGTATCTTCTTTTCAGCTCGTGCAGAAGCACCCCAGTGTCAGTTGTTAATTGTGGCTTTTTTTTTTTCCTTTTTTTTTCCTTCTGCTGACTTGTTTTTCAATATTTGAGCAAATCTTCTCTCTTTTCCCAAAATACACAATAATCCTTTGGAGGAAGTTAAGATGAGGCTCTCAATATCTGTTTTAAACTGAAACTGTGTAACAGTAAATTCAGTAAATTGCTTTCTTGACAGGCTGTGAAAGCACAGACTTGGTGTTTAAGATCGGCCTGCTTAGTCACACTGTCTTCTGATCACGTGTGAAAGCAATCACGCAGTAAAATATTAAAGTGTCTTCAATTACAAACTGAATTGTTTGGAAGTAAAATCAGGCTTTAAATATGACCTGAGTTGTAGGGCTGATCTTTGTTCTAGTTCTAGTAGTATGGTAAATAAATACTAGTTTATGGATTTGTATGGGTTGTTTGGCACAAATATTCAGCGTTTGATGGGAGAGAACTTGCACTGTCACTCCTACAGAAATGCAGATCTTGTCTCAAAGTGTAGCTACATTCATAAAAATCAAATTCCGTTTTCTTAGCCTCTAAGCTAGTAGTGGCCTTCGGATATAATATATCCCTGGATTGCTGCCAACTGCATGAACAGAGGTCAGTGTAGGAAGGAAGCAAAGAAACAGTGTTGTCCATTCTGTTTTGCAAAAGCCATTACTGTGGTTTTAAAAGCTAAGATTTTAAGGTAGCAATCAGCCATGTGAAAGCTAGAGGTTAGACTTGTCAGGCTTCTGTATCTACCCCCAGTGAACATCCCAAGGACTGAGCTGCTTTCCTGGCCCCTCTCGCTGGCAGCAGGCTCAGTAACAGTGCAGCACACTGGCTTTAAGTACACTGAGTTAGATTGAAAAGCAGGTGCTGTTTTTAAACTTAGATTCCAAACTAGAGCTGGAAGCTGCTGCCTGAGAACCAAAGGGTCTTACAGTGCTTTCTTGCCTTACTTTGTTCTTTACAGAGGGCTGTGTGAAAGATCTGTATGAGCAATGAAAACCAAAACTTCCATGTTGAAATGCTAGGAAGGTGATACACAGAAATTTGGAAGTAGTAATTATTTCTTAATAGTACTCATTGTTAAGCTGCTGTTAATAATTTCTTTCTTAGCAAAATAACTAATAAATTTTTCAGGGAAAGCAAGTAGCCTTTGAAATGCCCACTGTGCTCAAAACCTGCTGACATGTATTGTGAATCCTTCCTGTTTCTGCTGACTTGATTTGCAGCACTTGCAAATGTTCCCGAAAGCATTTGAAAATGAGCTGAGTTAAAAGAAATGATTGTGTATTGCAATAAAGATAACAGAACATGTGACATTTCCTTCTGCTCTTGTTCGGATGTTTGCTTGGGACTGGGGGAAGCTGTACTATTTTGGCACATACTTAAGCACTGAGACTTGTTATTAATGTTTAAAATAGAACCTTCAGAACTCTTTGTAAATGTGACATGGAAGGGAGAGGAATAGTTAAAATTTCAATAAGAATCCAAGTCACAGACTTCTTCAAAACACAGCTGGAGCTGTGACTTCTTCAAAACAGCTATTGTGAGACCTTTGACTGAAGTGCTGTCTTTTCAAATTGCTCAGATAATTGAATAATAAAAAATTTTAAAACCCCCAATATTCTGTTATTTCTGGGAACTAATAAGACTTTGAAGGAGAGCTGTAGTAACTCTAACTTGGCCTAGTTTATAAGGTTGCCTAAGAACTGTCACCCTGCCTTCAGTTCTGTATACAAGGAACAGGAGCTTTTGAAAGCAGTCAGTGTAGCATTTTTTCTCTCTTCAGAAAAGGTGTTTCAGGTACTGATTTTACAATATTGTCTTTGATACCACATGTTGGAGAAGGGAGCTGCTTGTTAGTAGGATGGTGATACGTTTTGTGCTTGATTGCATGGCGTAGCTTCTATCAAAGATTCTTCAAATACCCTGAGATCCAAGGACCTTGCTAATCTGAGCTCTTAAAATACTGGTATCTTGGAACAATACACTGTTTTAAATAGCTGGGTCCTAAACCTGAAAAAGGAGTTGCCAAATTCTGACAAATAGTTTGTTTTGAATGGTGATGTGGTTCAAAGTGTACATATTTTCATCTGCTTATGTTCTTCGTTAAGCAATTGGATTGCATTAGAGCATTCTGTACTCCCTCTTCCCTTGTGGTAATCACAAAGTCAGCACCAGTCATTTGAGAATATAAGAGGTTAGATTTAATATGTCTAACTTTTGTGTATTGCTGATGGATTGGCAGACTAACAGGCAGTTCAGCCTATTGGCCTGCTGGGAATTTGGTCTTGGAGACTGGTTGGGGTATCTTCACTTGTGGTAAAGTTCACGTGAAAGCTGCTTTCTGATGTCTTTTGGAGTGTCTGAATCTTAGAGAAGCAACTACTCATATTAATACTATCCAATACCATAGTAAATCCTCAGTTATGTAGACCTTGACCACTAGAGTTAGGCTGACTAAAATGGATTCAGCTTATTTAGTGCCCACTTCTGTGAATCATGATAGTATCTGTTAATGGTATCGAGCATCACGCGTTCCTTTCATCGGTCCCCTAGAATAGCTGGCTTGTCAGGAGTTGGAATGGTTTTTGTTGCTAGGTAATGTAAAGCCCCACTGGTTTATTCACTGATTATTTGTTTTCCTTCTGTATCTCACGTAGATGACCAATTAAAATCAAATCTTAAGAGTTTGTAGAAACTCTTCCTAAGCAGCTGAAAAAATACTAGAAAACTAAAGCTGTCACTGCTTTTTCCTGTGTTTTGTTTTTGTTTTTTTTCTCCTTGCCTCTCCTAAGGCAAGGAATCTTTGATCTGCATCTCCCTGCCATGGTGGGATAGGAAGAAGCTTCTGCTCTTGAGTGCCATTTTATTGGGAAAATAGTATAACAGGAAGAATTTATGCAGAATACTCCATTGCTGCTTACGCCATAGTTTGAAGGTCACAGCAGGTGGGCAGACAGGGTTGAGTATCTTCTCTTTCCTCTGGCCATATTCCTTCCAAAGAAGGGGAAAAAATATTTCCCACTGGATATTTCACTCTGGTTCTTCTGACAGTAATTCCAAAGTCTAGAAGAGCAAAATTCCCTACTTTTGTTTGATGACTCAGCAGAAAAATAGCCTTATCGCATCAAACTGTAAAAGTGGCTTGAAGAAAACATGTCTTTAGGCAGCTTTCTGCAGAGCTGGCTGTTGTCAGAGGATGTTGACAGAGGATCCAGTATAGCAAGATTTCACTGCTATGGGTATCTTCAGTAGTGCTGCTTCCTGTATTGAAGTAAAATGTAACATATGTTGGCTTCTGTAGTATGGACCTGAAGATGACTCCTCTTTGGACAACATAAAAATAGCTTTTAGGTGAAGCTTTTTCTTGGCAACTGATGCACTGTGTGTGCCAGTTAAAAAAATCAACGAGTGCCTAAAAACCCAAATTATAAGGGTATCATTGTCTGCATTAAAATAGCAGTGGTTTGCTTAAATTTATCTCAGTTGAAATAAGATGAAATAGAATTTTTTAGGGTCAAAATAGAAAGCAACCCTCAAAATGCATAGTTGCAGCTTGTAGACATAACCTTTTAGCATTGTGTACTTCAGTGGGCCAGTATGCTTTCTGTTGGTTCACTGGTACATGTCTTCATACACAGATGGTAGTCTCCATTCCTTCACTAACTGTAAATTTAGTAGTGGTAAGGTTTCCTTGGTTTTTATCCAGTCTGTGAATGTAGTGTGAAATCCAGGGGAGCTGTAGATTCATGTGGCCTGTCAAATTTAATATGCCTCTGTATCAGTTCATGAGAAGGAAGAAGGAGCAACTTCTGTACTATTAAGATTCTTTTTTAACTTCAGATTTATGTAATAGGCAGCTAAATATAAAATAAAAAGGCATCTTAGAGCTTTTATTGGCAAGGGCAATGCGTAAGGGATATCTTACTGAAGCTTTAGTGTATGCAGTGCTGTTCTGGCTGAACTTGCCCATCACTAAGGAATACACACTTGATGTGACAGATTAGTTATTATGGGCCCAGAATTCTGAGGCAAAGTAGCTTATATAGCCTTTTAGGCAGCAGTATATATCAGAATTTTGCTACTCTGACTGAATTATCCAGCAGTCAGTCTTGCCTGGTTTACTGGATACCCCTTTATTTCCTGGTTTCAGATAGGGAGAGAATGCAACACAGAAAGTTATGTTC
The DNA here is from genome assembly GCA_013397075.1 of Rhabdornis inornatus. NCBI lineage: Eukaryota > Metazoa > Chordata > Aves > Passeriformes > Rhabdornithidae > Rhabdornis > Rhabdornis inornatus. Next base: position 29,232 of record VWZS01006230.1, on the reverse strand, counting down.
ATATGCAGCTCTTCCCTTCAGGAAAAGCAATGGTCTCCTGATGAACTGGGAGCTGTGCTGCTCCATGTTGTGCTTCTGCAAGCTTCTAAAATCAGCAGTACTGCAACATATGGCCAAACCTATTTAGGGTGCATTTTTCTTCTAAAATTGGAACACTTGTAATACTTTCATTTTACAAAAACTTTAAAGGTCTCGTGGTAATCTCATTTCATGTGTTTCTTTTCATCTTTGGGATAGACCATTGTCACCTGATCTTTCTAAAACAGCTTGCTGGGAAGTTTTTTTGTTGCTACTGAGTTCTCTGCAGTGGTGCACTGGGAAAAGCACGTTAACGTTTTTACTGTAATAAAGGTTTGATAATTGGTTTAAGAGGAGGATGTGTATGGAAGACATAAATGCTCTTAACAGAAGCAAGAAAATCAAAATGGAGCAAACATGGATGCAATGCCTCTTAGTAAGAACATACTCTAAGGACACTACAGGATACCTCAAGGACTAGATGATAGCATTATTTCCTGACCATCCTTTCATCACCATCCTGTAGGATATAGAGAATGGTAGATGGAATTATCACTAGGTAATCAGCTAAAAGCTCAACATAGGCTTAATTATTGTTTGTTTCCATGCTTTTCAGGTGACAAGGCTCTGGATGGTTACAGTAAGAAAAAATATGTCTGCAAACTGCTCTTCATCTTTCTGCTGGGGCATGACATCGACTTTGGTCACATGGAGGCTGTAAACCTGCTCAGTTCCAATAGATATACAGAGAAACAAATTGTGAGTAACTTGGGCTCTATAAAAGATAAGCTGGTCTAATATCCTGCCTCTGCTGTGGAGTCTGTAAAGAATTTTGCTTCATTCCTCCTGCTCTGGCTTAAAGCCTTATTTTGGCTCTAGGAATGATTCTGAAATCTAAACACCTCTGAGCACAGGGAGTCTTGAACTAGTTGCAAAAAAAGTATGTTCTGCATAAAATTATTACTCTTAAGAAACTGCCTCGAGTCTTGCATTAAAAGGTAAGTAACCTTTTAATCTTCTGAGTATCTCTTTCCATCTCCTTAGGTAAACTCGTGTTCATCAGGTACCTGTAACTTATTCGGATTTGAATAATAAGCCAAAATTTTGGTTGGTCTCCGTTCATCTAAAATGATCTTTTGAGTATGTGCCAGAATAGACTGAGAAAACACTTAAAACCAGATAACTGGGGTAACACTGAACTTACTAATTTTTGTTTAATTCACTTAATCTTTCTAGCCTTCTCTCTGTCTAAATACCCATTTCTGCCCATTTGTATTGGAGAGAAGCATATGTATCAAAGAAATCATGTTTCCTGTTAATGCCACAATAAATGAAGTCAGCTAAAATAGATTTTCCATGCTGTGACTCACAGGGCTATCTGTTCATCTCGGTGCTGGTGAATTCTAACAGCGAGCTTATCCGCCTGATAAACAACGCCATCAAGAACGACCTGGCCAGCCGGAACCCCACCTTCATGGGCCTTGCTCTGCACTGCATTGCCAATGTGGGCAGCCGGGAGATGGCGGAAGCATTTGCTGGAGAAATTCCCAAAATTCTTGTGGCTGGGTAGGTGTGACATGCCTCTTTCAGATACAACACCAATAAACGTTTCAGCAGCTTGGTTCTGTTGCAGCACCTTAATCTGTGCTCGGGCTATATAGCCCTGGGCTTGCAATATATAGCCCCAGTTCCAATAGCTGCAGGTGCTCTCACTTGCCTGAGTGTGGAGTTGCTTGTAGGAGTTTAAGACTACGTGGAAATTCAGACTTTTGGTGTCTTGAATAGGCTTTTACAGCCTTGTTGTGATCTGATTTTTGTTTTGGATAAATCTGTGTTACTGAATACCGCTGAAATTTGTAAGTTTTATTTTCCTTACCTCTCCTGATGAAAAAAGAAATAAATGAACCTAAATAGATGTTTATATTACAATTTTTTTACAAACGGAAGCACTTATGTAAATGTACCAATTTAATAAGAAACATGGTAATATGGATTTGTGAGTTTTCTTACTTCCTCTACTACTGTGTAAACAGCAATTTGTGTAAATAGCAAATAGTCACCAATTTTCTTACTTTAGTATAGCTGAAAGTTTCTAAACAGACCTGGCAAATGTCTATAGTTAACTATAGAAACTATAGTTAAGTCGATATAAAGTTGGACCTGTGATTGTAGGGCTAATTCATTTTGAAACTTAAAATGTCCAAGTGCAAACAGTGCATTTAAACTCCTATGGATATGAAGTGTTTTAGAATATGCATGGATCTTTTTATAACAAGTAACTGTCTTACATTAATATAAAAAGTGACATGTGGTGTAAGAACTATATCAATACTCTAAATGTCAGGCCACTGCCCTTGCCAGGTGCTGTTCTCCATGTAGCATAGTGGAGACAATACTGCAGTGATGAGTCATGGGCTTTTAATAAGATAACCTTAAAAAGTTCCAAAAATTTCACTTGGGGTCCACTAATTGCAGACAGAGCACAGCACCTTCAGGTCAGACTTGTTTAAACTTGGAGCTGTGTTTGTGTTTCCTGAGATCACTCTTCAGGGTCTCATTCCTTCTGCATTTCTAAGATAATGTATATGAAATATGTCTGTGTGCCTGTCCTAAGTGACCTGGGCAGAATGAGCATTGTCAGTCACATTTGCAAATTCAGTGTAGTTCTCTTGGCATAAATATAAATTAGAGACAGGAGGAGTAGGTTTGTGGTTTTGTTTTGGGGTTTTTAACTGTGGTACAACTTGATCTCATGGAAAACTGAACAATTCAAGAATAGCTGGGCTGAACTTCTACTGGAGATACAGAGGTTTCTGAACATTAACCAAGATTGTACATTGTAAGTTACCTCTTTAAAATTTCTACTGTTTTTTATAAATGTGCTCTGTACATTTTATAGCTGTTGTCTGTGCATCCTACAAAATGCTTAATCAACTACTTTGTGAAAAGGAGTTCACTGAACTAGAATAGTTGCATGCCAGTCTTAAAATAGTCCATTTCTGTGCCAGCAGCAGGGATGGCAAGGTGAATAGATTTGCGGGTTGTGTGCTTGGTGACAGCCACCTTACATTGTAGCTGTAGATGCTGAAGCTGTTCAGTAGTTCCTGATTTCTATCTGACACACAGGACCTTTCAGGAGATCCAGCTTTGGTCACATTCATAAGATAGTGTATCTATCTGAACTATCTGATTTCAGTCAGCCTGGGAGAAGCTTGTTCTTGTGATCAGATGAGATGAACTTTCAATTTTCGTAAAAAGATGTGAAAGGTCACTCCAAGTTGCAGAGAGTCATTACATGTGTCTAGTCACCTCTATAACAGTTGAAAACTTGACTAATCAAACTTACTGGAAAAATTAAGAACAAATACATCAGCGTAAGAAGACTGCAGTGAACTTCTGTTGAAAAGATGCCACCTGGCCAGGGATGCTGAGTCAGTGTGAAATCCAGCATAAAGTTGTCCTGCAAGTATCGCTGTGCCTTAACCACTGTATTTTAAATCAGTGTGTATGTCTTGCAGGGACACTATGGACAGTGTGAAGCAAAGTGCTGCTTTATGCCTGCTGCGTTTATACAGAACTTCTCCTGACCTTGTTCCAATGGGAGACTGGACATCTCGAGTGGTGCATCTCCTCAATGACCAGCACTTGGTAAATCAGCTTCATTATGCTTCTTGGGCCTAGTGTGTATAGGGAATTATGTGACTTCTGCTGTTAGATACACAAGTTATTTCTTCTTGAGTCTTTCAAGCAAGTGGCTTGCTGTTGTCTTCAGGCTTTGGGAAAAAAATGGAAGGAGTTGTCCTTTTTTAGTTGCTGTATATATTAATTTTTAATAAAAGTTTGTTTACCTTTTCACCATAGATAGAAGAATGGTGTGTACAAGTTCTTCTTTTCCTCTGGCTATAAATTAATTAATCTTGTGCCTTGTTACACTAAGTCACATTGGATAGGTGTAATATGAATTTTCTTAGGCCTTTTAAGATTAGATCTGCACTAAAAATTCAAGACTTGATTTGTCATTTGCTTAGACTTCCTTGTCCTATGGTGTCCATGTCATTCTTACCTTGATGCTTAAAAAAAAACCTATTACTGTAGAAAGGAGACCCTGGTTTTTTCCCCCAGTCCAGTTACTTTATGAAAATAAGACTGTTAATACCTGTGCAACAGTAATGAGTGCTTTAGTCTGCAGTAGTAATATCTGGTGCTTGTGTTATACAAAGCCCTCTCCTCCTGTTGGGTTGTAAGAATTCTTTCCTGGATGATCTGCTGCATTGAATTTCTTCTGCTCATGCTTCTCATGTATAATAAGACAATTTGTGTCCAGCCTTAATTTTAATACAGCTCTCTTATTTTATAAGTACTATCCAAACAGGAGACAAAGCTAATACAAAAAAGAGCATAAAATGCTCTGCAAACATGGCAGTATCATGTTGAAAATTCTGTTGGATTCTGCAGTTGTGTAATTAGTCTAGCTGCTAGCCAAATAAAGGGTTTTTTAATGTAGGGCTTTGTAATGGGGATAAACATAATTTTTTTTTTATATTATAAAACAGTTGAATTGAAAGGTGTTAATGGGCAGCATCATAAACTGATAGAAAATTGATCATGGGGTTTTTTTTGTGTTTTGTTTTTTCCTAGGGTGTGGTTACTGCAGCTACAAGTCTGATCACCACTTTGGCACAGAAGAACCCAGAAGAGTTTAAGACTTCAGTCTCCTTGGCAGTGTCTAGATTAAGCAGAGTGAGTTCAATGATGACCCTGATAATACTTCCCTGTTGGTTAATTTACTCAGCTTTCTAGATCAGGTTAGCTTCCTGTTCAGCTTTCTAGGGTCAGATTAGTTTACTGTACCATTAAATGTGAAGATGATTCAGTGCCACTTCATGTGGGTGCTTCAGGTAACCTCTTTAAATACCTGTTGCTTACCAGGACAGAAAGCTGTATTGGCTTGCCCAAACTTTCTTAGTTTAATCCCTGCTGTGCTCCAAATAGTAATCCTCACTTTGTTACTGTAATACCAAAGGATAGTTGGATCAAAGACTGATTCTACAAACTTCACACAAGCTCCTCAAACATACAGACTAGCTTTAACTTTGTCTAAGCTTCTTAGAAGACAAATTGCCTTCCTATTCCTTCTTTTGAGCTGCTGCTAAGTTAATAATCATAAACATATGATATTCAGTAAATTATGTAGGGGGTTAAGCAGGGGCAGGGAGGAGTGGAGGGACATGTCTGTAAATTAACATTTCTGTGCTGAAAAACTGATGTCACTGTTTTGTTTCATTTTGTTCCTCCCTCTTTTGAAAGGTGTGCAAGATTAGGGAGGCTACTACTTCACAACTGTATTTTGCACCCAGTTTTATGCAATCTTATACTCAAATTATTTGTAGGTCACAGTTTACTTTCTTTTTAAATACGAAGTTTTTTTCTAATACTTAAAAGCAAGGGAATGCTGACGGAAGTGAAAGGCTGTTCTGTAATGGAGCAGTAAGAATTAGGAAGAATTATTTTGAGCAAAGCTAGTGCCAATCTCATGGTTACCCTAGAATAAAAGGGGTAAATAAATCTATGAAGAGGGGTAATCTAATCCTTATCACATTTCATTAGCATTCACTGAAGAGGTTTATATGCATATCTCCTTTTTGCTTTGCTGTATGGATATTACTGAAGGTGTTAGTTGGTCTTTCTGCTTTAGGTCAGTCTATCATAGCGTCTTGTACTTGAATTGCAGGCTCACCTATCAGCAGCCACCAGACTGTTGGCTGAATCTGAATTGCTGGAACAGAGGAGGTCAGGTTTCTGGTTAAACATTTTGATGTTACAAGATGGTTGTCTTCATTCTTTAAAAAAGCAAATAGGCTTTCAGAAGAGACTTCCTAGACTACTGTATCTGCAAAACTGCATTTCCATTACTAGCATTTACTGTGGTATACTCATGGTATGGCAGCTTGCACCTAATTAATCTACTGAACTAGACATTGGTAGTGACACAGTTTTTAAGCTTCTGTTAGAGATGACCTACAGTGTTCTTTGGGTCCTTTTCATGATTGTGAATCAATTAACTTCAGCAGCTGATGTGCTGGCTGTTTGTTTTACAGATTGTAACTTCTGCATCAACAGACCTCCAGGACTACACATACTACTTTGTTCCTGCTCCCTGGCTATCTGTGAAACTTCTAAGGCTGTTACAGTGCTATCCACCTCCAGGTAATGCACAAATCACAGCACTGGTCATCTCTCTTATGCAGTACACTGGCTCCAAAGAGCTACTGCAATGCAGTGTTACCATAGCTTGGAGTGCAAGCACATTGTCTTAAGGCAAGGGTACTGAAGTTTGTACTCTTGAATGTTTCTGGTAGCTCTAAGGTACTTGGCCTTATGAATTATATTGAGTTTAATTTTAATGAAATATCTAACCAGTGTGCATCTCACAAATCATTGGCAGCTACCATTTTAAACATTCATTAATATTATGAACTATATTAAAGCCTTGAAGTATGTTGTAGTGCAGATTGTGTTTGGCTTTTGTTCTCACCCAAATAGAACTGTGGCTTGGAATTCTTTTCCTGTATGTCTTGGGTAGTGTAAATGTTTTTAATGTTGCAAAATAGTTCAGTTAATTTAGATGTAGCCAAGGGAAAACCTTAGGTTTGGAGCAAAACGAAGTTGTCCAACGGCTCATTCTTCTCCAGAAGACCCTGCGGTACGTGGCCGTCTGACAGAATGCCTGGAAACCATCCTCAACAAAGCACAGGAGCCACCAAAGTCAAAGAAGGTGCAACACTCGAATGCGAAGAATGCTGTCCTGTTTGAGGCAATTAGCTTAATTATACATCATGACAGGTGAGCAGGGACAACACTTCTGTTATCAGAGGGGATTTTAAAGTGGAAAGCTAGGGCTTTGTCTTGAACAGTTAATGAGATTTTAATGGGGGAGGGAGTGGAGGGGAAAAGAATATGAAGTTGCGTGCTAGATTGGAGCACAACCACAGCAATGTAACTGAACAGTGTTAATATGCACTGTGTAGCTTTGGGTTTTGCTGCTTCTTTATTTGATGTTTTGTATTGACCCCACTGCTCTAATCCAACAGAAATTATTTGCTCACAGTTTCTGAATTTGCATTTCACTAGCAAAGCATTCTAGCAGACACTTGGAGGCATTTTAAGAAATTTCCACTGCAGAAATAGTATTCTGAATTGAGTGTTCTCAAACCTGTTGCTTTTAACCCTTTCACTTTCTCTCCTGTTCTGTGCAGTGAGCCAAACCTACTAGTCCGTGCCTGTAACCAGCTAGGTCAGTTCTTGCAGCACCGAGAAACTAATTTGCGTTACCTAGCACTGGAAAGCATGTGCACGCTTGCCAGCTCTGAATTCTCACACGAGGCTGTGAAAACACACATAGAAACAGTTATCAATGCATTGAAGGTAAATATTGAAGTGTGTGGTCTGTTTTTGAGTGTTGTCTTCTCCCCTGCCTCACTGCCCCAAGTTCCCTGTCCCCAGTTAAGTTAATAATACTTACGGACCAAATGAGTTATACTTTGAAGTCTGCTTCAGTTTTTTACCTCAATCCAGCAAAATCTTGCTGTTCTGGCAATTACAGGAATCAGCTCTTGTTGATTTCTGCACCTTGCTGGTAAATCTGATACCCGTAGCTCTGTCCCCTGTAACGCTGGTATCTGCTCATACCTGGGCTGAAGATGAATAATTGTTTAAAAATGTGGAATTTCAAAATTGAGAATGCTGGGAAGACAGTTTTATTGCTGTCTTGCTGGTATTGGACACTGTTCCTTCATTGTAGTATCTTCTGGGGAGTGGTAGAGCAGGTGAGCTTGCACTGCAGAATTGTAAAGACTAGAAACCAGAAAGACATGTTTGCATGCCATGTTTATGTGGCTAAGCTGAAGTCAAAAGAGTAAGACTGATTTGCATGTAAATTTACTTGCACACTTGGATGTTTAAATGCTTTGCTTTCTTCCAAGTTTGTGCTGTAGCATATTTATACGTTTGTCTAAGTTCAAAGTATGTATTTGTTCTAGCTGGACTTCAGTTGTTACAGGCATGCCAGACACTAAACCTGCAGGTAGCTGAATGATCATTGGCCTGGTAACAATTTAACAATTTCAGCCAGTTATTGGTGCATTTATGGCCACTGGTACCAATTACTCTGTGCATAGTGGAGCACAGATTCACTCACCCCACTCTGTGTAATACTGAAGTGTTCTGTACAAACTCCTCCATTCTTTCAGCACCTGCACAGATTTGAATACGTATGCTACAGAAACAAAACCTGATGATTTGAATTTTTGTGTTAGTATTTAGAAGCAGGAAGCTGTCTCCACTGACTTCTACCTAGATGACTGAAAGTGAGAAATAGCATAAGAAACTCACAGCTTATATAGAGTTACATCTTCATATATATATATATATATAAGCTTATATCTTATATAAAGAGTTTTTTCTGCATTTGAAAAATTATGCAAATTCATTTGTTTTAAATATGACTGTGTATTATGCTAACTTTCATCTCTTAAGTTGCATGTACTTTCCAAACAAAGATGAAATCATATTGAGCTTTGACTGTGTCTTTTTGCAGACTGAAAGAGACGTAAGTGTACGACAAAGAGCTGTAGATCTCCTGTATGCAATGTGTGACCGAAGCAATGCCCAGCAGATTGTGGCTGAAATGCTCAATTACCTGGAGACTGCTGATTATTCCATTAGAGAAGAAATTGTAAGCTGTTGGTGTTTTTCTTAAATATTTGTTTCATAGCTGGATTTGGTACCATAAATATAATTTATTGGTTGGGTTGCTGCATAGTCTGTGGTAGAGATTGCTTTTCGTGGTGGCTGAAAAAAAAACCCAGACAAAACTACTAAAACAAACAAAAACCTCCTCACTTTGTAGTCTAATAGCAAAGAATTTAGGTTAAATTAATCCGGGGGCAGGGGGGAACCTTGGAAACTTAAGAATTTTAAAAGCTGATCTTGGTCTCGGGGACAGCGCATATAGAAAGTGAAGTGAATTTTATATGTGAGCCTCAACATATTCTCTACATCTGAGAGTTAGGTCCTACTCTAGTCATTGTCCAATAGCTTCAGAAATTAGTGGTAAATGCTTATTTGTAGGTAGAACTTTGTATGCTCTGAGAATGTTCAGTCTAAGGGTTCCCAAAACCAGTACCTTACAATGAGCTAAGAGGCCTGATATTTATGTCTTTCCTACCAGTAAGATAAAAGTTGAAATACTCAAACCTTTTTAGGATGGTAAACTAAACTTGTTCTTTCAGTAGTTATTTAGCTTGGTTAGGTGCTGAAGTGCCTTGGTTGGAGAAGTGAATGTGGAATACCATGTTAGCCGATTTACGTCTTGTGCTGTCTGGTTGCTGTTGGCAATGTCCCCTGACTTGGCAGATAGTGAGAATTTAATTCTGTTCCCTTATACTGACCTGTTCTTTTAAGAGTAATAAATGCAACTGATAATAAATTGTGTGAAGTCTCCCCTGAAGCTGATTGTTTGCTTCAGGATGCAGGAATCTGGGTATGACCTGAAAAAGTTAGCTATGCTTTGGTGACTCTATTTGCCTCTGCTATCTTGAGTTTCCTTTTGCCTTTTTTTGAGAGGTTTCCAGTTTCCTATTTGATCCTGTCTCAGAGGTAGTTTAGATGGTGTTTTCAGCAAACAAAAAATGTTCTATAAATTGCTCTTGATCACTTAGGTACATGGTTGGAAAGCCACAAAGATGCAACATATTTGAATGCATTATGGGGAAAGCAGTATGTGCCTAGCAACTGCTGTATTCTGGTACAGCATTTCAGTGTTCACCTTTCACCTTGGCTGTGGGAACAAGTGAACAAGCTCATGTATCTGAAACTGAGGCTTCTGGGCCAGTGTGGGGCATCACCAGGTGTATACAGCTGATAGTCAGCTAGCCAACCTTCTGTGTTCTTTTTTGTGTGCTCAGGTTCTGAAGGTTGCAATTCTAGCTGAGAAGTATGCAGTGGATTACACCTGGTATGTGGATACAATCCTGAATCTGATTCGCATTGCTGGTGACTATGTCAGTGAAGAAGTGTGGTACCGAGTTATCCAGATTGTCATCAACAGGGATGATGTGCAAGGATATGCAGCAAAGACTGTTTTTGAGGTGAGGGTAACTGTTTTCAATTCCCTTTCAAAATAAGAATTAAGGAAGCACCACATGATGTGACAGGGGAAAATTAAGGAGCTCTATCTGTTGTCAAAAGTCCTCAGTGTTGCTAGATGGGCCTAAGAGTGCTCTTAATCAAGTAATACTCATACTAGAGTCTTCTGTGAAATCATACCACCCATCATGTTTTTCTCATAAATGCTCTGTAGTGCCTAGATCCTTGGTCTGCTCTTGCAGGAAAGTGGGTGAGAAAACTGGGAATGGAAGTGACAGAAAAGATGGGTTTTTTTGTACATTGTGTATCAATGATTATTAATGTGTTACAGGCCCTTCAAGCTCCAGCATGTCACGAGAATCTTGTAAAAGTAGGTGGCTACATCTTGGGAGAATTCGGAAATCTGATAGCAGGTGATCCAAGATCAAGGTAAAACACCTTCTGAAATACTGAATTGAAGTAGTAATGTTTTCTGTAAAGAATTTAATTCCTAGCATTCCTAAAAGCTAGTTAAGAAATCATTCAGCTCTTGCTAATAATGCAATAATAAGGATTATCATTTCTACAAAAACTGAACAAATTATTTTTTCCCTCTTTTAAGTCCCCTCATCCAGTTCAACTTGCTACATTCCAAGTTTCATCTGTGTAGTGTTCCTACCCGAGCTTTGCTTCTGTCTACCTACATCAAGTTTGTGAACCTGTTTCCAGAAATCAAAACTACAATTCAAGACGTGCTGCGCAGTGACAGTCAGCTAAAGAATGCTGATGTTGAGCTGCAGCAGAGAGCTGTTGAGTATTTGAGGCTCAGTACTATTGCTAGTACTGATATATTGGTAGGTATAAAGGTTTATTTCCTTTATTATGCAGTACTCTGCTATCAACAAGTTAAACTAAACCTTACCTGATTGCTCAGAAATCTCAGTGCAGGATTAAGGATTACAATATGGGTGCTGGTTCTTTTAGTTTCCTTAATTCTGCTGTAGTCATCTTTAATTTAGAGCTAAATTCCAAGTTGCAACTGCTGTAGTGGGACATAGGACCATTAAGACATGTTAATCTGGAGCAGAGAAGCCAGGGAAAGCTGGCACGATACAGGGTCCTAGAGGATTTAGATATCAAAAGGCTGGGGCTTTCTTTTTGGTGGGCAGGAAAAGTGTAATTTTTTGTCTCTTGAAGTTCAGTCATTTAACCTGGTGATCTCAGGTCTGAGAGGAGCATTGCATATTTAGTTTTGACATCTAATAAATGCTTGAGTATTCTTTCTGGTTTAACTCTAGGTCTGCCTGACTTAAGGACCCTTAGGTCTACTATGATCTAATTATTTAATTTGTATTATTTAATATCACTGTTTCAGAGAATTGATATGCTCCTGTTTTCTTAACCAAGTGCTTTGGAAGGACTTCAGAAAGTTTTGAATAATTTTTTCTTTTAAAAATGCGATCAATCCCTTGCTACAATAAACTGCATAATAATTTCTGTGTGGGTAACTACTTCTGCTTTTGCTTTATGCAATCTGTAAGGGTGTGTCTCTTCAAAGACTCGGAAGCTGGTTTGGCTTTTTCTCTGAAGTTTAACTAATACTTTTTTTTTCCTATGCTAAGGCTACAGTGTTGGAAGAAATGCCTCCCTTTCCAGAGAGGGAATCTTCTATTTTGGCTAAACTGAAGAAGAAGAAAGGCCCAGGCACAGTTACTGACCTGGAAGAGATCAAAAAGGAGAGGAGCTCTGATATGAATGGAAGTGCTGAACCTGCCTCTGTCAATGCCAGTGCTGTTGTGAGTTCAAAAGCTGTTATTTCACTAATTTAGATGGTGTGCAAGTGAGAAAAGACTGGTTTCCTAAAGTGGCTTTTTGGGGATTTAAAACCTCTCATCTGAAACTTAAAGCCGTGTATGTTTGCAATAAAGCAGGGGATGTACAGCTGCTTTCCCCTCGATGCATCTTGGATGCAATTTTCCTTTGGAAACCTTATGTAAGTGGGGACAAACAGTCTACAACCTAAAAAAATCCCTTTTACATTGTTATTTGAAAAATATTGCTGTTCACTTTAGAAATGTGAAATTTCCTTGGTGCTGAAATTGCACTGAGGGCGAGATTATAAAATTAACATATTTAAAAGGAGTTAACTTGAATTTCAGGGCATCAGCTCTTTTTTCTGCTTTGTCTAACATGTTATTTTGCATCTTGGTTTGGGTTATTAATAGAAGTGGACACCACTTACCTTCACTGGGATGTCCTCAAATCAATATAAAGTCGTTACTTTTTATTTGACAGTACTATTTGAATTCAGTTATGCTAGACAAGTCCACAGGTTTTTTTCTGAGCTGAAACTTCTCATTTTATTGTCAGTTAAAGCTGGTGGTATCAATTTTTTCCATAATGTAACACTTCTTTCTGGTTTTAATGCCTAGAATAACTTGTAATTAGATTTAAGATGCCATAGAAGATTACCTAGAGGAGGAAATACTGCAGCATGCTCCCTGCCCAGTTTGTTAAAGCATAATAATTTACTGCTTAGTTACTGCAGTATGTAAGAGTAGCTACTCCAAGTGCAACAGTTTTGACTGGACAGACATCTCCTTCTAGCAGGAAAGTTGCAAAATTTTCTTTGAATGCCAAATTGAGGTGACTGGTGGATAATATTGCATATGCTTTACAAGCTTCACTTCATGGATTGCAGCCATGTAACTGACTAAACCAGTGGCTTTATCTGGTTTAAAATCCAAAAACGTTAGAAATTCGAGGTCCAACCTTTGTTTTTGGTAGCTCCTAATGATTGGCTTCTTAAAGTCTTTTGCCAAGGAATTTTTCATTATACTGTATGGAGTATATGATAACTTGGAGTTGGCTTACAAAAACAAGATTTCAGATCCATCCAAACGCATCTCATGACTCATCCTCAGATTATCTGGCATAGTGGAAGCTGCTAATGTCTAATACATGACCACATTGATTAACAGTCTATGCTTTGTTCTTGCATGCGACTTGGGTACATATATGCAGCCTCTGTTGCATGAATCTGTGTCCTGGCTGCTTGATTTGTTCTGTTTGAGGAAAAAACAGTTTAAACATCTTGTCTCTTCCTCTAGTGTTTGCAGCTTGAACTGGCTACAGGCTCTGCTTTTGTTGCTGTATGGGTTTACCTTCTTTCTAAGATTTGCTAGGCTTCAGAAACCCAGGATTAAACTGATAGTCAGTTTTAAAGATGCTGTGATGACATGTGATTTTGGTTTGTGTAAAAGCCACTTGCTTTCTTGATGGATTCTTCATGAAAGAAAAGCAACGTGAATTTTATTCCCTACAGTACTTATTTTCCCTTGAAACTGACAGGAAAAGAGAGGGGGGAAAAGCAGTCATTTTTTGTCATCTTTCTTCTGCAGAACCAGATTTTAGACAGATTAATTTTGGTTTTGTTTTTATTTAATGGTTGGAGGGACATAACTCTCTTCGAAGGAAAAAAAGAAAACCACATCTGCAAATGACCTTAAGTTGAAATTCAGCGTGGTAACTGCTGCATTTGTGAACCCTTTTACAGCCATTCAAACCTTGATTTGGGGTGGGGAGAGGCACCTTGCCATAGCTTAGTTATCTATGCAAACGAGACAGCTTTGTTGTAGTTTTGTTGCAGTGTAACACCAAAGTGTCTTGTCTTCCTTAGTCTACTCCTTCTCCATCGGCGGATCTGCTGGGTCTGGGTGCTGCCCCTGTCACCAATTCAGCTCCCCCACCTTCCTCTAGTGGTAGCCTGCTCGTGGATGTATTTTCAGATTCAGCTTCTGCAGTTGCACCTCTTGCTCCTGGTTCTGATGACAACTTTGCGAGGTAATTAAGTCACCCTGAAAGGAATTTGAAGGAGAACTTGTTAAAACAGGATTGAAGGAAAAACACACATAACTTTTGGTTTTGTTCCAGCATATTGTGTGCATTCCTGGGTGGTAGTTTTACAGCAAGAGAGGTGTTCTTGGACATTCTGCTGGATGTGTTGTCTTTACTGAATATCTCTTCTAATGGAAAAACTGAGTCTGTAGTACTCAACATGAGGATATTTGGCACACAGTTGTGTCTGTTTTTCATGTTGGTTTTGCTTCTTTGTTAAAGTAAGCTGCATGTGCATCTCCATACATCTTGAAGTGGAGGTTATCTGTCTCGATATGAATACATTTATTCTTACTTTCTTTTCATAAAGTATTCTTGTCTCTCGACTTATGGCAAACTGCTACTGAAACAGTGAGATGGATTGTATCCAGAGATAAGGCTTCCCAGATTTTAATGCTACACTTCAGTTATTCTGCTACTGTCTGACAAAGGAGTCTGATAAGGGGGATAAAGAACAAGTGGTTTTCTTTTTTTTTTAAAGGGGATTTGATACTACAATTACATTAGCAAGTGTAGTGTAGATACAATGTGTTATTAACCCCATTACTATTAAAAGCCCCTGTGGCTACTCTCAAATGTTATTTGGCTAAATTCGTGGGAATTAAAGGCATAAAATCACAGAATGTCATTAAAATCAGCAGTCTTACTAGACAAGAATGTATTACTTTTGTCAAGGACCAAGTTTTGAATGTTGGCACAACAAATTTTCAATGCATCTTAATATAAAAGGCATAATTAGGGAAACTGATCTGCCTGGATCATTGACACTTTCATCAAAATTTTATAGCAGGCAGTGCATTTGTTTTGGGTTTGCAGTGATTAATACTTGATCCTGTGTTTCTGCTGGAAGATCAGAAGTGATGCCTGATCATACAACACAAAACCAGGACTTCAGGGAGCTACACAAGCTTCTTCATGCTTTTTTTCTTTTTAAGAAGGTAGAAAAAGGAACCAATGCTAGTAGCTTCATAAGCAAATGTTACTTAAGAAGAGTTTTCTCTTTCTGCAGAAGAAAGTATAGCAATGCCCAACTCCTTGGTTTGTCTGTACATGATGAAATGCTTCTCTAATGATACTGAGAAGTTGCTTTTTACAGTTTCCTGCCTCTTTTTAATGCTGTTGTCACTTTTGTTTCTGTTCTGTTGCTTGGGTAAGTTATTCTCTGTGTGCCCGTGTACTCTTGCATATGCTTAATATTTGTGTGTTTTTAGGAACTGATTGTGCACCTGTAATTATAAGGGTCCCTAAGGTTGATGAGGCCTCTGCTTTTAAGCACACCTTTATAGTAGTTAATATGCAGCTACCTTTTTGACTTTGTACTGAAACACTTTTGCTGTCACAGTTAAACACCTAAAAGGACTTGGTTCTCTAAGAGGTTTACATTTACTGAACACCTCCAGCTATCTTCCTGAGGGATTGCTGTTTTCTAACAGTCGGGGTGGGATGGGGGAGAGAAGTGGGGGAAAACATTGCCTAATGCCTAAAACCTTTCTAGGGTTCTGAGCTAGGGCAGCTAATCAATTTCTCGTGCATTAAGCTCAGCAGTGCCGTTTTTGAGGAAGGAGGTAAAAGAAGTAACTAAGCTCTAAGCTGTCTTTACTAACTCCTGCTGTCTCTGTCGCTACTGCCTTTCTTCCTTTGTGCTGCCTGAACTAGCCCTGACCTGGCTTCATCTGAGGTAGTTTCTGAGGAACCAGCTGATACTGTGCATGATGCTGATGAGCTTTTTCACAAGTAAGCAATACTAAAACCTTGCAAGGCTGGGCAATTTCCAGAATATAGTTATAAAGCAAAACTATATTGTTCATTAACTTAATACCGGCAAAACTAGAGAAACGTACTGTCAGACTTGTGACTAGAACACCTCTGAGGATGCTGTGGATTTTGTGACAGGCTCATGAATACACAGGTTAGAGTTGCCTTTACAAGTCAGTGCTATCACACACTGCTCTAAAATGAGGCAATGCCAGTTGTATGTTATGTTTTTGCAATTATTTGGTAATAAATAAATTCCAGAAGTACTTGTCAAAAGTACTGATATTTGGCAGTGTGTTTGAAGTGCCTTGTATGCAAAAGGCAGATGTTTGCTGACCACCTCTTCTACTTTTAAGTGAAGGGTGATAGAAAGGACAGAGATCACTGGAGAATGGGCTTCCTCTCTCAAAGTGGAAAAAGTACATCTCTCAGTTGGCTTAGGTGATACAGAAATGATAAAAAAGGAGGGTTTTTTCTTTCAGGTTTAAACACTCAAAGCTTCAAACTTTTCAATTCTGCACCAACCCAATGAGTTTCAGAAGTTCACAAGACTAATAAGAAAAATCCTAATCTGTTGCCTGGTCCTTTATTAGACAGTGTGTGTGTATATAGCATATTGTGGTTTCCTTCATAATTTCTCAGACATCCTATCAAATAAAAATGTCAGTTCTTTTAGTGTCCTACAAGTGGTGGCTCTGTTAAATTGTCTTTTCTAACTCTGCAGTTTTCTGCAAAGGCTCTCTCACAGATTGATGCATTCTAGGTTAACCGCAGTCTTCATCCTCTGTGTAAACCCTGAATTTTGTGGTTCTAAATATTGTTTAAAGTGGCTCAATTTAAAACATGTTTTCCCTTTCTTCCCCTAGGTTTGTGTGTAAAAATAATGGAGTCTTATTTGAAAATCAGTTGCTACAAATTGGCTTGAAGTCTGAATTTCGACAGAACCTGGGTAAGATCTGTTGTGCCGTGGTTGGCTGTCTGCATTATCAATCACAGTGCCACCATGATATTCCAGCTAGGACTCACTTTCCAGCTGCTGAAGAGGGAAATAGCATTGTAGGCCTGAGCTGTTTTACAACTCCCACTGTTGTGCATCCCTGGCTTTTGTGTGGGCTCTTGCTTCCTTAATTTTTTTGTTTTGGTAGCTGATAAGAAATAGGAGTGTTAAGCTCCAGCACTCCAGCTCTTGCTGCCTGATTATATGGCTGGTGGAGCCAGGTTTATAAAGGACCATTCTTATCAAAATTTACATTTTGCAGTATAGCTTATTGTAATGATATGAGACACAATGCATTTCGGATCAGATTGAATGCACAAGATACTGAAACCATCTGGGAAAGAGATGGAAATTGAACACAGGCTAGCAATAGAATTGCTTGCTTCTCCCTTTCTGTGAAACTCTTGATGGCATAGTAGCATCTTAACAAAATTCTCCAGCAATTGAAAGATTTCCACTGATGATTTAACTGCCTGTGTGACAGCTGCTGTAGGAGAGATCTAATGGCTTGGTTAAGTCACTGCATTTTGAACTATGAATGTCTTGGTGAGATAAAGCATGTAAACTGTATTTTGTTCTTAAAAGTGGTTTTAAAGAAAGGTAGAAAGACAGTGTGTTAGGGATTGAATCACGAGTAGTTCAATGTGATTATGTGACCTAAAAATTCTGATGTCTTGTTCTTGTCTTTCCAGGACGTATGTTCATATTCTATGGTAATAAGACATCAACACAGTTCTTGAATTTTACTCCAACAGTAATCTGCTCAGATGACCTTCAGTCAAATATCCTTAAATGTAGTAGCATGTGTCTGTTCTTACTAGGTTTTTGTGGTTTATTGCTGCACAATATAATAAATATGTTGGATCAAGGCACGGTGTCCTTGAACATGAAGAAATGAGAAACTTGCTGATAATTCTCTAAAGTTCTTGTAGAAAGAACAAGTCTTGAGCAGGGATGAAAGATTCTTTCCTTAAAGCCCTGGTTATAAACACAAATTTTATTTATGAAATAACAAGAAATCAAGATGAAGAAATATGTACTGGAACTGTAGCTTTCACCGCTGACATGAAGTAGCAGAGATAGAAATGTGTCCTTTGAGTACTGCATTAGCACATAACGTAAAACTTGACATGGAGATGGAACACATGTATGCCAAGATGATGGTACTTTTAAAATAAGCTTTTAATTAATGGCTGGTCCTTAATGCTTGGTATTGCAAATTTAGCATTTCTGGGACATGAAGTAATCAGGCTTGTTTGACTCAAGGCATCTCTGTCATGTTCAAAAATAGTCCTGCAGCTTTTATTGTGAAGTCTCTGTGCCTTCACACCTTTTTAAGGGCATCTTTCTTTAAGACTATCCAATTAACTAAAAATTTTTAAAGTTATTGCTTGTACATGTGTCAGTATGAAAAAACCCCAATAAACAAAAAAATAAACCCCCAGAAACTCTTTTCTTGTACAGAAACAGCTTTAAATGTTCAGCAGTACACAGAGAATGAATGAAAACATGATGCTAATTCCTCACAGAGCTTATTGGAAGATTTGCATTTTTTAAATGATCAGTTCATTGATCTGTTTCCTTAATGACTTTTCTACGCCTAAATCTTCAGACAAAACCTGTTGACCCCACAGTGGATGGAGGTGCACAGGTTCAGCAGGTTGTGAACATCGAATGTGTGTCAGACTTCATGGAAGCTCCAATCCTGAACATTCAGTTCAGGTAAAACAAAGGATTCAAATGTTAGTGAATTAATTAGATGAAAGATGTTAACTTTGGCATGGCCCTGTGACTAAAATGCAACATATGGACGCACAAAGCTCTCTTGGGTAGACAGCTTGAAAATTTGATCTAATTAAGCTTTAAGGTGCTAGGGAGAATCCACTTTGAACAATGTGGTTGCAAACCCCAGCCAAACCAAACAGTCAAGAAGCAGCTACTGATAAAATGTCTCCATGACTTCTGTGTCTGCTATCTATATAAAACAGCAGTCTTCCTGTTTGCTTAAGAAATCTTGACAGGAATATATGCAGTAACTTCTCCCTTCTGGAAACCAAGAACATTTCTGCAAATAACTTGGCCTGGAAGCGTATGAAACCAGAAATAGAATCTTGTTCTGTCCACTCAACATCAGCTCAGCTTTATAAAATCCTGAGTTCTGGGCTACGTGCTGTTATTCTGGTCTAAACTGGTTTTTATTGGTATGTTTTCACAGGGATATATTTTCCCCCCTTAGGATGCTATCTACAAGGATAAAGTTATGCTAAAACTGAGAGAACCTTACCAGCTGTTCTGACAATTCATGTGCCATCTAAGCAGAGAAAATAAATTTATTTAACAGTAGATTGAAACTGTATATTGGAAATGTCATGTGCAGTTGATGGATTTTAATCATAAACAGTTTCTCAGTTGCTTGGTTGATTTCTGCTGAGACACTACTGAGGCTGCCATATGCACTGTGGTTTTTCTATTCCATCTGCAGGTACGGCGGAACATTTCAAAATCTTTCAGTAAAATTACCCATCACTCTGAATAAATTTTTCCAGCCAACAGAGATGTCTTCTCAAGACTTTTTTCAGCGTTGGAAGCAGCTGAGCAAGTAAGACTTTATACTTGGGCTCTTGTGATGGGCAAGGGAAGAGAAAGGTATATTGTGAATGAATGTAGCTGGTGCAGTGCCTCATCCCATACTCAATCCTGTAAGCCATGAGGTCCCCCAATAGAATTAATTGCTATTGGAAATGCTGTTCATAGTGTATTTATCTTGCCTTGTCTTGCAGTCCAAAACAGGAAGTACAGAATATCTTCAAAGCAAAGCACCCGATGGATGCAGAGATCACGAAAGCAAAGGTGGGTGGTGGTGTGATATTTTTAATTCATCATGTACAGGGCAGTGGCAGGTCATGTTTTAACCCCAGCTGACAACTAAGCACCACGCAGCTATTTATTCACTCTTCTCCCGTGGGGTGGGAGAGCATAGGAAGGGTAAAAGTGAGAAAACCTGTGGGTTGAGGTAAAGAGAGTTCAGTAGGTAAAGGAAAAGCCATGCACACAAGCAAAGCAGAGAATTAGTTCAGTGCTTCCCACTGGCAGGGAGGTATTTGGCCATCCCCAGGGCAGCAGGGCTCCATCAGGTGTAACGGTTACTTGGGAAGGCAGAACAACATCACTGTGAACATCCTCCCATTCTTTCTTTTCCCAGCCTTATATGCTGAGCCAGGACATCTTACAGTATGGGATATCCCATTGTTCAGTTGTCCTGGCTGTGTCCTGTCCCAGCTCCCTGTGCCTCTCCAGCTTCCTCACTGATGGGATGAGGAGCAGAGAAGACCTTGGCTCTGTGTAACCCCTGCTCAGGGATAACTAAAACATCCCTGTGTTATCAACTGTTTTCAGCAGAAATCCAAAACACAGCCCCATACCAGCTGCTTAGAAGAAAATTAACTCTATCCCAGCCCAAATTAGCATGTGGTATTTGGTGCATTTTTGTTTATATGGCAGTTGGATCATCCAGTGAAAGTGTGAGTCCAGGCTATGTGATAGATGGTGGCAGTGCTGAGTTGAATGGACAGTTTCTAGCTGTACTTTGAATTAGATGCAGTCTTCAGTAGCAGCTGGAGACTTGAAGCTGTTTAAGAAAGCACCAATTCACTGCTTAAAACTGAACTGGAAGATAGTTCAGGCCTTAATTTATACTTGAGGTATTGGTTAGAAAAGGAAAGTGACTTTTTGGCTGCCTTAGGCAAAACAGAAGTGAGTGTGTAAGACACGAATGGCTGTATCAAAATGAGGGGAGACTGATGTTAAATCTTAATTTGCTTCTCAGTTGCTTTTGAAAAGAGCCTTATTTACAGAACAGCCCATTTTTCAGGGGCAGCCTTCAAAAATTTGTAGTAATGAATTTGTCTTGAAGATGATGACTGTTTAGGTATACTTGGTATTTGTGTCCTTCTCTCCCCACATCTAAATCTTCTGGGTTTTTTTCGCAGATAATTGGATTTGGGTCAGCCTTGCTTGAGGAGGTAGATCCCAATCCTGCTAACTTTGTTGGTGCTGGTATCATACACACAAAAACCACTCAGATTGGATGCTTGCTGCGCCTTGAACCCAACCTCCAGGCACAGGTATCTGTGTAATTATCTCCAGCTTACACACAAATTCTCATTTGCACTATATATCTCTATGTATCTGAAACTCCTTAAGATATTTAAAAATCACTGTGGCCATAGCTGCTTATGACTGCAGACTCCAACAAGAAATTAAATTGTAGCAGCTGGTCCTAACAAGAGATCGTTGTAATATTCCCGACTGTCTTGTGCACTTTGGGCCAGATTAAGCATGCTTCCTTTTGCTCTTTTAAAAGAGTAAAAGAGTAACTGGCTAAAAGAGAAAGCATAAGCAAGTGAGTACAATGTTGAGTATTTTTACTAAAGCTTTTTTGACAGAGGTGTTACCAAAATTAACTAAGGATTAAAAATAAGGTTTGGGTGGTTGTATCTTCTGTTCCCTTAAGAACTGGTTGTACAGGGTCTTTAGGCTTTTCCACAGCATTTGCTCCTCTTAAACAGATATTTTGGACAACACCTTTCTGTTAAAGCCAAAAAATACTTCAGTAACAGTAGTTCTCAACAAAGGTTTGAAGAATAGGGTTGGTTCAGCTAGTGGTTTGAAAAAGCTGTGTTGCTTGGTGGCTCACTGCTTCTGAGTATTTTGACATCTTTTTCCTACCAAAGCTTACAAAGCAAGTAAGAGGTAACTGTTAGTTTTCACTGTTGACTGTGCATTCCTTTAATGCCAAACTGTTTAAAAAGTATTATTTTATATTCTTTTTCAGATGTATAGGCTCACACTACGAACAAGTAAAGAAGCTGTATCTCAGAGATTATGTGAATTGCTGTCAGAACAGTTTTAATATTAACCATGTCAGTTTTGGTTTTTCCACTTATATCACTGTCATCATACTGCAAATAAATGTCTTGTACATCACTGTCTGAGTACTGCAATGTTAACCAATACCAGCTCCCTGCCTTAATAAGACTTGACCCTTGTTTGAAATTAAGACTAAAAAATGTACAGTAAAGGGAAGTGACTTTTTCCATTAGAAATGGCTTTTAGTGTGTTACACAAAGGGTGGGAGGGCTGTCTTTTGCTCCTTTTTTTTGCAGAGGTCAGGCTTTTAAACTTGTTGAAGGGAAATTGCTTTAGTAGTGGCAATCAAGGATTTCAGCTGAAAATAGCTCAAAAACCTTCTGCTTCAGTACCTTTGAGAGATACTTCCTCTGCTCTGAGCTGAAAGAAACCAATGTACTGCTGCTCAGGAAGGTTAATTCCCATGTTAATGTAGAGTCAAAACTTTCTAAAGTTGAACATTGCCACAAGTTGTCTACTGGATGGAAGGGCAGATTTGAAGATGTGTTTGAATCCGATTAAAATGAACATTTATGTTGTGTCGCCAATCTTTGTATTTGAAAAATGCCACAGGACCAGAGTCTTAAAAGTATTAATCTTGTAATATTTTACATCTTAATGTTTTCTGATCTTTGGATTGAACACAAAAGCTACTCTTAATCCTTCTGCTTATCTCCATTAATGAGGTGAGCTTCTCTGATAGGGGGTGAATGAGTATATACTTGTTCATTGTTTCTCAGTGAAATTAAATATTCTGTTCTGTGTTTTTTTTCTGTTTGCCATCAGACTTCACAAAGTAATAGTCCTAATGATGTGATACAATTAACTGCAGAAACTAGTATTGTATAAAAGAAGTGGGAAGAAATGGGCCCTTGAAGGGCTGTAAGGCATGCACTCTTAGGTGAAAATGGGATTTTAATCAATATCTTTTCTCCAGTGTACATTAATGTTCAGACTCAAGAGGTTGAATAACTGGTATCTAAGCAGTTTCCTTCCTGTCAGTGGTGAAAATGTCCAACATGGTGCAGAAAACTTCTGTTGAAACTGAAAGTAGAAGACCTCAAAATGTTCAGCTTTTCTAGTGTTTTTTACAGCCAAAGTCTTTGTACCTTGTTTAACATCAAACTCTGCAGCCTCTCTGCAGAAGTCAGTGGACTGAAATTTTGGCTCACACTCCTCAAGCCTCGAGGTGCAACAGAGGCTGCTAAACCAAAGCAGGTGAGGCAGCCCAGTTAAAAACCCTGGGCTGGTGTCAGCAAGAGCTACAGATCATGGTGAACAAAATCAGCTCCAGCTGACAGGAGAAGGGAACCTCAGGTCAAGATTTCCTCATGGTCATTGAAAGGAAGCCTGCACAGTACATACAGACAAGTGTGCCCAGGAAATGAAGGTGTTGAGTCATGGTGGTGACGCTGAAAATACATTTAAATGAGGCTGCTGTCATGCTGCTCAGTGCTCAGCAGGGGACAGGATTCTCCATGATTGAGTGTGCCTTGTTTTTTGACTTCAGTGCTTTGAGCTTAAATGATGGAAGTGGGAGATTATCACTTGGTGTGGCTGAAGGCTCCTGATCGTACTTGAGTAAAAGTGAAAAATGAGGAACAAAGGTTTGGCTGTGATTGTGTGGATTTTGGGGGATATGTTCCAGAAATGGTAACTATGGATACGAAGCCTGAAAACTGGGCTAAAGGCTTGGTCTTTCTGCAAAAGTTCTCTTGAACAATTGGCCGCTTTAAGGCCTTTCAAATTCTTCTTACTTAAGACTCTTTAATCATAAATATTGTCATTGAAAATCTTGGTGGGCAGTTCTGCAGTGAGGTTGGGCAGTTGGCAAATACTGATGGAATACCTTTTGTTTTGGCCTCTCGATGTTCTGTGTCTCATTATTAGTCCTGTTATGTTAACCACGCTCTTGGCTGCTCTGTTAAAATCGGATGTGCTGAACTAAAGGGAGTCTTAGCAAGGACAAGAGGAGGAGGTTCTTTTGTATTTTCCAAATCCTGTTGTATATCTGTCCCCCTGAAAAAATGTTCTGTGCCCTCATTAAAGGACACCTTGAGACACTGCACTACTTTATTTCACTTTGCTTTGGTTCAAGCTGTGCTAAAATGTGCATTAAAATGTGGGAAGGAGGGGGGGTAAGGGAAAGTGTCTTTTCAGTGGTGACTGTGTTAAGCTTATGACTGTTCACTCTTTGTATTAAATGTCAGCTCAATGAAGCCATGAGCAGAAAAGTGAACAAATTAAAGACAAATACTTGATTATATTTTTTTTTGTGAATGATGGTTAACTTACCAGTGATGTATCCTGTCAAGCAGACAAAGTAATTTCTGCAGTAAACAGTGTTATTGTTTTTAAGTGCAGTATTTTCAGGCATTGACATGTGAAAATAACTGAATAGCAAAACAGGTAGCATATGTTCATTCTTGACCTACACTCCAGTATGTAACATTTATGGTGATTGTCTTATTTGTATAAAACAAAGTTCTGTCAAATTAAGTGGAGAATTTTCATATAGAAGACTATATATTAGACTATATTCATCAGAAGAACATATTAAGATTAAATAAATGATTAGAACAGTGATGAAACTGTCCTTTTTTTGTCTGGGGGCATGAAGGTGTAAAAATATTCTCATGGAATGGTTGTTGTGGAAGACAATTCCTGTGATTCTTTTATGAGATGTACTATTGGGTTCGTTCACTGGTGTCTTACCTGGTCTACAGATTTCTGCTCCCCCAGTGTGTGAGTTAGATTTTGTTCTTGTTTGGTGACAAGTTATAAATGCTCTATTTTAAAAAAGCTCCAGATGTAAAATCTTTCTCCCTAGAGTGTTTAACAACAGTAAGTACATGAGCAGTAGTTGATGCAGTAGACTCCTCTGATAGTGGGGTAGGGTTGAAGCTAAGCAGCAGACACCTGTATTGCATGCAGGGTTGATGGCACTGTGGAAGAGTAGTCATCTAAACTGCTAAATAACCTCATTTAAGCTTTTAATGTATGCTTCAGATTCTTCTCTTAACTTGCTAAAAGGGAAAAAAACCCACTCTGAGCTTTTGTGCAATCATATAGCTTTTTCTTAAATGGCTTGCAAAAAAAGTAAAGGTGGTCTAGAGTGGCAGCAAGTAGAAATTGCTTGTGAGTGAACCACTTATATCCTGTTAGATGCCTATGGGCTTGGATTTCTTGCAGAGAAATGCCCTCAGCTTCCTGCTTTATCCCAAAGCTGCTCCATGTCTGTTAGTTACGTTGCTAGAAGTGTCCCACCACACTAAGGGTGCTTGTGGAAATCTCACCATTCACTTTTGGGTCCTATAGCACCTTGCTTTCCAGCCCTGTGGGTTATGAGCACATGTGCTGTGTCCACCTTCAAAGGCAAAGAACAGGTCACTTCCCTTCTCCCACTGAAGTAGTGGGCTCTTCCCCAGGTCCAAGCTGACTGTAGTGAACCTGATGGACTCTATTTCACTTAAAATGGTCAAAGAATGAGAAAGAAGGTAGCAAAATCAGTTCTTTCTACTTTATTTGAACATTGAATTTTTGTTACTGCCCAGTGCATGGCCCAGGTTGTAGCCTCTGGTTAAATAAATCACCCTGAGCAAGGCCACGGTTTCTTTCTTCCTGATCCCCACCCCAAACCTGTTTTTTATTTCTGTGCCTGGTCTTTCTTTCCTCTTCTGCACCCCACTCTGCTCCTGATCAGGAATAATTTATCTGGTAACTCCATTGGTAGTCCAGGCAGGCTGACAGCAAGGCTGTCCTGTGTAATCAGTACAAGAGAACCCAGCAACGAGCTGTGGAAGGATTAACTTGTGATCAGGGTTTGATTACAAAAAATGGTATCTGCAGCCATCAGGTCTGGCTAGTGTGTGCAACTGTCAAAGTTACACACACAGCCACTAAATACAATTATTTCTGTGATGAGCTTGCTTCCAGGGTTATCTGGGTCTTGGCATGGTAGTTGGAATTGCTTCTTAAGAAGTTCAAGTGGCCTACAGCAGCCACATGCTGTGGTGACCGTCATCTTCTCAACATCCAGCCTGTGTGGAAGGGAGGGAGAATCAGTTGGCATTTGTTTACAGCATTTTAGGCTCACAGCCTTTCAAGTATATGAAGCTCTTTCGTTCCTGTGGTGGGAGGTTTAGAGGAAAGAGCACAGCCCTCAGCTGAATGGTTCTGTAAACTTCAGGACTACAAACTGTGTGGGAAGTTACTCCATTTTAAGTTCTCATGATGCAGAAACTGGTGTACTCAGCTGCTCCTTTCCATTTTAGAACAAGATGCACTAGATGATCCTTGTGAGTCCTTTCCAGCTTGGGATAGTGCGTGATTCTATGATCTCATAATCTGTTAGGCCTCAGAGTTCACTGGAAAACTAATAGAATTTGATTCTCTTGGTCTCATTTTGGCCTTCTGAATATTTGTAAAGTAACTAGGGATTAAATTTGTTAAAGCTGTGCACTGGACCACTTACTGTTCACAAAATATCTGTTTTGCAGATGCTGAATTATGTGTGTTCCATTTGCAGTTCACAGTGGGAGGAAAATCCCTTTCTCCCTCTGAACAGTTAGTGCTGGAATCTGAGGTGGTGGCTGGATGATGCCAGTTCTGGGTGTGAGGTCAGCTAACAAGGTAGAAGACTTGCATATAATTGCTGAGTTCACAGTAACAGAGCACAGGTAGGTGAAGTGAGAGCTTGAATAGGCAGGTAAGGATTTGAGTCTGTCCTTATAGTACTGCAGTTTCTAGGCTGTTGATTCCTGTGTTCAGCCTCCTGCTGGACTTGGTTCTGCCTTTCTCTTTGTCAGTGGGAAACTCGATAACAGGATAGAACTCAGGTATGGGAAAAAGAGAGTTAAGGAAAACATTTTTTGGAAAAACCTGTTTTGAAGTGGAGAAAAGTTTTCTTGGTTTCAGTTAAAACTGGGTTTTAACCACAACTTTCTTAGCAATTGAGACAAGCCTTAAGTCTAAAAGTCTTCCTCCAGGTTTCACAGCCCTTTGTCAACTTTCAGGATACAAGGTCAGTCACTCAGTTTTAAAAATGCTGGGGACACTTGAATGTGCTTTGAAGGGGACAGTTTTTAGCATCAGGATTAATTTAAATTAGTTTCTGCAAAAGCAAAGCCCTTCATTACTTTCCATTCTTTAACATTGTATTGGCTTGGATTGTTGGGAGTGCAACTTTTTTTTTTCCTCAATAACTGAACTCTAATGCTGCTGCACTGTTTACTTGTATTGAAGCCATGATTTCCTGTCAGATTCTCCTAATGGGCAGCAGAACTGCACAGGCTCAGATAGTACCTTTGCAATTATAAGATACACCTGAATTACACTATTGAGGCCATGTTATAAGACAATTGAAGTGACATTACTTAACTTAGATGAAATTTCTTATTTTACTGTCTTAGCTATTTGAAATAGGTATTTGTAGTCTAAACCACTTTTTCAATCTTTAACAAGCAAACAAACAAAACCAAAACCCCCACCATCAAAACACCAAAAAAGCCCTCCAAACCTGCAGCACTGATGTCTGGCTTTTTTCAAAAACAAAAACTTAAGGAAGTGAGATGACCTTCCTTGATTAGATGTAAATCCCTGTGTAATAAATTATCTTACTGTTGCTATTAACTGGTTTATACAGCAACATTGCATATTACTGGGTGGATTCTAACCACATTTTCCTCCCTGAATTATAAGGGCACAGTAATTCCTAAATTTCCCTACTTACAGATGACTAAATAAGGAAAACAAATTTAATACTGTACAGCCTCAGTTATCCTTACTTTGTTGAAGATGGACATGATCCTTCACATCGGCTCAAAGTGACATTTGTGGAACAGCCTTTGTAAGTTATTTCTTCTTCATATTGAACTTGTCTACAAGGCTCTGTCAAATGTAAAAAAAAATTCTGCTATAATTCATCTTGGTCTTCCTGAGTGACCTTTTAGATGCCAAAAGCCTCCATACTTGGTTTCATGGAAAACCATTCTTATTGCATGAGATAATTAACAAGCGAGTTACACAGCAAGCGAAAGTTTTAAACTGGGCACTAAAGTTGCAGGAGAGGCTTACCCTGGAGGACAACAAACAAAAGTTATTTTAAAAGGAAATTTTATTTTTTATGAAAACAGAAGTTGTTGGAATTAGAAATGGGCAAAAAAAAAAATCCTGTTAAGAATATAGTAGACATTCAGTCCAGCATGGAAAAACTAATTCCCTGCTGAGAAGACAAAGATGCAAAGAGAACAACCAGTTGGCTCATTCTGGTAGAATTATTTCTGGTTCACAGACTTTATTTACTTGAAAACTGCCTAATTTACTCATTTTAGGGATATATTTATGGGTAGCCAGAAGTTTACAACTTGCCTTACTACGGATGCTACATGTTAGGTAACAATTCCATGTGTCAGTGTTAGATTTCTCCAGGCTTGAAGCACCACACTAAGCACTTTATGAAGCAGAAAGCTGACTGAAAACACAGGTTTTCCAAGGAGTTAAAAGATAGTGTTTGAAGTTTATATTAAGGAGAACAAAGATGTTGAAAACTATGAAGGCAATTCATTCACTGCTCACACCTGATCCTGCACAATGGTCTTTTAAATACATTCA
This sequence comes from Rhabdornis inornatus, assembly GCA_013397075.1. Lineage (NCBI taxonomy): Eukaryota > Metazoa > Chordata > Aves > Passeriformes > Rhabdornithidae > Rhabdornis > Rhabdornis inornatus. Next base: position 920 of record VWZS01006230.1, on the reverse strand, counting down.
GGTTCCCTGCTGAGAGAAAGGCTCTAGATTATTGAACATTATTGCTGGGGAGGCTCAGTTAATACTGTAGTATGACTTCGGGATTTTCGTATTGGAAAATAAGACAACTACCCAGTGGGGAGTAGACTAAGATGCTGTACCTATGTGCCCAAGTGTACAGAGGAAGGCTGCAGGGTAATGAGGGGATAGCCTGTTCCAATAAGACGTTTCTTACACTGCTTTTTAAGATGACAGAATAAAGGTTCTGTGGCTCTCCTGAAGTGCATCCCGTTAGACTCTTTAACTCATACTTAATGCTTAAAATACTGAATAGCAGGGAACCCATATGAAATCTAAGACATCAGGCAATAGCTTTATAAAAAATAACTGCAGAAAGGCAAAAAGAAAAGATGGAGCCAGTGGGTACAAACAGAATCATAGACAAATGATATGTAAAAAAAAAAATCATATACTCATCAAAAAAAAGGCATTAAAAGCAAATCCATGATAAAGGAAATGATACGGAGATACGTTACCGTGTGGCACTGTTGATGGCACAACAGAGGACAGGGATGTTGAAAGTCCAGAGGTGAGAAAAGGAGAAGATGTCGTGCGGGCAGTGCTCAGTGTTGTTGTTCGCAGGGAACTCCTTTCAACCGACTCTGTAGAAGCCGTAGTGATAACATGGGGAGCAAAGGTAATGCTTGTAGATAAAACAGTTGGGATCAGTGCTGGCCTGGACTGGGCAGAGATACTGGTAGGGACAGCTAATGAAGATGTTTCGCCATACAGAGTCGATGTGGTGTTTTGGAAGTAAGAATGTGTGGTGCTCTCAACAGACCTAAATGTGGAAGTAGTCAGACGTGTAGGCACAGACACTGTGCTGACGGTTGGGGCCAAGGCAGAGGAGAATGGAGACAGGGCAGTGGATGGCAGGCGGG
>VWZS01006229.1:0-13235 GCA_013397075.1 Rhabdornis inornatus | reverse complement strand
CCCTCGTCCAATAAACCCTGTGGATCCACTAAAAGGACTCGCCCGATCCTTTACGATTCTCGGATGCGCATCTCTCGTTCGGGGCCCCCAAAGCCCTAGCCGTACTCCCAACTGAAGACCTTTCGGGGGACGGCCCACTCCTGGCGCCGAGCCTCGCCCTCGTGGGCTAGTCGGGCCAGACGGTGTGACAGGAGGAGGGCGAGGCTGCATCAATTTTCATGTCTGTTAACTTGAAGTCAATTGACATGGTAGCCTTTCAGTGTAATCTGGTGATTTCAGAAGAAAACATGCAATACCTCTAATTTCGGGTAGAGAAAGATTTAAATAAAATTATTTTTTTTCTCTGATTTAATTAATTTCATCGTAGATCCTAGTTGCTGCTCATGATGATGATGATGATGATGGGAGTACCACATCTCAAAAATGCCAAGAAAAATAAACTCATTAAGGTAATTTGTTTCATCCATTGTGTTAAAGAGGGAGCCTTCTGTGTTAGGAACCTTCATTGGCAGTGATAGAGGCAATGAATTGTAGAGTTTAATCTTGAAAATATAAACACATTATATCCAGAAAATTGTTATAATCCAAAATATGAGCAAACAGATGGTAAAAAAATTGTCTATTTTTTTAAAAGAATCACGTTTTACTGAGTATCTAGATATATTTGTACTGTAATGGCACAGACTGCACTACTTATTAGATTTGGTGAACACTCCATAAATGCACCTCATATATTGGAAAGAGTTGTTGCAAGTCACTTTGTTCTTGTTAGATAATAAAACTAAAGTGTTTTTTTTTAGTAAGTTTGTTGTTTTCTTCTAGAAAGTCTAAATTACTTACACAAATGAAACAAAAATTTTTACACCATTGAGGCATTTTGAAAATGTTAGCCCTGTACTACAGTGCTAAGATGTGTGTATTTATAAGTGGACTATTAATTCTTGAATGTGTCAATACCACAAACAGAATTAGGAGTACTGCGGTAACTAGGAGAAATGCCCTTGTACTGGATATAGTTGCCACCCTTGGCTTTAACTGTATTAATCACACCACATCAGAAATTCTATGTGCAATTCTACATGAAAGAGCTAAAACAAATTATATTAGAACAGCCTATAGATCATTGCTTGAATCTGGGAAATTAATGAAAAGGGGCTAGCTCTACATTAGAATATATGTGTGCTCAAACAAAAATTAATCTCACCTCTTCAGAATTGCTCTTCAGAGCAATTTAAAACAAACGTTAATATCAGCAGCATTTTCCCTCCTCAAAAGATAATTGGATAGCTATTCCTACACCTTGTAAGCATTTAAATTACTATATTCTGATAGTTAAAATTAGGGTTCCCGTAAGTTATACAAGATTTTGAGAATGTTTTCTTGAAGCCTACATTGACTATACAATATGGATATGAACTTTTCTTTTCATAGGAATCTGTAATATTAATGGACTATGGACATGAACACCAAGTGAAAGATATCTCTCTGACAAATCAAAACTTAGTGTAGGAGAAACAAATAGGTGGTGGTGACCATAAAAATGGATTTTGCATTTTAAAAGGACTCATTCTTAAGAAATCTTGTGGCAATTGAATAAAAGGATGCTATAATAGCAAAAAACTTACTTAATGAATGCAGGGACATATTTATCCTTGCACGTGCGGGTGACAGATTCACATTCATATGGCCAGATGCAAGTGTCTTATGGAAACAGTGATCACTGGCATGTACCAGCTGCAAAGAAAACACATATCACCTTTGCATATTTTGAATGCATTACGTCTAGATTTTGTAGCAATATTCATATATCACTGATGAAGTAGAGATTTGTGGAGTTTATAATTGAAATTAGCTAGGTTATTTTCCTATCTGCAGGTAGGTTAAGTTGTTGCTTGTGATTTTTGCTTTGTTTTGGATTTTTTTGTTTTGTTTGTTTGGGTTTTTTGGGGGGGAGGGAGTTCCTTCCTCATATTTATTCCTCACTTTTTTCCCAAATTTATAAATGTTTATTTTTATATATTATATATTTATATTAGGCTTCTATTATTATATTTATATATTTATTCAAACATTAACAATGCTTGCAAAGCTGACTGAGAGCACTAAGATTTTCTAAGTACAGATTTTTTCTTGAAGGAGTAGCCCTGTGCACCAGGTTGGTGGCCAACCTGCTGGAAACCAGCTCTGCGAAGGACCTGAGTGTCCTGGTGGACAACAATCTGGAGAGGGTTTAGTTGAGGGCAAGAAAGATGATTAGGGACTGGAGCATCTCTGTTATGAGGAAAGGCTGAGAGAGATGAGCCTGTTCAGCCTTCAGAAGAGGCAACTTATGGGGGACCTCATCAAGTGCGTAAGTACTTGAAAGCAGGGTTTCAAGAGGATGGATCTAGGCTCTTCTCAGTGGTGCCAGGCAATAGGACAAGATGCAATGGGAAGAAACTGATGCACACCTGAAGGGGAAGAACTTCTTTACTGTGTAAGTGATGGAACACTGGAACAGATTGCCTAGAGAGACCAGGGAGTGTCTCTCACTGGAGACGTTCAAGAACAGTCTGGATGCAATCCTGTGCTATGTGCTCTTGCTTGAGCAAGGAGGTTGGGCCAGATGACTCACTGTGGTCCCTTCCACTCCAACCCATTCTGTGATTCCATTATTCTTTTTAATCCATTTCCACATGAACATCTACCCTCCCCCATACCAGTTTCTCCTCCTTTTCACTTAGTCTGTCTTAAAACCACATGGGAAAATTCTGTTAAATTGAAGTTTACGCCTGTAGAATCCTGATGATTGCAAGGAAGATAATTTTGTCATAAATCATACAGGTTCATCCATTATATTTAAGCACAATATGTGTAAAGAAAAATTATTTTGACAATAGCTGATAAAAGTATCATTTGCTTTTTCGATCCTTTAGCCTGCATCTAGTCTCTATGCAGATACTGAAATATAGAGCTCCTCCCCAGAAAAAAGAAGTCTGACCCAATTTATTATTTTACTCAAGTTACTGAGAATTCTATTTATGTAATTTTAAACTTCACCTTTACATCCAGGATACCAGGGTTAAATTAAAAGAGAAAACTACAAGTGTTTTTCTTGATTCTTTCCAGTTTCTTCTAGTCATTAAAATTCAGTCTTCTTCTATTCATTAAAATTACATCTATAACACATGCCCTTGTTATTCACATCTCCTAATACTATTCACAACACCCACCCAATTACCCATACTTAGCAAATCTAAATGAAATCAATATCTATCAAATGAAATCATGCTCTTCCTGCACTTTATTTCTGTCTTAATCAAATTACTTTTATTCCTCCTGTAAGAGCTACATTATTATGCACTTTCAGTACCGTTATTAACAATACTTCTGAACCTACAGAAATTTCTTCCTACATGTGCATTCTAAAAAAGGTTCTTAGTAAGTTCAGATTATTCAAGTGTCACCTAAACCCACTTCTTCATACTGAAGTAGATAGCTGATGTCCCATGGATGCAAACTGGTGAATCTCTATCTATAAAACTGATCTATCCTGTTTTTATGCTTTTTGCAAAGAGATTTATTTCATGTGAATGAGCACTACTACTGTGTTTGCAAGAATCATCAGGAAAAAGATCCTTTTATCCTCTCTGCTGTATAATTATCCCAAGTGATTTCAAAAGAAAGAGGGTGAAAAAATCAGTGCCCTAATCCTGCAGGATCTCTGCCAGTTTGTGCTGTGTTTTATGCTCAGTTGCACACCTCCTAGTCTAGCCAACCTGCATCAGCAGGATGGCTTTATTGCCAGAAATGTCTGGAACCACTTGCTTTGCCTTCGTTCATCACACCATCCAAATGGACACATCTGTTAGGAGCAGGATTTCCCCCAATAATTGTTACAATTAATCTCATGCTTCATGTATCTGCCTAAAATTTCCATTTACCGATTTGACATTTTTTAATGACTGTATGACACAAAAATATTCAGATATATAGTCTTCCTCGCTTATTTTTATTAGCCTCTCTTAACTGATATTTCACTTCCTACAAAACAGAAAATAGGAACATACTGTTTCAAAGTAGGTGATGGTTACATGGAAACAGCTGATCACCAAAAAAAACTCTCAAAAGATCTTGCTGTGGAAAGGGAATAAAAATGTGCATAAATGTGAAAAGAGAAAGGGAATTTATATATTCACTTCTGATAGGTTTGTATGTGCAGCAGTCATTTAAATGAGAAAAATTTTCTTCTTATTCCTGCCTACAAAGCAATATATAATAATAAGTACTTCATTTATAGAAAGCTAATTTTTACTAGCTTTAATTTTGTGGGTTTTTTTTGTTTTGTTTATTTTTTTCCCAAATGCAATATACAGAATACATAGAATGATAAAGCAGATGGAATAGACTTGACTTACGGTTCTTAATTCAGAAAAGCAGTTGAGGTTATGTTTATTTTCACAGCAGAAAAAAATCATATGGACAGTAACAATTAAGTTTTCTAAGGCAAAGACTACCTTATTATTGCTTTCATACATGTATAACTGAAAAAAAAATGTGGGCTGAAGAGACTGAGGTTATGTTCTCTGATTTTATTTTAGGAGGTTCTAATGATTCATCTGTTCATTACTGAACAACTGTCAAGGAACTTGGGTTCCTGACTCAAAACTGCAGTTTGCAGCTGCCAAGAATAGTATTTTGCTTGGCTCTAGGATTACAAGAAAATTCAGGCTGACAGGGAAGTCTCTTGGGGAAGTCTGAAGTCTCAGAGCAAGCTCAGCCATAGGGTCAGACAAGGCTGCTCAGGGCTTTGCATAGTCAGGATGCTGGAGCACCCACTGTCAGAGACAGCCAAAACTTCCTTGGGCTTTGCTCCATGGATAGGCTACCTTGGTGGGGAAAAGATTTCTCTTCACCTCCAGCCTAAATTTCTTTTTGTTTCAGCTTGTGGTGTGCCCTTCACACACCGCTGTGAAGAACCCAGATTGCATGCTCCATGCCCAAGAAAATCACCAGTGCTGGGGATGCTGTTTGATCTCTAAAACAGTCTCTCATCATGGCTGAGATAGCCGCAGCCCCACAGCTACACTGAACAGTCCAGGGCATCCAGACCTGCCTTTGCAGTAGCTTCTGCTCAACACAGATATTTGTTATCATTCTTCCTCTATTGAAGGCCTCAAACTGGAAGTTTGTGGTTTCTCAAAATGGAATTGAATGTGGTAAGGAATGTCAATGACAACAAGAAAGACTTGTGCAAGTAGGTCACATAGATAACAAAAGGAAGATCAGGGGAAATGAGGTTCTTCTGATGAATAAAGAACCCATTTATTGGAATCTGAAACAGAGGCTTTTCTCAGTTCTTTAGAGAGAGATCAACAAGCTGCAGTGAAAGCTGAGAAACATAGTCCTAGATATCAGTGTAGAAAACAAGTCTTAAAAAACAAGTCTCCGTGAGAGATCCGAAACAGTTTTAGACATAATAAAAACATAGAATATTGCTTACATTTTCAGATAGAACAGATAGACCATATGTGTAGATTATATGTAAACTTTTGTACTAAGAAACTACAATTCTAATAGACTAAGAAGAAATGGTTCAGATTCGTGTTTTTAGCTCAATAGGTAATTTGTAAATAAGAATCTGTGTATTGGAGTGAGAGCTGTCTCGCTCTCTCTCTCTCTCTCTCTTTCTGGTCTCCCCTCACAGCCATCATCTCTGCCTGGAAGAAGACAGGAACTGCAGCTGCAACTTCGGCCCTCCTGGGCCTTGCACCAGAAGAAGCAGCAGCTTCTACTTCTATTTGGGACTCTATACCAAAAACTTTTAGCATGGACTTCAATATTTGTGACTCTTTGCCTTCCGAGACTGATGTGCCTTTACAATAAACAACTTTGTAACAACTAGTAACTGCTGCTCTTTTAAAGGAAACAAACAACCCAAAACCCATTTATCCAGGACATGGAAGAAGCTGAGCTGCAAAATACCTCCTTTGCTTCATTCTGCAGTCTAGCAAGACAGGTCTTCAAGAATGACAAGCTCAAGCCCATTTATATACACTCTTCATGTTTCCATACATTTACTTTCATGGTACATAAACATATATGACATTGAAAAACTGAAAAGTGCCAGTGCTCTGAATGCTTGATGCCGTAAAAATATTTCAAGTATTGTAAAGAGACAATACTTATGTAAATGAAACTATGTTTCTCTGTCTTGCCTATAAAACACAATGAAACAAACACCTAAATTATTTTTTCCTGCAGAAAATATCTAGCTGAGATTTGGATAAGAAAACATTTTGAACTCTTTCCAGATGCACATGTCAGCTAGCAGAGCAGAAGGGTATGAAGGCTTGGTGAAGAGAGGGTTCAGGAGCCTTTTATAATGCTATGTTTATCTTTAGATGTCATACAATTCTACAGATGCAACACGAGGAACTGCATGTAGAAACGGTGTTTTTATGGCAGTTCTAGGCCTGTCAAGATCACATGCCCAACTGCCTTAGTGATATGGCTTACCACTAAAAGAAACAAGAGTTTTACTCCTTGCTGAACAAGTAAAAGATGTCTTATAAAAGATGCAGATGTATCTGTAGGTGTGTCGGAGAGAGAACTGCATCCATAACAGAAGTTTCCCAACGGAGTCTCAAGAAAAGCAGAAGAACAAAGTTACAGTTTATAGCAATTAACAACGCATGCATTCTGCTACATGCCTCTCTTTAATTTCTTGGAGATATTTTTTCCTGTTAATATGGAAGGAAGTTACATGTAAAAATCAGGAGCTCATTAATGTACAACATCTTAACTGAACAGGGTGTTAAAAGCATAGACAAGATTTGCCATCTATTTGCTGTTGAAACTGGTTGAGAAATAGAGATAAAATGTGATTAAACTATTGCAGCTGTTTAGAAATATTTTACAGAACAGTAGAAATGAAGCTAAAATTTACTGCCTATAGGCAAAAAACTCTAAATACTTTACCATAAAAATAATTATTTAACATACTCTTGTAATAGATCAGTTTCAGTGGATACTGGAATTTTCCACTTCTTTATTTTTATTGCCAATGAAGTATTAAATTGTATCTGTTATGTTCTGGTAGAGGAAGGAATTTTAAAAAATTAACAAAAAAGGACATATGATCTTATGATGTTATTTTTAGTACAGACTAGAAATATCTGTCATTCTAAGTTGTTTTACATTAAGGGAATTAAAATTATTCCTCTAATTAGAATCCCAAAAATTTACTTAAGCATACATGTAAGGAGCTTTGTTTTTACTTTCACTAGAGCTGTTGGAGGTTCTTTTGAATTACAAGAATTTGCGTGATTTTATCTCCTATATATGGCATTAGAACTGAACTATTTATGCATATCCATATTATATACATATTCAGTTTTCTTGCTTCTTCCTGTATTAGAGCAATGATAGAAGATTTAGCAGATGCAAGAGCAAACAAATGTTAGACAAAAATTCTGACTGGTACTGCAGTTTTCACGAAGAGGATTTGCTCATCCTTGTGATATTATCATGGCCAAAATATATCACCATCAAAAAACCTCAAACCCTACCTTCTTGTTCTGAGACTATTTCTGTAGCATACTAATTATTAAAACTATTTGGATGAATGTAGCACTTGTTTTTGGAATTAGGTTCCTTTCTAAATTTTTTTCCCCCCACAGCAAGAGGTGTGCAACTGTACTGGAATACAAACTCTAATTTAAAAAAAACACCCTATATTTATTTGAGTTAAATGGAGTCTGTTTCTATCCCTCTATCCCTCTTTCTTTGGGCCAGTTAAAATGCAAATACACAAATAACAAGCACTTTCACCCACACAACACAGATAAAGAATAATGCCACTTTCATTGTTAAGTTTTGTGGTTCTTGAAAGGTTGCCAATAGTTGTCCCTTATTCTCTTACAAATAAAACTAAAGGACATGTTCTATTTCTTGATGTTGCTTTAACTATTTTTTTTTTTTACTAATACTACTACTCACCCCTTAACTATTAGATTTCCACTATTGTTCTCTCATGGCAATTTCAATAAATGGACATCTGTTAATGATTACTCAAAAAAAAAGCATTTCTGAAACAACAAGTCTATAGGGTAATAACTAGTTGCTACTTAAAGGAAAATTGTCCATTTAGGCAAAGAAAGAGGGGGATATTATGCCAAAACCATTCAAACTGTAACGCTCCAAGGAAATGTGGACATAATTCTGACCTTGCTTACACTGAAGTTGATGGGGCTGTTAGACATGCTGGTTTTATCTGTCTTTTACAATTCCAGCCAACAAAAGCTAATTTGTTCAGATCACTATGCCACAGAGAACTTAAAAGTCTCTTAGTAGATGGGTGTGTTGTCCACTGGGTTTTGCTCAGCAAACCCCTTTACAGCTTCTGCAGCCACTGCTTGTACTAAATCTCATTTTTAACAAAGACAACGAACTCTAGTAGTCAAGCTCCAAGTCAAGTGTTGAAGAAACTACCCTACCACTTTGCAGCAGTTTCAGTAGTTAATTTATCCTTCCATGGAGGCTCTGAGTCAGATTCAGATCATGCATTCTAAAATGATCTTTTAAACAGGTGCTGTATTTTACTTGCTTTCAAGGAAATGTTGCCGGATGAGCTCCTCTGTTATTTTGCAATGAATACCAAAATCACCACCAGGTGCAAAATCACTACCTTAACCTGTGGCAAACAGAAAATGTCCATTTTTTCCCCAGAAAAGAATTAACAGGTTCTGAGCAATCCTGGGAGGATGCAACTTATCTTCAAACTAAAAACTTTTACCATGAAAACTGTAATGGAAGACATCAAAATAAGGAGTTGTCATGGCAACTAGCATGCTGAGGATAAGTATGCTGGTAAGAAATTACAAACAGATACAGAAAAATGAAGGACAAAATAGGATTGCTAATTAGGAATTCAGTCATACAGTTACACATCTTGAAGGGTGTGAAATATTTCCCCAGTGAACATCAACTATTTGGCTAGTGAACACTGGCAGAGGTGTTACTGCCTGTTTCCTGCCCCCAAGGCATAGAGGGAATATTATATTGTGTTCTGAACTGCATTGAGTCAGGGACTTGTCTCTGACATGAAAAAGCAAAGCTCTTTGCTTTTCTTTCCTGTTCCTTCATGAGATATGGGGAACTCTGGGTAGCAAACCTAAAGGTCATCCCTTCACATCCAGGACACTGAGAAACATGAATAGAACAGCTCTGTCACCCAATAATCTATTACTTATTTCTCTTTCTCTCACATCTTCCTATAAAACATTATTTCTTCTTCAATTACTGTTTTTCTTAATGCCAGTGTTCCAGGTGTTTGTCTAGAATTTACATTTTTTTTTTCGCATATGATGTTGAAATACATAGTCTGTGCATTACAAAGGAGCTTACTAAAGTTGCAGAGCTAATAAATGAAAAGTAAAAAGCACCAGAATTAACATGATAATATGACATCTGCCCTCTATGCAGAGCAAATCTGTTTTTCCTCACTTGGCCACCACTGTTGGAGTGATATGACTAAGTAATAAGATTGCATTGTGAGGTACAACAAAATTTTACACAGTCCTGTTTTAAGCCTAGCAGCATATACTTACTTATCTACCTATTGTTCTGTAATATTGTTGCTCAGGACTTTTGCTATGGTTTATCCAGGTACTCAATAGAAAACAGCAAAGGAATAAATTCTTAAAGCATACAAATTTGAAAGGAAAATTTGAAAAAATTGGTATTGGAATAATGACACAGCAGCCTTGACCACTAACACCTGGCAAGCCCAGCTAGCTCCACTGGCTGCCGGTGTCAAGAGGGGGCTGTCTCCCAGCTTCCATGAAGCAGGAGTAGAGCTAGGGCTCTCCACCCTTATCCCGGCCATCTCCGTATCCGAGGGGAAGTAAAGGATCAAGGAGGAGACTTTTCTAGGTTCCAGAACAGGTTTATTGGGAGGGTGACGTGAGTCAACTAAACAACGACACGAAGCACCCAGAAAAGCCGTGAGAACAGGCTCACAGCAGCTTAAATACGGGACCTCCCCCATGGGAGGGTACAAAGCTTCAGCCAATGAGGGGCAACAAGGGGTGTAACATAAGGCGGGATTACAGTCTCACATAACCAATAGGGAGTAACTTAGACGGGGATTCATGTAAAGTAACAAATAGTAAACCGAGGAGGGGATGATTGATACAGAATGTTCTGGAAGAATGGGCGGGGCCAGGAGGGATTGACAACTGCAGGGGCAGGGTTTAGGGTGAAGGACAGGGAAGATTCTTGGAGGGTAGGCGGGGCTTAGGGTGATGGGCAAGGGTAAAGGCGGGAAAGGGAGAAACCATTTTGTAACAACACAGGGGTACAACTGAGGGAAAAACCATTATAATAAGGAAACATACAACTGAATAACAACCAAATTAAACATAAACTGCAACAGAATAACATCAGTCAATATTCTTAATTGTTAGGCAAGGCTTGGCTGTGGACTTTGTAGACTTTAGTACTAGTCTTCTCTTTTCTGGTACTTGCAGAAGCCTGCTTTCTAACGATGATTACATTTGATCCTGTGGTTTCAGAGGACAATAAGGACTGTATACAAGTCTTAATGTCTTCCACTTCTTCTAGTCATAACAAACAATTCTTTAGAAAATCGAATAGGACTATTATATTAAATCTCACCATAGAAAACTTATTTTGGAAGTTTCTGCTTGAAGGTGTTCTTTTACCTGTAAGCATTTCCTCATCTTCAGTACTGTATTAATTAATGGCTGTTTTAGAACTCCTTACTCTTATCTTTTTTTTTCATAGAATCATAGAATATCCTATGTTTGAAGGGGCCCAGAATGATCACCACATCCAACTCCTGGCCCTACACAGGACAGCCCCAAGACAGACCTTGTGCCTGAGAGCATTTTACAAATGGTCCTTTGAATCCTGTCAGGTCACAGATGCTGTGTCCACTTCTTTGGGGAGCTGTTCCAGTGCCCAACCACTCTCTGGGGGAAGAACCTTTTTCAAATATCCAAACTAAGCTTACCATGACACAGCTTCATGTCATTTCCTCAGGTCCTGTCACTAGTCAGCAGAAAGAAAAGATCAGTATCTGCTTCTTCTCTTCCCCTTGTGAAGAGTTGTACTCTGTGATACAGTCTTATCTCAAGTCTCCTCTTCCATACTCTGAATAAGCCAAGTGACCTCAGCCACTACTCATATGACTTCCCCTCTAGGCTTTTCACCATCCTTGTGGGCTTTCCTTGTAAGCTTTCTAATAACTTAGTATCTTTCTCATACTGTGACACCCAAACCAGCCCCCAGCACTGGAGGTGAGGCTGCCCCAGCTCAGAGCAGAGCAGGACAATCCCCTCCCTTGCCTGGCTGTGATGCTGTGCCTGATGCCCCCCAGGACAGGGTTGGCCCTCCTGGCTGCCAGGGCACTGCTGGCTCAGGTTCAGCTTGCCATCGACCAGGACCCCCAGGTCTCTTTCCATGGCACAGCTTTCCAGCATCCCATTCCCCAGTCTGTCCGTACACCCAGGTTTCCCCTTCCAAATCTGATACTTGTCTTTGTTAAGCTTCACACAACTGGTGATTTCCTAGTCTTCTGATTTGTCAAGGTCTCTCTGCAGGGGCCTCTCCTTCGTGGGAGTCAGCAGCTCCTTCCAATTAAGTGTGATTGGCAGACTTAGTATACCTTCAAGTTCTTCATCCAAGTTGTTTATCATGATGTGGAAGAGCACCTTTTAATTTTATTTTATTTGTATTAACCTATTTGCTTTTAACTTAACCTGACTTTTACAGAGAGTTGACCTGGGCTTTTTTTTGTGTTTGGCAGTAAATATTAGGTATTATATATATGAAGATAATTAGCCTTGCTTTGTTATGTTCCCATGTAACAGAAAATGTGGTGAGACAAGCTTTTTAGGACTTATTAGCTGACTTGATCTCTAGTGTATAGTGTGCTCCTAATTGTCTGCCAGCCTTCCTTTCACAGTTAAGAATTTCTGTTGGTAAAACTGTTACCATCCACCAGCTTTACTCTCTTTTGTTACTTTAGTCCTCCTCATTTTCTTTAAACTTGCACCTTGAATCTTGTGTTCATTTTTGGACCCCTCACTACAAAAAAGAGATCAAGGTGCTGGAATGTGTGCAAAGAAAAGTAGCAGAGCTAGTGGAGGGTTCTAGAGAATAAGTCTTAAGAGGAGTGGCTGACAGAGCAGGGGTCTTTCTCCTGGAGAAAAGAGGCACAGGGGACACCTTATCTCTTTCTGTAACAGCCTGAAAGAGAGTTGTGGTGATGTGAAGGTTGGTCCCTTGTTCCAAGTAACAAGAAGAAGAGAGGAAATAGCCTCAAGTTGTGTCAAGGGAAATTTAGACTGGACATTAGGAAAAAATTTTTCATGGAAAGGTTGGTCAGGCATTGAAACAAGCTGCACAGGGGAGTGTTGGAGTTACCATCTCTGAAGGTATTGATAAGACATGTAGATACTTAGGGATGTGATAGCAGTCTTGGCAATGCAAGATTAACCATTCCAATTGGACTCAATGATCTTAAGAATATCTACACAACCTGTTTTAGTGCCTAACCTCCCCCATGGCAAATATCTAACCTTCGTTCTTTCTACTTAAAGGCATTATGCCTTGTCCTAGCATTAAATGCTTTTCTAAGAAGTCCCTCTACAGATTTCTTGAATGCTTCATTTATGTACTGGAAGGTTCCTACAAAGTATCCCTGAAGCCTTTTCTTCTCCAGGCTGAACAGCCCAAAATGTTTTGGCATGTCTTTATAAGTGAGGTGCTCCAGTCTTCTGCTTAACTTGGCGATCCTTCTCTGGACACCCCATACCATGTCCACATCCTTCTTATGTTGGGGGCCACAGAATTGACTGATATACTTCAGATGAGGTCCTACAAGAGCAGAGTAGAACTGATTGTGTATTTGTTTCAGCCCACTGGCTTTGTCTGCTATCTTCACCATTGACAGATCAAATCCAGAGATGGTCCCAGAAAGCAAGAATCATTGTTTATGGATAGATGTGAGAAAAACAACAGTGGAATTATGCATCCAGCAGACACAATATGTTTGCTGAGTAACCTACGAGAGCCTAGCTCTATAAACGTTGTCAAGCACCATGTCAACCACTTGCAGTAGCTTCATTAGCTTCAGTCAAACTGATTCTTCAATCACTTGCTCTTGGTGTCTAAATATCCATATATACGAAGCTTTGTCAGAGGCTGGAAGGATTGATGTCTCAAGA
>VWZS01006228.1:3669233-4006640 GCA_013397075.1 Rhabdornis inornatus | reverse complement strand
GAGGAGAGGAGAGGAGAAAGAAAAAGGGAGAGGGAAGGGAAGGGAAAAGTACATTTTCTGTACTTTTCCAGCAGACCAACTGGATGGCAGAAGAACTGCGTTAGCTACATGTTCCCAGGCTTGGAAGCTTGGAATATGGAGTCTCTGTTAACAGTTTCTGTGTTTTGCAATATTAAAAAAAAAAAAAAACAACAAAAAACCAAGGTTCTGGCTACATGAGGCAAAACAAACCAAATATGAGGATTCTCACTCATCTGGAAGATTGTTATTGTTGACTGTAGGAACAGCTTACATATTTGGAGGCACTCACTATGTAAGCTAAGGGAGCAGCTTGGTGGGGCTCGTCAGAGGGCAGGACAAGTGCCCAGACATTGGTCATCGGTGGGGACTGCCCTGCTTGGTGCAGCTGCTGCCTACAGTTATTAGGATGTGAAATACAGTTCTGAGGTCAGCTGCTGGCTCAGCACTAAGCAGCTTTCAGTAACTATATACAAGCATAAGGCCCCTAGATCAAACACTGAGAAATTTACACAACCACTGTCCACTCTCCTTTCCACCATAAAGGTGCTCTTGCACTCACAGGGGTGCGGGTTTTTGAGGTTTCCTGCAATCTTCTTATCCCCCTGGCAACTAGGTTTATTTATTTTTATTTATTTTTCTATTTATTCCCAGGACTGAGAGCTCTGCCACATGCTTCTCTAACCCCAAACACTGAAGAGCCAAGAATAACTCCTTTGCTGCAGTCAGTTCTTGATACAGGCATTCCTTTTATCTACTGAAGCAATCAAAGACAACAGAAAGCACTGAGCCAGGTAGCTGGTGGCAGAGTGGGAGCCTGGAAGACTGAAAGACTATCACAACATCCAGAGGTCAACATGCATTTCAAAAAGCACGTTGTGCTGTGGGTCTCTGCCCAGAGCCACCAAGGGTGCCCACCATCCCCTAGTGGAGCTGGCTCTCCCTGCCCATACACTGCCAGATGCCACCAAACAGGGGTCTCACATTGCTTTAGGGGCAAGAATTTACATTTAGCATTGTCTCAACTTTTTCAATTACTAGATCCCGAGAAATATTTAAGTAGTCAGCAACAGGCAGGACATCAGCTCGTTATTCCACTTGTCATGAAAGGTTGTTGACACTCATGCCTATAAAGTGCTCAAAATGAGATATTACACATGCCCAGAGTTATTATCACAGAAAATACTTCCAGTGAAAGCTCATTTGTGCTTTTTTAAATCAGTCTGGATGTTGAAAGGTAGTAGAAATCCTGGTGTCTATAATCTCTGCAACATGAAAAAGGCTGTGTTCACTCTCAATTTCTAGTGAGACTATTCTACCACCATATGATGGACCAGGTTGAATCTGTTCTGCTTTGCTGAGGCCAAAGCTGTGGCTGATGCTTGGGTCCAGGCAAATGCTGGACCAGCTGCAGGACTTTTTCCTCGGGAAGCACTTAAAGCACCAAGCTGGACAGGGACATATCCCAGCCTAAGGATTTACATGTATCATCAGCCTGTGTTTGGTGTAACAGCAAAGAGAAAGCGCCCCCTTGGCCTGATGGGAAGTGGGAGGCTGAAGTCTTTGAACACTTACTGAAGGAAAGTGGGGTAAGAACAGCATCATGCCTTGTTTGAAAATGCAGGTGCTTTGCTGCTGTGAAGAACAGCTGCAGCAATTCTCCCTGGGTGGCTCGAAGACATAAACTGCCCTCCTGCCCAGGCCCCACCTTCAGGTGGCAGGATGTCTGTGTGTCAGAGTTGCAGAGGGTTTCAGCACACCCCAAGCACTGCCCACCTCACCCCTTTAGTATCCTGGCTGCAGGACTCCTAACCTGGTGCTGCCAGCAACTGGGATGAGAAAAGCAGCCTTCTACTGCCCCCATGCCCCCTCCAGTGCCTGCACTGCATCCAGTCAGTGACATGCCTGAGCAAAGGTAAGAACAAGGATGGGAAAAGGAGTAAATTGATTTCATCCCTATCAGATAGAGATAACAGCAAGTTTTTCTTACAGATCAATTCCCATAAGCTAGCAAGTGTCTGTACAATATGGAAGTACTACCCCTACCCTGAATGCTATTTATATTAACTGGAAAATTTCAGTTTGCAGTTACTCATTCCAGAAAATTTGAACTTCAGTAAAAGCTTACACGAAGCAGACTTTACAGAAGTAATGCAGAACACAGTCGCTACTTTCATGGGGCTCTGCTGTGGGTATTTCTTGTGTTTAAATTTGAGGCATATGTTGCTCTGCATAAGAAAACTTTAGTGTTCAGAGAGGACATCAACTTCCACTACTGCCTCCTGGAAGACTATGGCAAGGCAGAGTGGAACTTCCTTGTTCCAAATCTGCTGCATTTACACTGCTATTCAGCACAGAACACAAAGCATGGTGGCTCTCCTTTTTCAAAAGGGATTTAAATACTGTAATTGCCAGGAAAAAAAGCAAATTAGTCTCTCCTAAACCCCACTGCAGCCAAAGCCTTCATGTAGCTTCTGTAATACTAACAAGCCTTTGGGAACTAGTTTTTCCTAGAAAAGTAAGTTAATGCATCAAGTCAGCTGTTAACTTTGCAAGGTGCTGTCTGAGATAAGCGCTCACATGAGCTACTTCTCTGCTACATAACTACTGTTTTATAAAGCCAAGTTTTAAGGTATTTCAGGCATTCTGACGTTTAGTAACTGCATTAACTAGTATATGGAAGCAAGATTTTTATTAGCTTGAAGTATCATATTTTATTCAAGTGATAAGTATCATAATACATTATGCATCTGCCAGTTATAATCCATTTTAATTGGTTCCAAAACCTAAGCAGTAAATGAGTAAGACAGTTTATCTAGTTAAACTGAAAAAACAGCATTCCACACAGCCAGTACTAGAGATGTCAACCGTATAATAATTCCAGCATTACGTTGTTATGGCTTTCCAGAAAGTCATGAAATTAACAAATTAGAACACATCAAGAGCCATTTTCCAAAGATTTATTGAAGTAGCGACAGGTTGCTCATACTGTGCTGGAAAAAGCAGTTTTATTGAATTCAGATACTTAAAAACAGTATTGCAGCACAAGATATTGCTATTTGTAAACTAGACTCCATTGTAAACTCTAATCCTTCAGGGAGAGTCAGTTTGCAAGATCTAAGACCTATTTCCTAGCATAATCATCTTGCGCTCATGGAAAAACTGCAGAAAGGCACTTGAAAGCTGTTTCTTCCTTTAAGACATGGACTTTTTCAATCTTGCTGGTAAGAGTTTCTCCTTTTTATGCATCTTCACTTCAGCTTTACTCCAAGTCATCGTGATGCTGGGAAGTTTCATTAATAACCTAATGAAAAACAGAAACACTTGCATTAAGTTATTTGTGCTATTGGAAGTTTTTTGTGTTTTTTTTTTTTTTTTAATAAGTGGAACATCCACTTCCAAAATGTGAATACGTGGGTATCAGTTCTCACTTATGAGAAATTCTAGTTTGTAAATAGCATACAGAAAGCATTCAAGTTTTATTTACTTACACCAACAACAGCATCTTATCTGAAGCAAGTAAAGTATCTCTGTTTACTGCCACATGTTTTCCTAAGGAAATCTTTTGAAAATTTGCTAACTCAGCTGAACTTAAATACTCAATACAGAGATAACAGTCTCAAAGTTTTACTATCAGATGAATTTAGATTTTTTTCCAGAGAAACCTGTTTGCTATACCTGTATGTTTACACAGCTTGGAGTGCCAGTTGCTGTTCTACTCAATACTTACTACCACATACAAGCTGCAGTAAGCAGTAGGCAAACTTAAGAATTTAAGGTAACCAGCTGTGATAGAAATAAAATTAAAGTTTTCACCAACCTGTCCATCTCTAGTTTCGACGGTCTTAATTAGAAGTGTTCTCTTTGAGTGAGTGTCAACCATTGGCTGAGACTCAATGTTGGTTTCTGCAGAAGAAGATGTATTGTTACTAATAGACTAGATGAAGTGCCTCCTCAAAGAAATGAGGTGTAACATATTTTAGTGTCTACTTTCAGAATCCCAATTTAGTATACAAAGAAGTCTCCTGCTCTGAATAAGCCAGGTTCTTCTATATTTTCTCTCCGTGCCCCTTAAAGCACTTTCAGCAGGCATCCAAACTAATTACTTGCTATGTACCAATATTTAAAATATATGTGTCCAGGAACAAAGGAGTTGCTACCACCCAAGGTTAAATAATTGCAAATACTGTAGTTAGATCCAAGAAAAGTATTCACAACCAACTGCACTTATACAAGTTCAAAAACCAGCATAAAAGGAACTATCCAGAACCCTCATGCTAGTGATAGATCAACTGCCGAAACTGAAATAGCAGAAACAGCTTACCTCTCAGGTTCAAAGCAGCAAAGGTTGGAATAGGCATGTTAATCCTGAAGGGAAAAAGAAATGGATTAAAATCAGACATGGGTATAAAGTATCTTCTAGTAATTCCTGGTTTTAGAAAAGTGTCTGCATGTGATTACCTGCTCTCTTCACCCTCCAGCAGTTTTCTGTAGGTGGCAATCTCAATATCAAGAGCCATCTTTACATTCAGCAGGTCCTGGTACTCGCGGAGATGGCGAGCCATTTCTTCCTTCATGTTCTGAATCTCATCCTGCAGACGGCCAATAGTGTCTTGGTAGTTAGCAGCTTCAACAGCAAAGTTCTCCTCCATTTCACGCATCTGGCGCTCCAGGGACTCATTCTGGAAGAAAATAGTGAAATCAAGCACTGCTACAGTTCAGTCACTCTTCCCCATTCTCAAGACCCTTAACATTTTAAAGAAGGAAAGCTGTGTTACATTAGCATCCCTTCTGAAAATGCCCAGACGTGTCCCAAATTTGTTACCTCCTTATATTCCCTTTGCAAAGTCAAGAAGGGTTATTCTGCTGCGTGATCTGAAGTGTGCCACATGTTTGTTGTACCAGGTGGCAAAGCCATCCTTTACAGTAAGCCCAACACATGCAGTTCAAGTCAGCATGCAGGCATCCTTAGTAGAGGAGATTTGCAGGTGTGCTAAACACTGCTACATCCATTTCAATCCTGTCTTTAAGGCAGTCATGTTCTAGTAACAGCAAAATTTGCACCTTTCACTGCTCCTCCACATTTTTTTTTATAACTTTAGCTGTACCTGACAGACAAGGCATAAACACTTTCAGAAAGTGCTAAATAAACAGTGAATATTATAGCAAGAGAATGAACTTATTGTTTACAGCTTAAGTAAGACTAATTCAGTGTTCTCAATCTAGCCAGTGCACTGTTGTGCATGCACACAAATTGAGCTCACAGCATCCTTTTCAAAAAGCACTAATATGCTGCTGAATTGCATGGCAGATCACCTCCATTCACATCCAAATTAACAATTAAACTGCAGTGCAGGGCTTAAAGCTGCAAAGAAGAACAACTGCTGTCTTGTACTCACGCTTCCCTTGAGAGCATCAACTTCGCAGGTGAGAGACTGGATCTGTCTGCGGTACTCATTCGCTTCCTGCTTGGCCTGGCGCAGGGCATCGTTGTTCCTGTTAGCAGCTTCAGAGAGATCTGCAAACTGGAAAACCCCAGTCTGGTTAGCACAACACTTCAACAGAAGTGGTGAAACAGACCTCCTGTGGACACAGCAGCTGAGGGCAACCAAAAGTATTACAAGGGCTAGCACCTGAAATGCTTAAGTATTAGTAGTACTCTTAAAGTGCCTCTCTATTTCTAAATGTTACATTAGAATTCATAGCAAGCTTTCATACTTGTTTCCCCACCCTGTACATTTCCCATTTTTTCACTCATTTCTCCAGTATTTCATCCAACATCTGCTTTCAGATACAAGAACAGGAAAGACTCCCAATGCATGCCCATTACGTTGCTGCTGTAGTTATGGCACAAAACGTTTTCAGTTGTACTTTTCCCAGACTAGGATTTAAAAAAGACTTTGCATCATGGTTATGTTCATGTCCATTAGAGAGAGAGGGAATAGCAAGTGCTAAAGCAAAGCTGCTAAACAGAATTAGTTCCAGTGCCTGATGCATTTTACTTACTTTGGACTTGTACCACTCTTCAGCTTCCTGAAGATTCTTAGCAGCAACACTTTCATACTGCTGGCGAACGTCACGCAGGGCAGCAGTGAGATCAGGCTTAGAAACATCCATATCAATTTGGATGTGCTGTTCCTGGAGTTGGGCCTGCAATTCTCGGATTTCCTTAGAGAGAAGCAGACACTCAACATTATTGCACAAAAGCACACAGATCATACACAGATGGGGACAGTGGGACAGAACCAGCAAAGAGCTTCCTTGCTAGGCAGTCTGCATCTAAACACAGACCTCATTTCTCAGCTTACCTCATCATGAAGCTTCTTCAAGAAGACAATCTCCTCTTGCAGGGACTCAACTTTGCGCTCAAGATCAAGACGTGCCAGAGAGGCATTGTCAACATCCTGACCAGAGAGAAGAACGAGGCATAATCTTACAAAAGATTACGTAGGGAGGTCAAGTTCAACAGCACACAGACTGATGCTACAACTGAGTTTTTTACAAGACAATAGGAAATCAAAAGCTGTAAAAAACCTTTTTTGCCACCTCCTACCTTAGCCTTAAACAATTATATACACCTTTATGGTGAATTTGAAAACTATACCACATATATTGATTATATTATCTTTGCTGGCATGCTGCTAAGCATGATCAAGAGCACATAGATTATAGTGGATGTAAATCCTTCAAGTACTTGAGTCAGAAGTCAGCAGTAAGTGCTTCTAGCTTGACTACACTGACAAAGAATTGCAATTTGCAAACTTCCGCTCTTTTCAGTGGGGCTGCAAAGTACAACACACATGCCTTCATGCCTTTCAGTGGACTTAACTTATGGACTCCTTGGTGAATATGCACAGAGCCCCTGAGGTCCACAGACCACACTTCTAAAGCATACTTGTAAAGCTGGTGAGGTATGTATAAGAACTGCAGCATTCATTTAATGCAGGTCAACAGATCTCCCTTGAGAAAAAGAAGGTATGAGCATAAACACAAACTGAGCAACTCATCATTGCCTACACCCTCAGCTGCTGGCAAAGACTCCACCTTTTGCTGGACAGAGATAGTCTTAATCAACAGCAAAAATTCATTTAGAGCATAACAGAAGACACATCATGAATGTTACAAGGGATCAACTTGAATTAGTTCAAAAACATAAGACTAAACATTGATTGGCAACTTCTTACATTTTGAATGTGTAGGGCATTTAGTTTGCAAAGGGGAAGATTGTTCCTTTCACACTAGTTACATGCACAGCCACATGCTTGTGCTCACAGGGTATTAACATATCGTGTTCTCACAGCTTACTCTAAAGCTATTTTGAATTGCCCAAAGCATAAGCATTCCTAATCAGCAGTTCTCTTTATTATGGCACCTTTGAAAAAAGGAGTGTTTTTTTTAGACTCCTAGAAAGCCTTTCCTTGGATCACTCCTACTCTGTGATAAGGTCCTTGCTCCAAAAGAATTATTCTGTTTACTTTATCCAGCAAAATACCCCTTTCATGCGTCATTCCATAATTTTTCTATCAATTCCAGTTTTACACTCACAGTTCACATCAGCTCTGTTTTTCAGTTCAGGGAAAGGATTTCCTAATTAATTTGTTCTCCTCCCCCCAAAACCTCTCAAGATCATTCTGGCAGAAAATTACATGGCTATGACCCAATGTGTTTACATAATTGGCCAGACATCCAAAGATTTTCTAGAGGATTTTACAGAAAACTTCACCCTGAAGGATATTATTTTTTTTATAACAACTTAATAGCTACAGGATTTTAGGACCTTATAGTAAACTGAAAGCAATTTAAACTGAAGACACTTAGAATATGTGGTATGCATATGCCATCATTTATGTATTCCCTATCACTAAGATTCAGTGTTTCAGTAGTTCCCAGATGTGTGGAGAGCCACGTAAATGAGCAGGCTACTTGTAGCCTGAATAAACAAGTACAAGTCATAGATACATGCAGTTGGAGTAGGCACTGATTTTATCCTAGGAGACTCCTCAATGCACGCCACACACTCTACAGGGTTGAGCATCCATGTTTACTTCAAACCTCTTGTTAGCCAGGACCTGGCCTGTTAGGCTTGCCTTAGGAATAGGTTCAGGACCTACTCCTAGATGCTAGACTAGCTGGCAAAGCTGCAGGAACCTTCTCACTAACTGGGATGCTTGTCCTGTCCCAAAGGAAAGTCCTCACTCAACTTTCACATACACTTTATGCAGTACACCCCTCAGCACATGAGTAAAATCACATCTTTGCCCAGAAGAAATAAATTAAAATTCAGTACATATGAACTGAACAGTCTCTGAAACAGGCAGCTTTTGGAAATAAGAGCTTAAGTTCAAATATTCGTTCTTTATTTTAAAATACTGAAGTACACAACTGCTCCATCAAGTAAAAAGTAGTGTTGATGATACATGAGAACAGCAAATCACCTGCTGAAGTGTTCCAAAACTATTAAATCATATTTTTCCTCTGGAAAGTTGTATAGAAAACTGTGCATTGTTTAAAAATGGAAAGCACAACAGGATATTTCAGCTTCAGTGATCTGTGAATTTAAATTCGCTTTCAGAAGAACAAAATTTACACTGAAACAGATTTACGTTTCAAAACCTGCATGCTAACTCTAACCTTGCCAGTAAGGAAAAATGAGGTATGAGTGATGTTCAAATCAAGCACACCAGCTTGCACCAGTTATATCATGAGTGGATTTAGTGTAGAGTTTCCATAGACAATGATTTGCATTTCTTATGCACAAGCTACAGTTTAGGAGATTAAATTGATCCAATTCTGACTGTCCTGCATGCATACATCTCTAGAGGCTGAGCTCCTGAGTGACCCCTTTCCAAAGTACAGGGAAGAGCTGGATAATCAGTGTGGGGTATGCACACCAAGCCAAATTCACTTTAAAGCCTAAAGCCTTCATAAGATTCAACTGGATTGAAATACAGACATGCCTAAAGTGCACCAATTTAATATGAAAGATCATGTAAAAGTCAACCTTAAGTCAATTGATCCTTCAACTGAATTCAGCAATGAATCAGAGTAGATGAGGTTCTCTAAAACTTAAGTTAAATGCTCCTTCATAGAACTTCACACTACATTAAATTGATTTAGCACTCAAAAAAACCCCCAGAAGGTTAAATTAAGGCAGTATCTCAAACTACTGTTTAAAACTTCTGTCCCCAGAACACCCGTGGAGACTGAATTCCCAGGCTCTGAATGGGAGTAGGTGTTTCAGTTTCCCCACACTATCTCCTGAACACACCTGCTCTCCTTCAAGGACTGTAAACATACTGCAGTCAAAAGCCTTTCCCAGGGAAACGCTGACAATTGAGTGCTGATTTCCTGAACAGTGACTTCTATTAATGCTTATGAAGAGGTCTGGGACTAAGTCAGCCTGTAGCCAGCTGCCTGGTGATAAAGGCAGTCACTTCCAGTCTGGAAGAATGCTAACAATGCTGTTTTACACCAGCAGTTTTAGGGAAGAGACCTTGTTTTGAGAAGGCACATTCCTAAATATCTCTTAGTCCAAACAAGGCTTAATCTAAGTTGAAAGCTGGTTTTGCAGAAGTGAAAACTTGAGCTTAAGAATTTTTGAACACTGTTTGCACAGTTGTTTCTGGTTGTCATGTAGATTTACTTTTTCCAGATAACATCACAGCATCCTACAAAGACTAAACTCTAATTTGTTTCCTAGGTTAACATCTTTGTTTTACAGAGGATTAGATTCCACGTTCTTAATGGACACCCAGAGGAGGCGAACTCAATCCTGTGACCTCACCCCAAGGAACATACTGTCTACTTCTTGTCAGCAGACAACACCCACATGAAAAGCCTTAAATTTGAAACTGTTGCCCAGTAATGCACTGATCAGTGATTCACCAAAAAGGAGTCCTGTTTTGTACAAAAACCAGCCCATAGTAGACACATTTCGCTAGAAATATTCCCGCACCATTACACATTTAGTAAGAATGCAGCCCACTGCGCCCCCCCGCCCCACACAAAGGGATCTATTATTTCAATCTGCTGCCACCACACTTGCCATAATGCCTGTATCTGCATTCCACGGCGAATCCCATAGAAACCATTAATACCCTTCAGCCAAGCGAGCAGATGGCCCCCTTTCACTTTTATTGGCTCGGAAAGTGATTCCACGTTGGGGCGTTTTTTTGTAAAACGGGCTAGACTTGGATAAAGCAGGACAATAGTTTCCCTCCCCTCCCCTCCGACTGCGGCATCCCCCTAAAGAAAACACGGAGGGCCCGCGTGAGAACTGACGGAATCTCTTTGTGCAAGGAAAGCAAACTGCTGCACTCCCACCCTCCGCCCCGGGCACAGCCAGCACCTCCCCGGCCCCTCCCTACTCCAGCACCGCTAACCTGTCTGAAGGACTGCAGGGTGCTCTCGGCCTCCTCCCTCTGAAGCATCTCCTCTTGCAACCTGGAAGGGGCAAGACAGAGGTGAGGAGGGAGCGGGGGTCACCCAAACCCCCCGTCCAGCCTCCCTCCAGCCCGGCACCGCTCGGGATGCTCAGAGGCTGCCTCCGCGCCAGGGCTCAGGGCGGGGGGAGACAGCGGGAGGCCCCGGCAGCCCAAACCCGCGTCCCCCAGGCACACTCACTTCTCCCGCAGCCGCATGATGTCGTCGGCGAGGTTGTCCCGCTCCACTTCCACGCGTGCCTTGTCGTTGGTGAGCTGGTCCACCTGTCGCCGCAGCTCCCGCATCTCCTCCTCGTACAGGTCGCCCAGGCGGGACGTGCCCTTGCCCTTGAGCTGCTCCAGCTCGGCCAGCAAGATCTTGTTCTGCTGCTCTAGGAAGCGCACCTTGTCGATGTAGTTGGCGAAGCGGTCATTAAGCTCCTGCAGCTCAACCTTCTCGTTGGTGCGGTTCGCCTTGAACTCCGTGTTGATGGCGTCGGCCAGAGTGAAGTCCACGGAGTCGTGGAGCCGCATGGGCGGCATGCTGCTCCGCAGCCGCACCGACGTCGTCTTGGTGGCGTACATGCCGCCGGGCGAGGCAGACACGTACCGGGCGCTGCTGGGCCGCAGGGCGCTGCCCAGCGAGTACCGGCTGCTGGACGTGATGTACCGGGTGCCGGTGCTGGGGCGGCTGCCCCCGCCGAACATGCGGCGGTACGAGGAGTTTTTCGTGCTGATGCTCATAGCGACGGCGGCGCGGGCTTTGTAATCCGGGAGCGGAGCGGGACACTCGGGGTGTGCGGCGAAGAAGGGCGGTGGCCGCGGCCAGTCCCCTTCTTATGGGCGCCGCGAACCCGCCCCGCCGGCCCGCCCCGCTCCGCCCCGCCCGCGGGGAAGGGGCGGCGGCCGCGGACACAAAGGAGGCGAGCGGGGCGGCTCAGCCGCGTACGGACGGAGGGAGGGTAGGCGGCAGCTTGTGCTGGGTCCCCAGAGGCTGGCAGGTTTCCGCCGGGGCTGCGGGACGTGGCAGGGCGGTGCCCCACCCCACAGAGGGGCGCGGGGAGCCCCGGCACGGCGCGCCCGGGAAGGACGGGGCTGACAGCAGCGGCATCGTCGGTGTCGCGGAAATGGGCGCTGCCTTCCCCCCTTGCATCTTGTTGTCCCCCTCCAGAGTGAGCGCGGTGACTGCGAGAAGGGGTTGGCAAGTTTAATGTTATGTCACAGGCTTGGTAAAATACTCCGAATAACCTATTCAAACTCCTCTGTAGGTACGATGTATATATATCTATATATCTTTCTAAGAATCTTTCGTTTCCTTTTGAGCTTTCTGAAAGAGGAGAGAAATTATGCTAACTATTCAGAACGGGCTGCCAAGTGTTCAAAATGAACAGCCAGAAAAATAACGTACGTGTTTTCTTTAGCTGCCTCCCATGATAGCAATCTCAGCTCCTAAACTTAAGACACAAACTTTACAGGTTAAATACGTTTTCCTTGTAGCTGAGTAAGCAGTTACATGCCTAAGGCTTAATTCTGCCATTATTGTAACAATGATACCAGGAATAACTTAGGGTTTTTTTGTGTGGGCAGTACATTATTGAAATTGCTGCATCCAGGATCTTGCTGCTGGATAATAACTAGGAGAGTAGCAGGCTTGATTTTAACAGAGGTTTATATCTCCACTGTTGTACCCAACAGACTTTTGCTACTAATATTGGTAGGCACATGGTCAGAGTCTTAGGAGAGCACCTGGCAAAATGATAATTATTCACCAGTTATGATCTGCAAATAGGTGCGTAACATAAAAGGCCAGACAAAAATCCCGGTATTTTAAGAGCAATTGAACTATCAGCAATGGAAAAGAATGATATAGGTAGTACAGGGCAATAGCAATGGCATAAAAGTTAACAGGGAAAAACTTTGAGTAGCAGCAGATTGCTTCAGCATGAATGCAGAGGTTGCTTATGGAAGATGACAGACTCTCTGCCATTTAGATAACTTAAAACTTGAGTGGCCAAAGCACTACTCACATTATAAAATTCTGCACCAATGCATCAGGTAAAGGACATATTTTTCCTCTTTGCTGTGGGAAGTGAGTGATACATTGTAGAGGTATTATCTGTAATGTATTAACTTCGTCACTTAGGGGATCCAAAACTACCATTGATTTTTTGATTCTTTTTAGCTTGCAGTCCGGCAGGAAGAAATATCTTCACTGGAAGTTCTGATTAACCTGAACATGAACAGTGGGTAGAGAAAAAGGTAATCTTCAAACCCCAATTCAGTAGTCAACTATTGTACTTCAGGTAATGTACTTTACAAGGAAGAATGTGAATCTAAGTATTTTATTAAAGATTTTGTATTTTTGAAGAAAATTCTGCTTTGCTTTCATTCTGTTGGCAACCAGAAGGGCAGGAATGCAGTTTGTATCTAAGTGTAGGTCCTTGAGGTTTTAATTTCTTTTGTTCACTGAAGCTTAGTCAAGCAAAGGAAGCTGACAAGGTTGAGCTACTGAAGTGCTTGCAGTATAAGTCCTGGGCTACAGCTCATTCCATTCACCCACTGAATAAGAGGCAGAGGTCACACAGCATTCCTGAGGCTAAGGGTTCCCGAAGCCCAGCCTGGACACTGTTGTGCTGCCCAGCCCTCTCAGAGCTCTATTTAAGCCATCAAGTTTGAGCTGTAAGCCTTTGTGAGCCCTGGCACAGAAGTACATACTTGTTCTATGAGTGGGCAAAAAGCAAAACAGCACATAACCAACAGTCTCACGGATTAAAGATGCTGTACTCAAAAATACTGATAGCTTTAGTAGACTGTTGTTTTTTTGAAGGTGTGCTGGTGCCCCATCTGTTTTTCCTAACAGAGTACAATTTATACTTCACAAAACCTCCAACGGCACACATATGGAAGAATCATCCTCATTCAGAAAATGCTTTGCCCCTAAAATCCAAGGTATTTGTTTTAGTAAATATGACCCACCCACTTCATGTTTCAAGTGTAATTTCCATATGTTTATGTCACTGCTGCCATATGTGCTCTTGGCCACCTGCCTCATTTCTGTGTCTCACTATGAAATGTTCAGATATTGTTGGCTGTTGGGACTACAGTAAACCTTTAAGTGCCTTTTGCTGCTTGGCACTTACACAGATGCACAAATGGAAGAAACTGTAAATTTCTTGTACACTGTAATCAATTAAACACACATTTGCTTTGCAAACCCCAAAGGGGATTAAAACATGTCCCCTTAAAATACAAAATTATCTCTACTGTCCTTTTTCAGAAGAGACTCTATCTCAGTGTAGCCATAAATGTCACAGAGAGTGTACTTTGAATGGAAATGAAATCACAGTAATCTGTCTAGTTTCATGGAAAATGCCATAGGACTCTCAGAGGCGGTGGCTGATGGAGATCTTGACCACTCCTGACATGAAAAACAGACAGCTAAGAGCATCACTCAGCACCGTGTTGGGGATTATTCATAAACTACTGGTTGTCATCTGTGCTGTTTACTGTAATGCCTTCCATTGCAATTCCAGTGCACAGTCATGCAGCTGCCTGGTCAGCCCACATCACCTCTACAGAAGTAGATCAGAGGTAAGAGTGCCAATGGCAATCTTGAAAAAACAAACAGGTGTTTTTATCACAAGAGTTTCAGTTCACACTGAAATTTTCTTTTTTGTCTTCTTTTGGTGGCTTTTTTTTCAGATAATTATGTATTGGTTTACTGCCAAGAATGAAATATGGAATCAAGTCCCAGAAATTTAGCAAAAAGACACCTGTATTGTGTGCAACTTTCATTAAGGGGGAAAATGGATATGCATAGAGAGAAGATACAGATGCCTGAATGGCTTTATACTGTGTATCTGCTGTACTAAAAATTAAAAAGTCCATATAACAGAATTTCTATTATTTCCTTGCAAAAATATCTATTGATCTGAAAACATTGTTGAAAAACTAGCATTGACTTTTTTTTTAATGTACCATTTAATTTAAACAGTAAGAAATGAGAGAAATTTACTCCAAATATTGAATGTGCTTTCCAGTTGTATAAACCTTGACTAAACAGATGTGAATGCTTTTCTTAATCAGATTTGTCCTTTTTCCAAAGTTTCTGCTTCCAGGAGGTGTAGAAAGACATAAAGATTAAACACCCATGAAAAAACACCCTGCCATGCAAATACAATATTTTTTGTTGTTGGTACCATGCAGTAACCTAAGCCCTGGCATGCATGGGGCTGTAGAGGCATTCCTTCACACATCCCCTGCACCATGAATATTAAACAAACTCTGGGCAACAGGGACACACTTTAACATGAGGAAATAAAAGACCCTTAATACCCTACAGAAAATTGAACAGGAGGAACACTCTGTAGTGCTCAGCCAGAGTAAGTGCTGTCACTTGAGTGACTTTCATTGTCCAAGAACACCTTCAGCCATGGCCTAAAAACATGAAGACTGTGATTTTGAAAACAGAAAAGTCTCTGTTTATAAAAAAAAAAAAAAAAAAGGATTCTGGCTCTACCTTCCCTTTAGCTGAGAGCCAAGTGTAAGGAGGAGCCCCCAAGGAAGGCCAGTGCATCTGGGGAAGCGGTGGTTTTTCTGATAATCCATCTCCCTACATTCTGACTAGGAGAAGCTGATTTGAATTTCTGAATATCACCAGGCTGCAGAACATCTAAATGTTCCAGCATTGAAATCTCCCCTTGTGAGTAACTTTCCTGACTAATTTTTGTCTTGAGAAAGAAACTGGCAAATTCTTTTACAAAATTTATTTTTAAAATTATGTTGCCTCTTGTAATTGCCAGCATTGTAAAGCATATCAAATTGGTACGACTCGCTGCTGATTTTTTCAAGTAAATGACTAGGCTCTATACTCCAAACTAACCAAGTCTGTCTAAAATATTCTATTTTAATGTATAATGAACTATATGAAACTAGCAGGGGTTTCATCATTAAGGAAGTGATTTGAACATGACTCAAGCCACCCCATCACACAATTTACATTTCCAAAGAACTATTATTGTCATTCATTAGCTTCCTCTCTACTACGGTTTCTAATTGCCAGAACAGGAAATTTTCTTATCAAAATAGGACATTTCTGTACCAAATCAGGAGCTCATTTTCAAAGCCACTACAGCCCTGTGCCCTGAGGTTGTCTCAAACACCATGCACACCTCTAGAGAGAAGAGAGAAGAATTTTTAAGCTCTATCACAAGTATAGCAATTTATATAATCCATCCCTTAAAAAAACAACAAAAAAAACAAATCAAGAATGACACCCTGTCTCACTTCATTTAACAGCAATAGCACTGACTGCTGAATGGCAGCAATACAGTTAGCAGTGACTGGGACATAAAGAATGAGGTTTTCCAAACTGAGAAGAGGTTTGGCATGGTATAAGGCTCAATGCTCAACCTAAAATTCTTTAAGCAGAACCAATTTTCATAACACACAAAGTCTCTCAGTCTTGATTTTGGGTGCCCAAAATTAGATAATTTGAAATTTTATCTCTTCACATCCTTCTTTCATGAAATTTGTATACTGTCAAAGACCAAGAAACTGTTCAAGGATCATGACAGGCACTTTATAAGGACTATTCAACTTACATATCAGATAAAATATTTGAATTATCAGCCCAAGTTTTCAGGAGAATCTATGCAAAATGCATAGTGTGTGTAGCTTCCTTCTGTCCTTTGCCACATTGCTGACCTGGCCATCTTGACCTTGCTCAGCGCTAGGTTGCAATTCCTGCAGAAAACTGTTGGTCCAGGTAGAAGTCAACAGCGTGGACAAACAGTCACTTGTCACATTACAATGGGAAGCCCTGTCTTGGTTCACTGTTTTACATTTTGAGGTAACTTTTTCAAGGATGAGTCATCCATCCATCCATCCATCCATCCATCCATCCATCCATCCATCCATCCATCCATCTTCTCTTTGGGAAAATCTAAAAGAAGTGATTCTTGTATGCCATTAATGAACCCTGTCAGTTAAACACTTACTTTCTTTTTGGCCAAGCTTTTTCAAATCAGAAAAATCAGAGCTGCTTAAAGAGCTCCTCTAGCCAAAAAACAATTAAATCTGAGAAGTGATTTCATTCTTGTCTCTCCCTCAGTTCCATCACTTACACAAAGCATAAATAGCATAATGTTTTCTTGCCATGATATACCAGGAAATGATGATCTTTCTGGGGAAGAGGCAGGACACAGCAATGGAATCATTGTGTGCAGCAATTGTTCCATTCTTCCTTTGAGATGCCCAAGACAAGCAGAACAGAACTAGCTCCTTGAAGGCCAAGTTTTTAGTGGATTCCTCAGTCCAAGTTCTTGTGCCAAATCCTTGGTTCCAATGAGACTCATAAACTGAGCATACATTGTGCTAACCATTCTGGGATTAATTGCTCCTTTCAAAGGGAAGAGGCGGTGCTGCACACACCCCAAAGTTGAGAAGACTGAGTTTCTAAAAAGGCATTATGTTTTTACATGCCAGCTCTATGCCTAATTTTCAAGCATACTTTGTCCAGTTGGGATTAAGGAGGGAAGATCATCCAGATTTAAGATGAATAATATATTGTGGGCCACAAGGAATTGAGTGGAAAATTAGTTAAATACAGAAGAGATTTTGCGTATGGCTGGAGAAGGAAGAGAAAAAAATGTCTGGAAGAGTAGAGGTGTCCATACTTTTTCAGGTGGAACGGTGTCAATTCACTATCTACCTGAAATTTTCCTTAAGAATTTGGTCTTGTGTATGATCCAACATGTATACTGGGCAGGAGAGAGCTTGTGTAGGATGACAGGAGGAAGGACCTAA
Organism: Rhabdornis inornatus; assembly: GCA_013397075.1. Taxonomy (NCBI): domain Eukaryota; kingdom Metazoa; phylum Chordata; class Aves; order Passeriformes; family Rhabdornithidae; genus Rhabdornis; species Rhabdornis inornatus. The sequence continues at coordinate 3,989,394 of VWZS01006228.1, read as the reverse complement.
TAACTATTCAGGAGCTTTGTAGATGTTTCAGTTCTGCTAACTCAGCCTTTTCCCAGTGTTTGTAGCTGTTTATTTGACATGAATCAGGCATTTTTATAAACTCCATGATAGAATTTACCAAGCCTACCATCTAAGTCCAGCACATCAGGATGAAACAACATACAGGTCAGATGTCAGGATATTTCAAAGGGAGAGGCATCGTTTTCCCTGAATATGGTAATGCCACTATCCTGCAGTTGTATTCCATAAATAATTGACTTCTGTCATATCAAGAGGAATCTTGAGAGATATCCTGCAGATGAAGGACACAATACTATTGTACTACAATATACATGATGCCAAAGACAATGTGAATTATTCACCGTTTAGGCTAATTAATTACTTGAGTTTAATATTGTTAGGTTTTGAACAACAGCGTCCTATACTGTTGGAGATGAATGCTACATCTGACTTGGCACCAAAACTGTGATAAAATCATCCTCAGGGATTTCATCTAACACACAGGGCTCCCAATGGACAATTCCAACAATCTCCCATTGTATTTTTCTGGTGAATTATGTGAAACATATTTGCTGGAGTTTCAAGTAAGCCCAACTTCCTACTGCTGAATTTTTACACTGCCAGTCCATACTGAAATATGTCTTGTGCAAGAAGATTTCTCTTCTTCAGAAAAAACTATTTTAGGCTTTCTTGGCCCCTTTAGGCTAGGCTTTTTGGGGCTTCTCTCTCAAAGCTGTCTCGGCAAAAATAACATTTAAATTTCACAGTCATTTTTATAAAAAAAGTTTGTTTCAACTTCAGAAAAACCTAAAGCTTTTGTTCTTAGTTGAAGCAAAGGGGAAAGGGGAAGGGACTCCAAAAGCAGCCAAAAATGACACTGTTATATTTTTCCTAGATTTTTTTCACAATAACTTTTCAATTTATCCTTTATTTCAGTTTATCCTTACAAAATCTCACTTCTTCAAATCTGTATTTTATTATAGACTATTTTCCAAGAGACTTTTGCATAGATATTTTATTGGTGTGTTTGACAGATATCTGTAGACATATCCAAGCTAGAAAGAGAGTATTTTAAGTAACTTTTGTAATTGCAGTCTATAACTGATATCAAATAGTTTTATATTAGCTTTAAAGTAACTCATTTGCAAATGCTAACAATAGAACCAGGGTAGAAGACATCTCTGCTGCCTAGGCACCAAGTGCTCAGCCTCCTGGGCAAGTTTTACAGTACTCACTGCGTACAATTTTGGTTTATCTAATCTGAAGGTCGCTCAGCAGAGCCACAGCTACAGCTCTGCTAGGGCTGCATTAAAGGTTTTCTTTCTCTCTGGAGAAAATACCCTTCTGCTGAAATCCTACCACCATGGCAGATCTCATTTCCTGTGCTAACTAACACTAGTCGTAGTCAGAGATTAAACTCACCACATGGACTGAATGAAAAAAAAAAATTCAGTTTGGGTAGAGGCTGAACTCCTTAAAAGACAAAACTGCAGTGTACAAAAGCTGTAGGTGATACTAGATGGCCTTGTGATCAGAAAGTGTGACCAACAGTGACATACAGCTACAAGTTTTTCTCAGTTTGCACAGTGTAAGTTGTGCAAATCTTACAGGGATACTGGAGGTGAAAATTCCTGCCTTAAGCAAGAAGTTAAGAGGCATATCCAGGCTCACCGTCTGCACTTTCTTTCTTTCCCTCATCTCCCCTCCCCTCCCTTTGAGAGAGCAGCAGGCATCACATCATTTCCTCCTGCCCTTGCAAGCGAGCTGGGATCTCCCACGCCATTACCTCATCCTGAACTGATCCCCCTTTAACAAATGCCTGGCTCCGTGCCTGCTGTCACCCTTCAAAACACATTCATTGCACCAGCAATCTTCTGCCTGACTGCAGGGGCCTTAAAGAGTCTGGCAGGGGCCTCTGAGTCTGTTTTGTTCAGTCCAGTGAATATATAATTTTTTATATAATTTGTTTTATCAAGTACTGGAATGTGTAAGTTCAAGAAAGTCAGTAACATAATGTATGTCAATAACATAATATGCCTCTCATCCAGCCCAGGTAACCACTGCAGGTCAAATGTAACAAACAAGCTAGATTTATTTAGATTTAAATGTATTTAAACCAGAAAAGTAAAGATTTAATTAGAGAAGCAATATCTTTCTATTCCTTACTCCCTACAGAGTATATATCTAGCACCAAAACCTGAAAATAAAATCCTGAAATGGAGCTACTAATATATTTAAAAAGCAAAAGGTTAAAAATATTTGTGTCTGACCACTCTTCCAAGTAATTTCAGCTACATAAATTTCCCTGTATAGAGTTCTTAGAAAATACACTGAGAGAGACTGACAGATGTGGTTTAATGTGGTTTTCATTTCTAATCTTGCAGATGCGTGGCATTATAAATGAAAATCATAGGCTTCCTTAGCCATACAGGCACAGCCCAGCAGGCTTCCTGGAACTACCGCCTCTGTGGTTGACAGCTACTTTTACTGAGCACCATTTCAGCAGAAACCAACTCTGCTAAATACCCTCCTAAACATAACATCCGATAAAGATAGACTTTGATAAACTGCAAAAGGTTTTCAGTTTTATTAGTAACCTACTGTGCCAATGGTTATGGAAACAATAATTGATGCCATACGCTCTTAGGGATTTTTTTTAATCCACTGGTTGCATTGCAAGGGTATGACATGCCTCACATTCCTTCCTGGCCCCAATGATTTCTGACCCAGAACATGAGCTTTCCTTCCAGACATTTGAGATGTTTGTATACTCTTTCTGATCCTCACTTGGATATTTAGTAGGTTATATAGGACCTTTGGACAGAAGCAGCATTTTTTTGTTTTTCAGCCGTCGACACTGATATTTGCTTGTACTGAAGTTTTGGCTGATCACTGTGAAGGCACTTTTAAATACCTTGTGTACGAGCAGATGGGGATTTTCCCTGCTCTCTCTCCATTTTTTGAATATAGAAGAAATGCTCACAAACACTTCCCAGCTTCAGGTCTACTACCTTTCATCACCCAGCCTTACGCTGAGGGGTTATATTCATGGCCTCGGCAAAGCCCAGTGACAGGCACTGCCGACTGGCAGCCTCCTGTCACAGCTGGGGGAGGGCAGGGAGGAGACTTACATGTAACTTACAGAGTTTTGTGCATCCGTTGAATTATAGAAGCAGAACAGTGAAAATCTTTTCTTGTCACTTTGAGGACAAGATTACGTGGTCCAGTCATATTTTGTAATTTTGCTTTTCAGTTGCCAAGTACAATGCAGAATCTTAGGAAGGGAGTTTTGCAAGTTTCTGTTTTTGTGCAGCACTGCTAATTGTAATGTTTTTAACAATGCTAAAGCATTTTAAGAAGTGAAAATATGGCAGTGGTTTCATGTTCGTCTTACCACATGTAGCTGTTTCACTGGATGTGTTTGTTGATTACCAAGGCAACAATTTCAGACCTAGCATGATTACCTGTATCGCACCACTCATCAGAGATGTGGGCAAACTCCAGAAACTTCTGCATTGAGGAAATGCTGCTAGTTGGTAGGAGGCAGGAGTTTTCAAAGCAGTCTCAGTGAAAATGCTGATATCACATGCTTATGCCAACAACTTTAAAAATACCATTAAAAGATCAGTTTGCTTAAAATACATTTTACTATAAATATATTAGAATCAAGCAAATAGCTGCTTCATCAATGCATTATCATAGTTCTGTAGATGTGCCCATTTAGAATAAATTAGCATCATTTTAGAAAAGCCTTTCATTTGTTATTTACAGCCAAGTACATTGTGGAGCCATAATTCATACATGAAACAGCCTGTACTTGTGTCCTAAAAAATGCAGAGTCCAGAGTTGGACTTTGGACTTTAACTCTGTTATTAATCTTCTCTGTTAATAAAATTAAATGTTCATGGAGTCCTATCCATCCTATATGCATGGAGAAGAGTAAAAAGGAGCTGTCACAATACCCAAATTTCAGTAAGTCAGAGAGATCCAATTGGGAAATTTTGCAGACACGTGGCTCCTTTGGGGTCACAAGACAAAGTGTGAGCAATGTTTAGCCCACCCCATGGCAATGACAGCAAGATTTTTTGAGTGAAGCATGAACAACTGCTTTCTCAGGGCTCACCCTCTCTCTGCCATTAGTCTGGGTTTTCCTGTGAGAAGAAAGATTGAGTGGCCATGGATCTCAGCACTTCTCAGCCATTGCCCCATCTGAAATAAGCAGCATGCCTTAAATACTATTATGTAAGTTTGGATCCAAAAAGTATGGTTATTATTATGTTGACTTTACAGTTTTAAAGTGAAGAACACTACAAGTAACTGCTTCCAGATTCCCTGTTTTTGTATTGGCTCTTTTCACAGCTGTCAATAATGAGAACCAGGTTAGGGCAGACACAGTTATACAGAATTATAAAAGTGACTGCTGCCACAGTTGTTTAAAAATGAGCACTCGGGAAATTTTGGTGCTTCCCATTCTTTGCAAGAGGAAGCCAATAAAATCCCAATCTAGTTTATGAATTTCTTTGTTGCCAGAGTGGAGGTATGTTGATCATATTCTCCAGTTTACTACACTGGAAGAGGAAGTAGGTGGAGGATTTCCCCTGAGCAGGGAATGTTCTATTGCCAGCAGCACAGCAGAGACATCTCTGCTGCTTTTTCCATCAGACTCCACTTTTCCTATGTATGAATTGCAAAAATACCTTGGAGTCAGGGAAAGGAGAAGGAAAAATAGGTCTCAGTCCTGTGTTTCTGTCTGATATTAATCACTCCAGGTACTGTGCAGCTCCAAATAAATGAACTGTTTCTGGCTGACTACAGCTCTCACTCATCACAGCATCTATCACTGCTGTGATCTGTAGGTTACAGGAATAATAAGACAAGAAACTCAAACTCATTCATTAGCTTTACTGATTTCAGTAGTCTAAAAGTTGATTTTTTCTTTATTTCCACCTTGCATCTATATTTTGAAGGGGTTCTACTAAAGTGTGTCTTTTTAGCTGATAACAACCTGGCTCTTTGTAACCCATCTTCGTCACCTTGATCAATTTTCTTCAGAGCCTTCCGCATCTTTATCCCATGACTCTCTTCTCCAGAAAACATGTTTCCAGTTTTGTTGCACCATGTGATTCCTTCTTCTCAGTTCTCCATCAACCACCAATGCAGGAAACCGGCATGTGGCTGGCTGCAATGCCTGCTGCTCTCCTCTTGTATTTTAGCTGCTGCACTTCCTTGCACAAATCCTAGACATAGACTTGGACTTCTTGTTTTAGTCACCTGCTTACTTCCTGGCTGACAAAGCAGCTGCCCCCGATAATGAAGATTCACAGGTGAATGACAGCACTGCTTTGAAAAAACTGGCAAGGACTGATATTTTTACTTTGAAATTTTGTTTCTAATTCCACTGTTTTCCATAGGTGACACATCCTGTATTTTGGAGGAGTGCATTGAAAGGCAGCAGATTTCCCTCTTTTTTGCCCCCCAGTTTCAGCTAAAAATTCTTCCCCCACTTCAAGTCAAGAGGTGGGAGGTACTCTGACATATGAGGCAGCTTCTAAGGAAAAAATAACCATTCCTTAAACCCACCTTGTTTTTGACAGCTTTCTTAAAGGCTCCACAACAATATAACTAAATCAAGAAACTAGTGGAGAAACATGTTCAGGTTTCGTTTGGTTGATTTTCTTTTTTAATGTTTCATCTTCACTTCTGCAAACTGAGGCGTAGGTGAGTGTCTGCTTGACTGTGGTGGGTAACCCATGTAATAGTCTGCAACCTATTTACTCTGGTTGACATATATATACACATACACACACACACACACACGTATATATATATATATAGATATATAGATATATAAAATATTTGTTTAAAAAACTTTGCAGGGGCAACAGCGTCATTGAGGTAGTCTCTTCCTTTTCAATTTAGCAAGAAGCGTTGGGGAAATTAGGACAGTTTCATCAGTTATTTCCTTCTTTCCTGTGCGGGCATTGAAAGGACTTCTCGAAAACATCACCCTAGGCCGAACTCACGGCACCGCCGAGGCCGCTGGCACCAGGTGCCCAGCACACCTCCCCTCATGAGGACGAGCCCCTCTGCCACCCAGACACCCATCCTGTCCCTGCGCCATTCGCACTGGTTTTCCCTGACCCCGAGGGAGTCTCGGCGGGCAGCGGGTCCCTCTCCCGGCCCCTCAGTGCCCGGAGAGCGCAGGTGGCGGAGCCGCACGCAGCAGCCGCCCCACGGGCACCTCATGGGGCGGCAGGGCCGGCTGAGCCGGGGGTGGCCTCGTCCTGCGGGGCCGATCCCGCCCGCGGTTCCCCCAGCGACCAGCAAGGCCGGGGCAGCGCAGGCCGGGGCGGGCGGGCGGAACGAAAGAGCGGCGGAACGGGCGGGCGGCGCTCGGGGAGGCGCCGGGCGGGCCTGCGGGCGCGGCTGGCCGAGCATGGCGGCGCTGCGGGTACTGGAGCTGTACAGCGGCATCGGGGGCATGCACCAGGCCCTCAGAGGTACCGGCGCGACCCGCGCGGCTCCGTGCTGCCTGCCCCGCCCCGGACACCCCGCCCTCGGGCGCTCCATCTTCTCTAAGGGACCCCCGCCCTTTGGGGGTGGGGGGCAATGCAGGGTGGCCCTCCTCTCGATGGGGAGGGAAAAGGTGGCACCTCTTATCCCACAGCCCTTTCACCATTTAGGCGTGTGGCACCAGGTACCCAGGAGTACGTAGGGACGGAAATTAGGGATCCCTGCTCCTTGTTTGGCCCAGGCAGCTGCTTCTGGAAAGGGCCGTGATGTTGTGTGTGTTATTACTGTGCTCTGTGTAATCCAGACGCACCCCGGCTGGAGGTGGGATGGGGATCCCTGAGATGCCCGGGATGAGCCACATGAGCCAGGGTTTCCCACTGGCATGCACATGCACTTGATTTTCATCAAGTTATAGATGAACAGCTGAGCCGTGTTCCAATATGAGTGAGCCTGACCATCTGAGGCTGGTGTAACTTTATATAAACATGAAAATTGAATATGGAATTTGAGCTGGTATAGAGAGTTCACACCAGCACATATTCCCAGGTGAGTTTTTGATCTGGTAGAAGGAGCCCTGGAGCTCGATTTGCTGAATTGTTAAAGAATGGCCTGGGTGACCTTCAGCAGGTCCTGTAGAGTCTCTGTGAATTGGCTTCCCCAAATCAAAATTTGAGTTAGGGCTATTGATTTCCTTTGTAAAGTACCCTGGATCTCATTATCCTGAAATATAGGTTTCAACATACATTAGTATAATTTATGAGAATCACTGTAATAATTTTAACTGTAACTACAATCCTTCAAATGCTTCAGTCCTCAGGAGCATTAGCAGGGAGCACTGTCATAAAATCGTCAAGCAGAAACTTGCATTATCTTGTTTTTCCAGGGAGCTATGGCATATTAAGAGTATGCTTACCTAGTAAAATCTGTTTAGCATCATTCATTTACTTAAAGCACAATTGTCAGAGTGGCATTTTTCCTACTATCCTATTTTTGCTGAATGTGTATATGTGCTTTATTTATAAATATAAATAGAAATAATACATTTTATTAGATTTATTATACATAAAAATACACAACAAAATAGGTTCCTGCATTGTTCCTAACCACCTGTTTTGAGGATGTATTTTCCTTATTTCCAGAGACATTCTTAGAATATTAAGAGGAAAGTATGGCTTTGTCTGGAAGTGCAGATTTTGGAGTTTTGGTAGAATGAAAAGAGTGTGTTATGCCTTGTTTATAGTGTACATGCTAATGGAAACACGCTGCTTTTCTAGTAACCAGTTTTTGAAGTGACGTCAAGCTGTCCATTTTTGTTGTATTGTAGACAATTTCCATACTTCCATAGAAAGTGGACTGGTTCCTGAAAGTTAGCCTACACCATGGTTCTTTCACTCTTTACTGAATTATCTAGTTGTATTCTTGCCGTAATAATATATGTCTTGGGGCAGTTCAGTAGTGTGCTGCAATTTTTAATAAATTACAGTGCTAGATGTGGTGTCCTGTGATTTCCACCTGCAACAACATCACTTGCAACTCAGTAAATACTTAAAAGGGTGGGAATGTTGGGAATGCCTCATTAGATTAGAATACTGTAAACTTTTATCCAAAAGATACAAGAATTAGTGATGCCCCAGTGGTAGTTACTATACATATGAAGTTTTGAAATCATGTCCCATAATGGTGTAGTTTGGAGACTGAAGGCTTTAACTATACCCCTTGTATTATGTCCTGAAAAGGTAAATTTCCTTCCACATTTACTGCTTCTGAACTTTCTGAACACAGCTGATTGAGTGTCAGTCTTTGGTGTAATTTCTGTTCTTACGGGTTTACATTTGACAGAAAAAATTGCAATTGATATGAACAGTGAGACAGATTTTTCTGTAGTGGTATAGCCAAAGCAGATAAAGGGACTGTAAGTAAGGACATTTAATTTATTATTTGTTTAAATTACCCTAACTAGTTCAAAATGGTCAAGCACCAACTGAAATTTGCGAAGTGAATAGACACAAAGCTATTTGCGTTACAGCTGGTATAACATTGCTAAATCTGAGTGCTTATGTTTCTCGGAAGCCTGTGAGAGCTCAGCCTATAAGCGGTGTTGTCTCAGGAAAAGTCCAAACTGTACACTTCTAGATGAAAATCTTGTTTAGAGTCTTGTTAAAAGTAATAGTCAGGCAATTTGATTAAAAGGTGTCCTACGAAATTTGCACTAAATTAAGTATTTAGTAGCGGGTTATTATATAAAACTGGTTTTGATGAATTGGATTTCGTTTGGGAGCAGAGGTATACTTGGGCATTTGATAATTTCTGCTGGTTTTTAAAGTCCTTTAGACATCTGGATTCAGTTTTCTTACGTAGTTTATGAAGAAACAAAGTAAAGTTAAGGGGCATTGAAGTGTTCGCTTCTACGTGCAAATAAAACAGAAAAGAAGTGAATGTTCCTCTGTAAATACTTTAATAATGTGTTTCTTACATGTTTTTGGCCTGTATGTGTACATGAAAACATACTGTTTGAAAAGGTCTCTGATCCTATTCTCCATTTAGCAAGTGGCAGATTGTTCAGCATCTTCTTTTTAAATCATGTGTGGAAATATTAGAAGGGTTGTGGGGTTTTTTTCCATATAAATATGAAGTTTGAAAGAAAGGCCTCCGTTGTGCCAGTGCTTCCATAAGCCAGATACGCAATAGATGACGATTATGTATAATAATATATTATCTTGGTATGGTTTCTACTGAATCTAAAAGCCAAGAAAAATGTAGAAAACGGAGGCAGCATGTAGTATTTCAGTGGCAGCATCCCAGGAAAGCCTTGTTCTACAGAAGGGATTGTGCAGTTCTGGCAGGCTGATTCCTGGCCATGTAATGGGGTCAGTTATGGTTAGGTCAGCTGGTCCAACTTTCTACTTTTCTATGAGATTGCTAGTGTTTCAATTGGCAAATAGGTATCTCTCAGGAAATCTGACACTCACTTTTCTTTCTTGATGCCCTTCTTGGCTATGATCTTTCAAAAACTTAGTTATAGGATAGCTTGTAGGATGAGGATGTTTGTTGTTTTGGCAGCTGTCATTAGTGTAGAATGCACTTGGCACCAAACAGTATGCAGTTGGTTTTGAGACTGTCCTTGCCTACAGAAAAAATAATTGAATTTTCACATATTGCTGTAAGTTTATAGTCTCTTGTGTTTCTCTGTAAAGAGTACATAGAAGTTGTAAATACGTAGTTTCATAGTTGAATCACATTCTTTGACAGTGAAGAGAAGGTTGTTTCTGAATTTAGGTTTCAGTCTAAATCTGAAAAAAAAATACTTGGGATTGTCTCGCTCTGTGTTGGTACTTTACCTATAGATAATTCAGCACACGCAGAATTTCTGGTTTTAGATTTTGAATGCTTTATAATAAAAATTTAACACCAAAGACCTGCAAAAAGATACAACTTAGAAAGTTGAGCTTAGTTAAGGTCAGAAATCAGTGAGTCTGTTCATATTCACACTCTTGAAAGATTGATGCAGCTAAGGGATGAAAGTGCATTTTTTTCGTCTTCCCACCCTGTACCCTAGGCCTTTTGGGATTGATAAAGATTGATGTTTAAGTCATATATGTCTAAATCTATGATAATTTTTATGTCTGTGTGTGAGTGAATTTGTTCTTTATAAGAGTTTCTGCAGTGAAAAATAGTGTTTTATTTTTGGAAAATCTATGGCTACAAATTCATTTCCTTAGCAACTTTCCATTAAATAAACAACCCGCTCTTCCTCCTTCCCAACCAAAACAAACCTAAACTGGCTTATTAATTTAGGCAGTTTTCCCATGAAAAGTAGGTTCCATGTCTCTGCCACAAGCATTTGTAATCTGCCAAGTCCCTGAAAAAAAAGGTCTTCTTGCATAAAACACTAAAGGACATATTTTTAAAAATACCATAATTTTGCAGTGATGAAGATGGTGATATTTTTCCTCTGCAATTGTCATATTTCAATTTTCAGAGTAACAACTTTTGTCTGTTGTGCTCTGTTATGCATGTTTGTTCGTTTTATTTGATTGTCTCTGTGAACTGCACAGCATAATAAACTGGTGTGTGTATTTACAGTGAGCAAAGCTATCCCACCAGAAGAGGCAAAGGAGACAAAACTGGCGAGGAGCTTTAAGATTCAGTGCAATGCAAAACAAAAATATTGCTGGTTTGAGCAAGTTTTTACACATAAACTCAGTTTAATGTTTCTCCAAAGTACAGCTCTTTGTAGCACAGGATGGTACCAGTTGATAATGTAGGTTGATAAAGTTTATATGGCTTGACATGATCAAATCCTGTACAGATGGAGCAGTGAAAGAAGTTGCTAAGTATCCTGCAGGAAGCAAGTATAGAGTTTACTGATAGTCGTGTTGACTGTAGCCATGGACAGTTCAGCCTAATCATTTCAGCCAAGAGCTGGCAACTCAGAAATTAAATCTTTGTTCTCTGCTTTAAAAAGTAACAGGACTGGCAAAACTTGTGACTAATCTTCCCCTTTCCATCTGTTTCCATATACCTGTTAGAATAGATAATTGTTCTGGCTCCTATTTTCCAATATGCTGCCATCCACCAAACTGCACTTGTTATAGCACAGTGTGTTTCATGTGTTCTGTTGACATTGCTGACTCTATTGCAAAAGTACAGTAGTGAATATAAACAGATCTATGTTAATTTTAAGGTCTGCAGAAACACATGACAAAGGAATCAATTCTGAAGAGGAAAAGGACAGATATTGTAATGTCAGAAATTTTATTTCTGGCATTTGAAGGTGACATTCTTTGGGTTTACTTTTTCAAATCAGAAGCAAATGAACTCATCCTGTCTTTCTTTGTTTCGAATGCATCACCTTCTAATCCTTACAGCAGTGTCCGTTTCCCTCAAGAATGACAACTCCATAGCTGAAAGGGCTTGTAAGCACTGTGTATTCAATAAATTAGAGAACTGGGACCCAAAGTGTGATTTTTATCTCTTTAGGCAGTTTAAGTAACAGTCAAAGAGTTTCTGCTCTCTGGGTCCAAGAGGTTTTAAGCTTTTAAGTGCGAAATCTGTACATTACTAATAGGATGACAGAAATTTGATTTCACCAAAAGAGAATATTACAAGCTAGTCTGCCTAAAAACAAGTCACGACACTTCCCTCAGTAACTTTCCCATCATGTCTGTGGCTTCCATTTGAACTATGTAATCTTGCTCAGAAGTGGAAAGTCTCAGTTCAAAAACTGGTGTTGAGAATCTTGAAAATCATGTACTCCAGCGGCCTCTTAGTTTTACTTAGGAAATGTGTATTATTTTTTCTTTAGTGTGAATAAAATGATACTGTTTTCTGCGTTGTCATAATTCTCTTAAATATCTGTGTTTTGGAAATGGGATGTACTTGTTTGAGGGAGATAAAAAAGTCTCCAGAGATGGCTGTTTCTGTATTGAAGTTCTGCTGTGTATTTTGGGGAGTTGATTTAACATCCCACCAAGTCAGCGATTCCTGAGTTGCTTTTATGCCTTTTGTCAGTGGGGATAGTTAATCACAGTCTTGATTCTGTTTTTCTTAGATTCTGCTTTCAGGCTTTTTTTTCTGGTGCATTCCTTATAGTAATTTTCAAGTACTAAATGTAATTGCTATAGAAAAGCAGAATATCACATTTTGGCATGAAGTTATTTAACTTTCAAGAGAAGTTCTTTACAAATGTTGCATTTTCACATTGTTTGAAATTTACACAAGCTTTTCTTTGTTAGATTGGATGTGTGAGAGCTGCTTGTCTGCTCGAGCTCCTTCATGCGTTTCCAGGGCATTTCCGCGCAAATACGCTTAATCAGCTTTTAGAGGGAGTCTGTTCTGTAACAGGAATTCCCAAGTGAGCTGCAACTTTTAAATGAAAAGGAGGAGAAGCTTTGAAAAAGTTATCAGGTCTTTGAATTAGGAAGAGAGGATCTCAGATGGAATACTTCAGGAAAAGTTCCTGTCCTTTTTCTATGCTGGTTTACATTTCTGGTTTAGACTGAACATGGTATTGCAAGGAGATTCAATAGGTTACTATTAGCTATGTGCTCTCTTCCAGTATCTCCAGGCTTTTTGGCCTGTAAAGCCCTTAGTAGCTCTTTCTTGTATGTACACAGGGAGATATTGTATGGATGGCAGTAAAAAAAAAAGAGTGTCTGAATCATGAGTTGTGAGAGAACACAGCTTGCCTTCCCAATTGCCCTTTTTAAACTATGTTAATTTAGATAATAATTTAAGGGTCTTGATTTTTTAAATTTTATTTTTCTTCTGGAGTATCTGCAAAACACAGTAAGGGTTAGCTTGTTAGGACAATATGTTTTAGGAACTGAAGGAGTAAGTGAGAAGAGTGGTCTCTTCTACAGTATTGGAAGTTTGTTCCTGTTACTTAGATGCTGCAGCTTTGTTTTAGTAAGATGAAAGCGTTGGCTCTTGAATACATTTGTAAATTGAGACATTCATCCAGCTTCTTTTCGCACTAGGTGTCAGTGTTAACATACCTGTTCTGTAATCTCAGGTGTAGTCATTCTGTTGTCCTTGTGGATACACCTGTATTTAGTTCTTAGTTACAACTTGTAGTCAAAAGGTCAAGACAGTAATGGCAAATAATGGTTTGTATGTTGACCCTTAATGGTCTGTGAGTATTTATCTTGTGACAATCCTTATCCTTTTGCCCTCGATTGCACCAAGTAAACCTGGAAGAACCAGCTTGGTCCTTGTTAAAATGTCTGCTACAATCTTTCAATACCCAGATTTCTCTTTCATCTTAGTTTTGACTAAGATAGCCTTGAAAACCTGAAAGATAGTAGATGGATGGTAACTGCATTATTCAGAATTAAATCCACTGGGATCATCCCAGTTGGGCTTTCATCCTCTCAAACTGTAAATAATTAGCTGACTAGCGGTAATTTATATGGTGTCTCCTAACGTCATTTGTTAATGTGTTACCTGAGCATATTGTGGGATTACTCAAAGGCATGTGGCTATTTGCCTTGTTTCTTTTGGTTTACAAAAGTTTTTTAAAATCACCTGTGTTTCATCTGGGGCTTTGTAATGCTGACCATAATGTTAATAACCTGGTGGTTGATACTGATCTCTGGTATCAGGAGGTAGGGTCACTTCTCTGCCTGCAGCTGTGACAGTAACCACAGCCCATCTTCTTGGAGAAAAAGCCTCAGTGAAGGTATTGTGTTTAGTAATAACAAATAGTGTGACATGATGAGCAATGGAGTAAACACTGCTCTTTTTATCTCTTTAGCTTCTGTAGAACCTATTACTCTCTTACTTTATAAATTAAGAGTTTATTTGCATTCTTTTTAGTGTATTTTTATATCAGGGTTTTAGCTGTGAGTTTATTTGTTATGCTGTCCTCTCTTCAATAACATCTGTATCCAAGAGAAGAGAAGCTCCCAAGTTTGGTATTTTGGGACCTTTAATTCAAAGGAGACAGCAGTTGAGTTTGAGGCCTAAAGCTTTACTGAAATGTAAGCAAAAATGTTTTTCAGGCGACTTAAAAGTTTTATTGGAAGAGTAGACATATGTCAAACATTTTTCATAATGAGAAGTAGTACACCTCTAAAATAACACATGTATTTCTTTAAGTTGTCAGAGGATAAGGCAGTGGCAGTGGGGCTTGTCAGGCTGACTTGAGATTCCTGTAGCCAGGGAACTTGCTGGCCACAGAGACCTGCACAGAGGTGGAAATGTTGTAGAGGTGCACCCTATTTGGAATTTTTTTATCTAGTAGTTAGGTGCACAATAAGCTTCCATTTTTGGATAGGTAAGGGAGGGAAATATTGCCCATATGATTAAAAAAACAGTGTTTTTTACACAGAGTTTCAAGGACAGCACAGCAGAATTTGATTGTGTAATTTGCCTTTTGTTTTTGAGTAATGCTGTAACACAACTGAGCAAATACCTTTTTCTAGGAGTAGTAAAGAGAAGTTAGAGTTTTAAAACTATTTTTTTAATTTTAGAAAGCTGCACATATGCAGAAGTTGTTGCTGCTGTTGATGTGAACACTCTTGCCAATGATGTTTATAAGTACAACTTTCCCAGCACGCCACTATGGGCAAAGACTATTGAGGTGAGTAATTAATGTGCTTTTACAGTCTGGCATTTGTAAGATGTAAGCTGTTTTCACTGACTTTATTAGTAACAAGAGAAACAAAAAGATTTATGTTACTATGAATAAAGCAGTTTTACAATAACTTTGGTTGTGCTGTAGTTGCTTGTTGAAGAGGGATATTCATACTGCAGGCTTTTCCTTAAAGTCTTGCCTGCAGCATCAAGAAAGGTTATATAAATGTCAAGAGAAATGCTTACCACTGGTAAAGGAATGTCAAAAATCATATTTTTAGATTAAAAAAATATTTTAACATACTTCAAAAAAATGTAATTAAATTACTTGGGGGCATGCCTTTGTTTTGTAGTTACAGTTGGGTTCTGAGAAACACAACAAAATATTGGACTGAACACTCTTGAATCTTTTTTAATGGGCTCAATAGATAAAATGTTTTAGGAATTCTATCACTTGCCAAATTACTTGGAAAATAACTAAGTGAAATTCGATTCTGTTTTAATAAATGAGAGGCAAGCTAGGCATGGAGTTTTGCTTGGATTGAGTTAGAAATTGCTGTATACTTCTTATTCTTCTTTTAGGGTTTTACAACATGACAATAAAAGATACTGTGTCTGTTTTAAGACACCAGCTTAAGTAAGAATTAAATATGTGGTTAAAGGTTAAATGCTTATTCAGCACTCAATAATAATTGGCTAAATGATAGTTTATAGTTTTATAATGGCAACAGAAGAAGAATCCTTGCCTGTGTCATTTTATAGTAGACAAGAACAGATTATTAGAGTCAGTAACACCTTCTTCAAATATAGTGGGAAAAAATAGCAGCTTTTGTCTAGTTTTCTCAAGGTAGTTATAATATATTTTCTGTATAGATATTCCTCAGAATGTGTAAGGAGTGATTTCTTTGTCCAAGTTACAGTAACTTGATCGTTGTCCTTCTTCCCTCCTGGCCCCTTAATGTGTTGACCTTCTAGTGTTGATGAAAACTTAGTTTAAGGAATTTCTTCCCATGTAATTAAAAATTATCATATTTACACTTGAGCTACTTTTCTTCTCAGATGTTTTTACACATATTTTAGTCTGTGAACACTGGTTTTGCTGTAAAAGGACTTTATGATACTAATGAGACTTTACTTTTGGGAGAAATAGCAGTATCTACTGAAAGAACCACTTAGATTCCTCAAAGAATGAGGAGATACAAACCTCAAGATTATGTATAAATACTAACCTTGTAAGTGTTTTATGTTCAGAGCAGTGAATGCATATTTACATCTTATGTTTTGACAAGGTAGAAAAGATTCTGAAATTACTAGGTCAAATGAGAGATTAGATAGTTCTTTGCTTAATGCAGCATACAGTGGAAGTAAGAGGGGTAGTTTCATCTGAAAGATGACTTGAGAATTCCATGGAGTTCGCAACATTCAACATTCTTCTATTTTCTTCTGTTTTCAGGGCATAACACTGAAAGAATTTGACAGATTATCTTTTGATATGATTTTGATGAGTCCTCCCTGTCAGCCATTTACAAGGTAGGCACAGCACACTTGGGGAAAAAAGTTCAGTTATTGCACTATATACAGTGAAAGGAGAAATGTTTATCAAGAGTGACACTATGTGTGGATGATATGTGTATCTTTCTCTCCCTAAGCAAATGTTCTGTAGCTCTGTTCACCATGATGTTTACTGAAGCAAAAGAAATGCAGCAATTTGCATCTTAATTGTTGATCACATTTCTTGCATATGTGTAGATTAATTCAGTTTAAGTTAAGTAAACTTCTTATACCACCAATTTTGTGAACTATATCATTCCTCTAATATTGAAATTTAGTGTTTAAGAGTGCTGCTTTTCCTTTTAGATATCAAGCTAATATTTTCCTGGGGTAACTCCAGCAGAAGAATTGGAATTTTTCGGTTCTGCCTGAGACTTAAGAGTGTAATCTGGTTTTATTCGTACTTTGAAAATTACACATGCACACAGATAGTTTATTCTGAAGAATGTGTCTATTTTAACCAAGACTGGAAGGATAATGGCTTTGGAATGATCTTGTGGATGATAAAGAGAAATATCTTGCTGATTAAGGACTGAGTTTAGTGAGGTGCTTTTGTCAGATTAATTTATAATTCATATCATTTGACAGCAGTGACCAGTGGGGTAAGATTCTAGTAACTGCACTCATGCAAAGTAGTAGCTTCATTAAGTCTGTTGATGGTGATAATACTGATGATGTAAGAAAGTATATCTCATTGAATGTTCTAAGATTGAAAAGTATTCCCAGTAAAGGGGTGCTGATCTATAAAAATGAATTAGTGCAAAGCTATGATGTATATAGGAAACATTTAAGATTTTTTCTCTTTATAATATGGTGAAAAGAAAAATCTCTGTGTGACTGATTAATTTAGATACATGCTAAAGCTCTTCTCCAAAGCTTTTATTCTTTTTTTTTTTTAATGAGCTAATAGAAGTATAAGCTAGAGAAACACGGGCCTGGAATCATTATCATTTTTGTAACCTACATAATCTGTCCAGTTTAGTGTTACAAAATTGGTTCCAAAGTTATTCATGTGGGGCTCAATCCTGCTAAGTGGTGAACAATGAGACTTTAATTCATAGAAATAATTTAATATATTCAGTGCAAAATAGCAGGGTATTCCCAGAAACCCAGTGGGAGTTTTTTGTTCATTCAGAGCCAAGTATGTTCAAAGGCTTTGCTGGACAAGACCAGAATGTTAAAGGCTTTGCAGACTAGGGAGTGGATTTCATTACTGAATGCTTCAATTTTAACCTTGCTGTGAGCCGATGGATTCCAGGAGCAGACTTTCATTCCTTAGAGCATCTCTCAGAACACTGCCTCTGTGAGCAGGTCCTCCTGTCTCTACGTGATGCTTTTGCAGAATCCCCTTTTGAAACTCAAGGCAGAGTGTCAGCATTCTGTAGAAAAATGTAACTCAAAAGCCAGTCTGCTCTGACTAATACACCAGTGTTTCTTTATTCTTTCTTAGAATTGGCCTGCAAGGTGATGTATCTGATCCTCGGACAAAGAGCTTTCTCTATATCCTTGATATTCTCCCAAGGTATAAATGAACTTCTTCCTCCATTCTAAAGCCTCTTTTGTAACTGGGCTTTGTTGTAACTAGGTCTTCTATATTTCAGTGAGACAAGAATCTGTAATGTTTTAGAGGGATACTACTAGTGTTGTGTTCCGTGTTTGTTTTCACATGATCATATTTAATTTAAAAATACTTGTATTCTATTGATGCTGTAATCACCTCGTTGCTGTATATGCTTTCATTGTCTGGTTTCCTTTTCATTGCATGTCTGTTTAAACTGTGCCTAGATAATAAATGAAAAGAGAGTTCTTTTCAGTTCGACATCAAATTTGCATTGATTTTACGTAGAAGCAGGAGTAGATAATGGTTTATCTATTGGTCTCATGGAAACATAATAAGTTTTAAAAATATTGGGTTAAAAAAGCTTATGTCCAACATATAGTCATCTTTTGAAGAGGTACCATTTGAAAGTTGGTTTGAATATATTACTGACTGTACAATGCAATGCACGTTGCAACCCCTTCCATTATTTCTTAAAGTCTCTGTTCTTTTTGGTGCTGCTTCTAGATGTCTTGGGGCAGATTGTGTATTTTTAGTTTGTAGTACTATCTTGTGTTTGGAGTAGTAATACTAAAGAGTTTGAATAGTAGTGCATTGTCTGAGCAGTGTCCTTGTCTTTATATTCATCTGTCAATTCTTGCCTGGTCAGATCCCAGTTACAAATAATTTGTATTAATGGCAGACACAAAATTAGGGAGAGAACGTGAAGATATCCTTAAAGGCATCCTGACCTGGGGATTCCTTTCCATTAAACTGAGGCATTCTTAAGAGGCTGTCTGCTTTTGGACATCATAGTGCATTAGTATGGAAATATTGCTTCCCAGTTGCTGTGGGCTTAGCTGGATAAATGACAGAAGCTTTTCCTTCTCAAAACCAAAGCTTTAGACACTCCAGGACCTGTATTTTTATCATGGAGATGCAAAGGACCTGGGCTTGGCTGTCTCGTTTTTATCTCAATACCCCAGGAGATGCTGCTAATGTCCCTTATCTCCTTGGGGAGGGTTCTTGAAGCAGCACCTACTCTAAGTAGTCACTAGAAGGTTCAACATGATGGCTGCTGTAAATTTTCTCAATTCCAGTGGATTTGTGTTTTACTGAGATAGTGCTTATGTGTTTTTTGAATACGATACATTTGTGAGACATTGAGTATGGAGTACTTCAGCCCCAGAAAAGGAAATTCTTGATAATAGGAATTATCCCTTTACATTTTAAATTGCTGTGGCATGCATGCAGTTTATGAAAAGTGTAAAATAATTTCTCATCCCTTGGATGCACTTTAACTTTTGTTCAGCTTTTTATAATGAAATATTGCTGAAATGAGGCTCAGAGGTAGCCTGGGATGACAAATATTAGAGATAATGGAAAGGACAATTTCAAGATCTGGAAAGACCTGGGAAATCCGTGGAGCACCCAGCCAGTAAAGTCCAACCCAAATGGTCCAGATACCATCTGTTTATCATGTCCAGGCTATAACCTGGTGAAATGCAATGCTAAAACATCAAAGTGCTGCTTTTACAGAAACATTTGTGATGTTAATACCTGCCAAGTACTTAACACTTCCTCTTTGTACAGTGATTACTTGCCTTTTGATCTGTCGATCCCCTACGAGTGCTTGCATTTCAGGCTGTGCTGTGGATTCATTCCTGAAAAAGAAGATTCATAGTAGTCAGTGATGATGATTGTGGGTAGATGTACCAGCAGATATATTCTCCATTCCTCTGCAAGGAATTTGGTTGCTGCTGCTTTTTTCAGATTAGTATTATTTTTTCACTAATATTTTTAAATTTGGCGTAGTTTCTTGTACATTTTCCAGTTTCTTGTGAGATGCATTGGTTCTTCTAATTATTTTTTATTTCATGTGGTGTCTTTAATTGGTGGTAATTAAAAATGTGCTGAAACTAACTCTGCTGCGATTTGTTCCAGTAGAAGTCTGAAGTCGCTAACTTCAATAAGGATGAAGCTGCTGTCTGGGGGCATTAATATCCTGCTTCTGTATGTTGTTCGGAGATCTCAGTGTGTGACAGACATTCTATGTCTACAGTGGCCTTATTACAGTGCTACAGAATGTTCCCAGACACTTGAATCTGAGTCATCTATGCTTCTAAATTGTTGGAACAGGCCCTGGCACAGTTTGGGCATGTTCATTTCTCCAGATTTAATATGCTGTTTTTGGCATGTGCCTATTTCCAGACCTTTGCACTGATCTTGCTGAAGCTGAGACACCTCCTTCTCTTCCCCCCATCAAAATAAAAATGTTGGGTTTAGAAAATTGAGAGTATCTGCAGTTGGAACTCTAAATATGTTGTGTTTCTTAAATCAGTTAAATGAATACTGGTTCTGATGTATTATCAGGAAAGTTTATGTGACATTTTGACATTGATTTCAGGTACAAGCACTTGAAAACAACAGTTTTATGACTAAGTAGCAATTGGTGTTCCCCTAACAATTGTATTTCCAATTACACACTGAATCTGTTGAGTAATATTATTGTGCTTTAGGAAATGAACAGTGATAAACATTTTCAAAAGTACATGCGTGGAGTACAAGAGGGTACAGCTGTTCATCCAAACATAGGTGGGGTTTTTGGTTTTTACCGGCAGTCCACCTTTTAAATTCAGTTGATTTTTTAAGGATGCTAAATTTTAACAGCTAGAATGATGTGGAAATACTTTGATCTTTCTGCTAGCTAAACAGATCTGTGGATGAATATAATGTACTTTACATCTTGTTACTCTGATTTGCCTTTTTTTTTCCTCGTAGGCTTCAGAAGCTTCCAAAATACCTACTTTTAGAAAACGTTAAAGGATTTGAATCCTCTTCTGCAAGGTAAACTCTAATTAATACATGCAGGTTTTAGCTTGCAGAAAGGATATATTCTTTAGAAGGAGAAGGGATTTATTCTTTAGAAGGGATTTTTATTTCCTATAATTGGAGTTAACAAAACAGCTTGAGATGGGACAGGAATTAAAATCCTAGGTTGTGAAAAGAACTTGCTAGATAACTGGTTATGTCTCTAAGCATATAAAATACAACAGTATTTTTAATTTTATTTGATGAGTATTTGATTTGATGATCGTGTTTTCTTTAGGAAAGGTCAGAATTAGTTTTCAAAGAAAAGCAACAATAGATGTAACACTGGAAGGTTTCAGGGGCTTATTCAGAACAGGATCCTATGATATCTTGTATTATGGTCACAGAACAGTCTAGGGGCTTTTTTGAGTACCTTTGTTGATAGTAGATTATCCCTGGTTCAGGGCTGCCATCAAATGGTCCAGAGATGCAGTAAGAAAGATGTATTTAGTCTTGGTCTGAATGTGGAAGAGGAAAGGTGTCGCTACAGTTACCTAATGACAGCAGGAACACTCTCCTCTCTTGTGACCAAAGGAGAGAGAGTTGCAATCTTCCTACTCAGTTCTTGCTGGAATAGAGTGGGATCTCTTTGTGCACTCCTTACAGCACCAACAGCACCCTTGCATGTCATGCTCTTAATGAATATGGCAGGCAGCTGGGAGAGATGCTCAGCTCTCTCACTGGTTCAGTGTGCATGGTCCTCTCTGGTAGACCCTGGGATTCCCTAGGCTGTGCCTAGCTGGCCAGTGCCTGGGACAAGCTGTACTTCAGAAAACACCCCGGTTAGGACACTTGTTTTCTCTTACAGCACCTGGGATGCAGTCTCAGATACAATGCCAGGTACAGGTCCTAGCTCCTGCCTTTTCTATGGTTCCAGTCTAGTGCGGTCTGCATGGAATACAGAAGAAAAGTATTTTTAAGATTATTTCCTTAACAGTCTTTTCTCATTGTGTATAAAGCACACTCCCACCTCACTTTTAAAATCAAAGACACTTACTTTTTTTTCATCCCTCAATTTGGCCTTTTTGTTAGGCTTAGCTGGTGCTGTGTATGTGAGCAGAAGGAAATAGTGAGCTATTTGTAGTAGTTTTAATATCCTGTTTTATGATTCCAAATAGAATATCTTGCCCTCTGGTTACTTTCCTTGTTGACACGCTACAATTACTCTCCTAGAGATGGGATGTTTTTGAAGAGGTATTTGCACTGTAATAAGAGTGAGGTGCCTTTGAATGTGTAATAGTCTCTAACACTGAACTTCTTATGTTGTCTCTCAAATTCATTAATGGATGACATATCAATAACTTGCTGTCCAATTATTTCAATGAATGCTTTGGTAAATATGATGTTGAATTTAATCAGTTTTTATTTAGGATTAGAAAAGGGGCTAAAGACTATGTGAAGGGAGTAATTGTTTTTTGATTCCTTTCAGAAGTGAACTTTTGCAAACACTAGCAACATGTGGATTTAAATATCAGGAATTTCTCTTGTCTCCAACCTGTGTGAGTACTAAAATTGCTCTAATATTATTTAATCGTTCAAAGTGCACTCAGTCTAAGAACATTTGAAAATTCTCTTGTGTATTAGAAAAGAGAATCATGCCCAAAGCTGAAGATACACTTGAATCAGAAAATCAACTGACATGATTTCTGATTTCTCATACTGGCATAATTGTATTGCTGTTTGAGTTCAGATCCTAGTCCCATATTGCTTTGCTGCCATTTGATATTTTTAAGAAGGCGTGAATTTGCACTGTAACCAGGAAGGTGTTTTCCCTGCAGGAGCCTCATTGCCTCTGGATTTCCCAGCACAGAAAATATGACTGTTTCTTGTGGGAGGAGGAGCTTTGTTTCCATGTTACCCTGGCAACTGAAAAAGTTTGAGAGAGATTTCAGATTGTGCAAGACTAACTGGAATAAGTGAAGTACCATAAATATTTGAGAGAAGCTAATAGAGTGTAGCTTGAAAACCAATTGTGGTAGATATATTTAATTGTTAGTGTCTTATAATTCCTTGTTTAAAAGGCAAAGAGAGGCTTTTTTGCTTTTAACAGAAAACAGATACTACCTGTCCCAAGAAATCATGAGGAATGGACATTTTTCTTCTTGCATCACATAAAATTTTGTCTACATTCATACTCATTTACAGAGAAAGTCAAAATTATGAGATACAAAGAATAATTGCTCACTTGGTTCTTTGGAATTATCTAGGTATGGAAGTTACAAGTGTGTAGGTATTATCAACTAATACCTAGAGAATACCCTGGAAAAAAGGAGGCTTCAGGGTGACCTAATTGCAGCCTTCCAGTACGTGATGGGAGACTACAAGAAAGACAGAGAGGGACTTTTTACAAGAGTCTACAGTGACAGGGCAAGGGGGAATGGATTCAAGCTTAAAGAGTAGTTTTAGATTAGAATCAGGAGGAAGTTTTTTGTGATGAGGGTGGTGAGGCACTAGAACGGGTTGCTCAGAGAAGTTGTGGATGCCTCATCCCTGGAAGTGTTCAAGGCCAGGTTGTATGGGGCTCTGAGCAACCTGGTCTAATGGAAGGTGCCCTTGCCTACAGCAGGGGGCTTGGAACTAGGTGACCTTCAAGGTCGCTTCCAACACAAACCATATTATGAATCTCTGATTCTGTGAATACTGGTGTCTCTGAAGTCACAAAATATATTAGTATGTCATAGTTTTGTTACTGCATGTAATGGCAGATAACTTGTATGATGCTATAGACCACTTTTCTCTACTATCACATGGACTAAAGGCTTCTGAATTTTGATTACAGCTTGGCATTCCCAATTCTAGACTGCGGTATTTTCTAATTGCGAAGCTTCACCAAGAACCATTTTCCTTTCAAGCTCCTGGTCAAGTGAGTCTATTCGTGTTACTTGAATTTGCGTCATTTCATGAAGATTGAGTGTTAAATTTTCAGTTTAGTGATGTGTGTTGATGAAAGAAGAATGAATTATTCCAACAGAAAAGTTAAATTCTGTCTCCTTTTTCAGCCTGGATATTGAGCTTTGTAAGGACTGATGTGCATGTCTGTACTTAGATGGCTTTAAAAAGTTGGGAGATGAGTTTTCTAGCCTGATAGTGAGCCAGAAAACAAGTCATACTGCTACATTTTTTACACACTTGGGAAGGTCTTTTTGCAAAGGCAATTATTTGAGGTTATTTTGACATCATTGCCAATAGGTCAACTAATCTCAATGCTGCTTTTGAAATCTTCATGAAAATAAAATCCAAAGGTTACTTGCTTTATTCTGAGCATCTCTGAAGGAATTCTTATTCACTCTATGGTTGGTTGTCAAGTTGTTTTTAGATACAACTCTTTAATTTTATTTTTGTCACATTTTCCTCTTAGATATTGACAAGATTCCCAGATCAGGATCCAGAAGATATACTCAAGGAAAAAGTTGCTGGCAAAGTGGGTGAAACCAGTTCTTCTCTGTCCTCTGAGGAGAAGAATCTTGGTCCAAACATTGGTCCAGATTGCAGCAGCAAGAAGAGTTTACCAAAAGAAGCCTTTGTATTTAAGCTTGAAACAGTAGAAGAAATGGAAAGGAAACATAATCAGGATAATGATTCCTCTATTCAAATGCTAAAGGACTTCTTGGAAGAGGAAAATGAAGAAATGAGTCAGTATTTCTTACCACCAAAGTCCTTACTGCGCTATGCTTTCTTGTTAGACATTGTTAAACCCACCTGCCGGAGATCCACGTGCTTTACAAAAGGGTAAGTTGGGCAAGAGAATGTCTTGCTAAATCGTGTCCTGAAATTTTAAGTGTATTTTCTTGCTTGTGACTTGTAAAATCATGGGGAGGTGTTTCATGAAAAAATCCTAGGCCTTTGAAAGAAATCTCCTTATATGGTGTGCTTGCTGGTCCAGTGGAATGCCTTGAGTGAGAATCTGTCTGGCAGAACATAATGTGCCCACTCCAAAAAGGCATTCACAAAAGACAGTTGCCATTTGTTGTTGACCTTCACAGAAGCTTAATTACCCCTGCAGAAATATGGTTCCAGTAGACTGCTATAGTGGTGATTCATTAATGAATTTCTTTATATTGCTCAATGAAGTTAAAAAGTGTCATGCATGGCAGATCCATTCCTCATTAAATCTGTCTCCACTGTACATTTTATTGATTTCTTGGATTTTTCAGTTATGTAGATCAAAATAGCTGTGGATTGTCATGAAACCAGTTAGGTTGCTGTGTTAGAAATCATATTTGATGGAGCAGAACATCAGTGCTTTTCTGTCTGGTAGTTTTCTGATTTGTACCTTGCAATTTTAAGTTTGACTTCTAGAAGTTGGTGAGTGTTCTGAAACTCTGAACAACTGGTGAGGAGCTTTTCCACTGAATGCATTTGTAAGAAAACATTCCAATTGGAGTCTGCAAATTTGTGGGAATTTTTAATACTGATACATTTTTCTAATTGGATTGGTTTTTCGAATTTGCTGAGTGCTTCAAAAAATGGCTTGGATGATGAATTAAAGCTAATTGTAACCTTTTTAATTAGTAGAAATTATACTGCCAGACTGACAGAATTCCTGCAGATTTTTATTATTTTTAACTTTTAGACAATAAGGAAGAAGGAAAAGAATTTAAAAAGTTTGAAATTGGTGCAATGAGAAAGGCCTTCCCTTCAGTCTCATTGTTATATATGTGTGTGCCTTTTCTGCCCTCACTCTTTTGAGGTGAGGGGAAGTCAGGATCTCAGGGAATCTTTTTCATAACTAGATTAGTCAAAAAACCCTTAGCCAGAATGGTGTCTGATGTGTCTTATGTATGCCTTAAGTGTCATCAAAAGTGGCCACTTGTGGTTTCACTAGAATACGTCATGGTACTTTGTAGTCATGTTTATCAAAATCACACTGAAGGAGGCTCCTGAGTAATTAATATCAAGTCTCTGTAAATAGTGGTGGGAAATCTGACACTAGGGGAACATGACTCTTATCCTTCTGCTCATATGGAGGTAGTTGTGGTGGTAGTTTCTGTCTGATTTACCATCTCTGTTCTGTTTTTCAAGAGCCTTTGGGAAGGAAGGTTGCCAACATGATTCTCAATGCCATCATCTCATTTACAGCTCTGCATTAAGAGAAGATTTATATTTGCATCTCATTAAAGTCTCTTTCTGAGGCCAAGAATAAGTGCCTGTTGTATCTGTTCCAGAAGTTCAGTTTTTATGTTTCTCTGAGGCATGAGATCTAGGAAGAAGATGCCTGAATGGGGAACAGCACTCCATGTAGTACAGAGAATCCCTCTGCTGCTGTGCCTGTCTAGTGTCTTTCTTGTAAGTCGCACTGACCATCAGCTTTGAGAGTGGGAGAAAAATTTCCCTCTTTTCTCTTTGGTTTTCAGGTGCTTCTAGCAAGGTGCATGTGATGGAAATAATCTGGATATGCCTTCTCTAGTGTTTGCTAATTCAGAGACCTCAAACACTGATAGTTCATCAGTGATTTTTGCTATACCAGTATGTCTTTTGAAAGGCTTTGGTGGAGTACACAGCAAAATGTAATGGCCTGTAATGCATGAGAGATCAAGCAGGTAATTCTGTGTGCCCTTCTGACACTGAATTCCTGGGCACTTAGTGAATGATTGCTGAGTTCTGTGAGACTACCAACACCCATGGTTTCTCTTTGGAGTATGTGGTAGCTGAAGTTTTGAAAGGAAATCGACTATTTTAAAGGACAGAGGAAATGAAAATGAGATCTAACTTCTCTAGATGTAGTCCTTCTGGACATACTTTAAATTTTTGATATGCTATTGACAAGAGAAGTGATACCTTTCAAAATAGTGCAAATATCAATTACAGAAAAGCTTTCTCGCTTTGTGGAAATTGACACAATATACCTAGAAAAAATACATATATGAAATGAAAAGATTTTTTTAAATCTTACAGAAGTAAAAGAGGGATGGAATCTTGAATCAGATGGAAATTGAAGACTGTAATTTCTTAAGCCAACTTCTTTCATTGTAACTTGTGATGAAATGTCAGAAAATCGATAAATAATTTTTTTACTGTGACAAAATTTAATTATGTTCCGGGTCTAAGGTAGGAATGTTCACTTTTCCTTAGTCAGCAGCTTCAATAATAATTGATAGCAATCCAGCTAACATGACATTAGCCATATGCCCACATTTGTATTAAAAAAGCAACGCATGTGCTCACACATGGCCATCAAAGCACATGGACACCAGCTGGATTTTTTTTGTGGGGGGGAGGAGTTCTGTACTGTAGTGCCAGTTATTTAGAGAGGAGTATTTATTTCTCCCAATAAAATTCTTCAATACTACTTTGAATTTTACCCCATTTATTTATTTTGGCTCAGTTATATAAAACTGAAATATTACCAGATGCTATATTAGAGGAAGAGGATGAGTGCACACACACTCAGGGCTGTGTGTGTTGCATTGTTAAACTTTGTGTTAGGGAATTTGCAGAATGCAACTAACCAATTAAAGATGATGTATTTACAAAACAGTTAGATTCCATGTGTATTTAATCTGTAATGGTGTTTAGGTCTTCTGATCCTGAGGAAGAATTTGTTATAAAATGAGTGCTGCTCTGGCTGTTATTGGCAGAGCTAATTGTAGCTTTTTCAGCTGAGGATGAAATACTCAAGATTGAGCTGTGCTGGGTCATTGTGTCTGCGCTGAAGAGAGACTATTCTTTTATTCACTGTGGAATTAGAGAGGCTTGAAACATAACTTGTGCCATGCTTCAGGAATTGGTCCCAAGTGGAACAAAAGACTTTTATAATTGTCTCTGCCATTGTACAGATAAAACTAGAGAAGAGTGTCTGTTAACGATTGTTGCAGACCACATCCCTCTAATGCAGGGGATCTTCTGAAGTTCTTCCACAGGGCAAAGCCATCTGTTGTCTTGACTCACTCTCTTTCTGTTCAGAATGTTCAAACTGCCATAGTTAGACCAACAGGGCATGTTTCTGAAAGCCCATAATTATATTTAAATGATAGCCTTGATGAGACTACAGAGTAAACATGTTGTCAAGCAATCAACCACAAAGCATGCAGAACAGCTATCATAGGTTTCAGAATGGAAGTTTACTTACTGTTTACTTGGATTTAATTTTTTTCTTCTTCTTTCTTTTTCCTACTGCTCTGCATAGATGCCTGGCCATTGCTCTTACTTCAGTGGAAAATCTACAGGCAACCAGAAGTTAAACCTGGCTGAACCACTTTGTTCCTAATGCTTTGACATGGAAGCTGGAGGTTCACACTAGTGGTCCTCCTTTTAATAAGGGGACCTAATTTGAACCCCTGGGACCATTTGACCTTTAACACATTTTGCCATAATGTAAATTTGTTTTAGACAATGTAGATGTTTTTGTTTTTTGTGATCCTATGCTTGAATTCCTTGGCTTTGTGAAGTTGCGATGTATAAGACGCTAGTGTGGATACACGCTTGAGCACTGGGAGCAGACTCATCCCCAGAGAGCACATTCAGAGGCTACTGCATTGCAGGGGTTAGCAGAGTTTGTAACAAGGCCTTCTGCTTTTTCTATCCAGGATGCTGTTCGTTCATCAAGGCAGAGGAACCTAAGTAACCTCCCTGCACCTTTGCAGTGGTCAATGCTATGAAATCCAGTAAAAATAATAATTTAAGATTGTTATTGTTGTTGTTAAGGTATGGACACTATGTAGAAGGGACCGGCTCAGTTCTGCAGACAGCAGTAGATGTACAGGTGAGTGTGTAGTCTAACATATTAGAATGACTTGTTTCAAAGCTTGGGTTTTTTTCTGTCTTCTCCTTTGTTATTCTGAATTTTATAATAAAAAAACTTTTAAATGTATTTTTTATGGCAACTGAGTTTCCAATTGGTTTACTTTGTGTTCCTAGACAGCAGTTTGTTTAGACCAAAATTTTATCTGTCTCTCTGGGAGGAGACTATGAGGTGCTATTATTTTATTATCTGTCATGTTGTACAGAGGTTTCACAGGGGTTTGTGAAAACCTTAAAAATTACTAGTTCACTATGGAGAACCTACAGTACAGTGTCATGAATCAAAGCCTATAATTCAGTAAGTATTGTCAGATGTTTATCATGTTTGAATTTCAAAATTACTAATCTGCGAAGGGTATTTTGAAAAGTCCTACTGTTGATACTAAGTCCATGACCAAGTGCTATTTAGGAATTGGGGAAGGTAATAAAAGCACTGGTTAATCAGTAATCAAAGATACTTTTCACAAAGCCTGTGTTGTACACAAGTCCTTCCTCCTGCACTTCTGTGCTGTTCACTAATATTATAGGGCATTTCTAAGCATAAAAGGAATGCAGCTCTGGAATTCAGGATAATCTCAAAGCAAGTGTATTAAAACAGCTGCATCCACACTGCTTAATTTGTATGAATGGTCTGTTACTGAGTTCTACCGGATCACTGTCCTTTGTCATTAACAAATGTTTATTCTTTCGTTGCCCCATTAAGTATTGGTATAGCTTGGAACTAGAGGAAGAAATTTTGAATGTCCTTATGGCGACATTGATTTCTTTCTTGCAAGTCCATATGTTAGATGTTGGCTGCAAAAACAAAATGTAAATGACACTTTCAAGCAAAACATGCAATTGTCTTTGTCACTTTGATAAGTAAGGAAATACTCTATTAAGATGTGACTGCAAATTTTACGTATTTGGCCTGCATCAGTCATATTTCTTGGTTTGGATATTCTTCATAGCTTGAATCAGTGTTTAAACACATTGATGAATTACCAGAAGAAGAGAAGCTTATGAAATTGTCAACACTAAAACTGAGGTACTTTACCCCAAGAGAAATAGCAAATCTTCATGGATTCCCTTCAGAATTTGGTATGTGCTACATTATTCTTCAGAAATGCCAATGTATTTTTTTTTAACTGGGACTAGCCCAGTCTTTTTATTTTGCATTTTTCTCAGACCTCTCGGTTTGATTGATTCTTGTTGTTTGGGTGACTTTGAATTTCTCTAAATTTCCACTGTTTTTTTTCATGTTTTGTAAAAATCAGGTTCTGTGGTGAGGTTTATCTCCATAAGCTAAGAAGAGGGTTTTGGCATGCAAAATGCTCTGTTAGTGAAGTGCTATGAAGGAATACCTTTGTTTAAAGTCAAAACTATTTACTCAGCAGCCAGTGTTACTCACAACTGTGGTAAATCAACATGTCCTGCTAGCTTAGGAAGTCTGTTTGTGGTTCTCAGTGTTTGAGCTGCTTGCTTTTTCCTTTCCATACATTTACAGCTGCTGACAGGGAATTTCAGATGACACAGATAGTGCTTTGTTGAGGAATAACCAATCTATTAAGCCATCTCTATTTTCTAGGAAAGGCAGCCCTTGGTCAGTAACTTCATTTTCTAAGTGTTTTTTTTTTTTTTTTGGAGCAAGAAGTCAAGGAACAAGACTCAGCATTATCAGTACACTGGATACACATCAACAGGAATTAAACCTGAAGTAAATTCATCAGAATTGTCCTTGTAAAAAAGGGCAAGCAGGAAAGTGTAGCTGTTACTATCTGCTAAGAAACTGTTCTGCTGACATCACGTCAGATCAATTTATTATCACTCAGCAGCAAAAGCATCCATGGAATCATGGAAGGGTATGTGTTTGAAAAGACCTTAAAGATCATCTATTTCCAGCTCCCTTCCACCAAACCAGATTGCTCAAAGAATAAGAATAAGCTTGAGTAATTTGTTATATTTTGCTTTGACTTCCTCAGTGACTTAGAAACAAGTCACATTTCTTAGAACTCTATGTATTTCTTTCACAGTTTTAGTTTGTTTTTTTCATTTATTACTTGTTATATTCGAAATTGCTACATTTGGAGAACATTATCAAGGCTGCACAGTGAAACTAGAGTTGCCAGCACTAAGCTTACATGTTCATGAGTATTTGCAAGTGTGCTGTGTTGTTACATACCAACATGCAATGTATTTTCATAGCCTCTTCTTTAATGGATCTGTTCTACTTGAAGACAGCATTTTAGTACTGTTCCATATTAATGTAGGCTAATGTCAAGATCCTTGAATTTAGCAGAGCTGGATTGGGCTTGTATAGGCTTATGATGCTGCTTAAGGTCTCTTTTGAGTATAAAATTGCCCATTTTCTCTCTTTTTTTAAAATACAGCTAGAGTTTTTCCGCTGTTAAATCAGTTTCTGCAAACATTACTGAGAGGTACAATAGAGTTAATGTTGCTTGTATTTTACAAAGGGAGAACTGAGACAGTGGAGAAATTTGTGTTTGGAAGACTCCATTACTTTGGGATGAGCAGTTTGCGAAACCAGATTTTGATGATTTCATAGTGCTTTCTGTTTAGTGTTCATCTGCAGAGACACCTGTGAGCTTCAGTATTTTTGCAGACCAGAACTGAACTTTGAAGACAAGTCAGGCTTCTGAATTTGAGGATCATCCAGATCACACCATGTAGAATGTGTTCATTTAGCAGACTTGTCTTTTGTTGGCTGGGATTACACCTCTAAGAGGAGAGTACCCTGTTGCGATAATTATGACAGTATTGTAACTGTTCTACAATTCTTGCAGTTCCTTCCCTCTCTGTACTGCTTTTCCAGCTTTGCTGACACATAAAACAAGCCTCTCTCTCATTCGGTGGTTTCCTCTCACATATACTCCTGAGTCATAGGCAGAACATGCATTTCC
Organism: Rhabdornis inornatus; assembly: GCA_013397075.1. Lineage (NCBI taxonomy): Eukaryota > Metazoa > Chordata > Aves > Passeriformes > Rhabdornithidae > Rhabdornis > Rhabdornis inornatus. Next base: position 3,958,206 of record VWZS01006228.1, on the reverse strand, counting down.
CCCTGCACTGAGTCACAAGTCTGACATTTCCCTGGGTTTAAAACTTCTCCCACTTTTTGCTTAAAAAAGGGTTACTCAACTCAAGGCTGATGGAAATCTTTAGTGAATTTATACTGTAATCTCAGTTTCTTTTGACAATTTGAAAGCTCTGGATTTTTTTTTGAAAGTGGATTTATTTATGGCTGCAGCAAAGGGTGTTTCCCTGACAGCATTTCTCCCATGCTAAAATTCAAGTAATTACTGTGAAATATGGTATTTTCAGAGCAGAGTGTGTTATAAGTTCTCTGCTACTGTGTTCTGTAGTGACAGCAACATTTAGGCTGAAATTTTCAAAACCAGGAAGCTTGGAATTGTATCCACTGCAAATATGTTATTGGTCCAAGAAACTGAAGAATGAGGAAACTATAAGCTAAAAACTATGTGAACAGACTGTCAGGAGCTTTGTAACAGATGCTTTTACTACTGCAGCTACAGTATCATCTGAAGAAATGTGGTTGTCTAAATGGTTCTGCATTTTAAGAAGTTGATGGCCTTTTCTAATATGTGAGGTCCAGAGTTAAAGTCATTGTTCATTCTTAACATGACTAGATTTATTTGTGCTTTTAACATCTAAATGTATAAATAGTAATTGCACTATAGTTCAGTGGAATACTGCAGGCATTTGTCTTAGTCACTCTGGTGGGTCCCACAGCAATATCATTAAAAGTGAACAGAGCATTCTTGCACCTGTGACCTGCTTTCATGAGAATGATATTGGGTTGTGTTTTCCATTTTTCTTATTAGCAATGTATGCAAGCTTTTAGGAAATAAAAGCCAGCCTGGTGGGGAAGTACGTGCTATTAAGAGCCCGATGTCCTCAGGTACTGTAATGTATATGTGTGACATAAATGCTACAGTGAGAGCTGTGCAGCAAGTGCCAGCATACTGGGAGTTGTTGAATCTGACCTGATTTAGGCCACTCTGGAGCTAAGAAGATAGAAAGTACAAGACAATGTTAACACTCAGAGGGAGGAGGCTTGGGATAAAGGAAACCATGAGTTCTGAAAATTAATTCTTGGCTTTAGGTTGCCAAAAGGTAGAAGGAGAAATTCTGGCATTTTCAAGATTCAGATGGGCTTCTTGGGCTCTGTGTGTGTGTATGTGTGTGTGTGTAATACATTTAATATATATAAATACATATTTATTTTCATGTACGCTTTTAAAATGCCTTTATTCTGTACTTTATTCTTTGATGGAATGTGAAAACTCCATCTGAGGAAGTGTGTGTGGGAGTGCAAGTGATTATTCCAAAGGCAGAAGAATGGTTGCTCAAATGTGAGTGCCAGGAAGCTGGGCAGAGTGGATGGAGCTGGCAGAAGATGTGTTTACCAAAGCAGTCCACATTCGAGTCATTAATAACTGGCAGAGAAGGATGGAACAGCTCCTCCCAGACACCACCTCCTCCTCAGAGCCTCCTTTGGCTCAATAACCATCATTCTCTCCTGAGGTCTCTCTGGAAGAGAATTTCTGAAGAGCTGTAAAAATCTCAGAGCGCACATTTCACTACTTGCACTCACAGTGTGCTTGTGCATCTGAGCTACTTGGGGTGGTGATGACCTTTGAGTCGAAGTTGGGTGTTTCTTCTTAGGGAATGATGAAATAATTGAATGTGGCCAAGTTTCAGCAGTTTACTATATGACCCTAACAGTTAAGTCACCACTGCTCTTCATCTTTCAGTCAGGTTGAAGCGAATGTACTTTACCTCACAGTTGGAATAAGGTAAGAGTGCGAGCAAGGACAGAGCAGACCAGCTGGCTGCTAGAAACTGCTTCACTCTGAGGAGCTTGGTAGTTAGTATATAACACAGCCCTTTCACAATACCTGGGCTGGTGTCATTTTTGCTGGCACTCCCTTCTTTCTGCCAGGCCATGCACTTAACTATGGGAAGGACATTTCTGAAGCTGTCTGTATTTCTGAGTGCGTTTAGTGGGGTTGACATTGAATTACACGGAAAATGGTTTGTCTGCTTGATCACTCACAGTCTAAGCACTGCTCACCATTTAGTCTGTACAGGTGGTATATTGCACTGAGAGGCTTGTGATTTGCCTGAGCTGTTGGGGGGGATGATGTGGGAAGTACAATATAAAGCTTATTAAGAAGTGCAGTTTAGTCCATCTGCAGCATTGTCACATTTTCTTTCTGCTGTGGCCATGTTCTTTTGTGGATGTTATCTAGAGTAGCAGTTCTGCAGGGATTTAGTGCTGCTGCCCCTCCCTGGAGACTGCTGGATGTTTTGAGCTCTCTGAAAGGAAGGTAGATCAGCAGTAGTTACACAGTAGAGGCATGTTTTGAAGCTTCTTGTGAAACCTTAGAGATGGCGGTGTTGGTAATAGAAGAACTGATACAAATCCAGTGAAATGGTTGTGAAATGGTTTTGTAACCTTATGAGTTTTTTTGGGGGGAGGGGCTGGAGGGAGGGTGAATCCTGCAATCTGTGATAACTGCACTGAGAAATGTTCACTGAAAGAAAATTAGACTACAAAGTAGAAACAAACCCAGACTGGTGATGTTGCACTATATGTTTTTGTTTTAGGTTTTCCTGAAAAGGTAACAGTAAAGCAATGCTATCGTCTTCTGGGAAACAGTCTCAATGTACACGTGGTGGCAAAATTGATCTCCATTCTCCTTGAATAATTTAGAACCTGAAACTGATGCATATGGGCTGGTGACAGAAAATACTTCCATCTTTTAGGAGAAAGCTGATGGAACCTGGACAAAAACCAGAGCTTACCAAGATATTTGTCCAGACATTTTGCTGAACGGTTTTGTTATTTTTTTAATAATTTGCATTCATGATGGATTGTACTGTATAGATGTTTTATTTAAATGGCAGTTTACAGGACTTACTTTCTTTATTTAAATGTTCTTTTTAGTTTGCAGAATGAAAAATGGCAGTATGTACAAATACTTCAATGAGAAAGGATAAGACTTTTATTTTTTTTACCTTAAAACCATTTTCTCAGGACTGTGTGAAACTGTCAAAGATGTTTTAATTAGGTGCAGAGACCAGGTTCTAAGTGTAAAATGTCTTCATCTTTAAATATAAGTGATCCATTCTGAAAAGATTTACTGTGTATATGACCTGAAATTTTGATGTGATTTTTGTGCTTCATGAAATTATTAAATTCAGTATTTTGTATACAATTTTTAAGATGTAGTGTTGTCCTTTATGGTTCTCTCATCTTCTTTAAATACTTGTTGGATTCTGGAACCCAACTGTATTTGTCTGGAATTATTTGTTTAGGTGCAGCTGAATGAAAATATTTTAAGATTACACAGGTTTGACAATAACTTTCCTGTTTCTCTTCTCATTTTATTCAGAATAAGATCATTGCTCCTTATCAAAGACCTATGTGTAAAAGGCATTAAGAAATTTTTAAAGCTCCACATTTAGGGTCCTGTGACATAAGAACTGGAGAAAAACTATATGAGCTTCTGAAAATTTCTTCACAGATCTTGGTAGTAGTACTGGGGTTGGGAGTGTGTGTTGAGATGAAACCACTGCATGTGGCCATCCCGACTGCCACTGCTCCACAGTGCCTTGTAGAGCTGGACTCAGGGGGTTTGTAATCAAGTCCTGTGAGTTCAGTACCTCTGAAATAATAGAGAAAAATATGGGAAAACTGAAAGCCCTCTAAAGAAACGTGTGTTCTAGTTGTTATCTTTCCTTGGGAATTTCCCATTGGTATCTAGATTAAAAACAGCTTGAATGAGAAGGTGAGATGATGCTTAGTAAGCATCTTTAGGGAGATTACGTGCCAGAAGACAGAAGGATTTTGTAGTTGATCGTAGTTTGTGTGCACCTAAGCAGTAAGTTAAAGTTGCCAATCCTGAAAATGAATGAGTTTTCTTTCCCCTCTCCCGCCCATCCATGGGATGACAGGAACAGTCATGGTATGTTCTATCTGGGCCTGGTAGTACAGGAGAAAGTGACAACAATAGAAAGCAGAGCTGCTGTAGAGATACTGCAGCTACTTTCATCCTCTGTAGTCCTGAAAACAATTTCAAAATAAATTTATGTAGATAAATTCACACAGCTTTATCTTATGCTGGCTCCTGCATGTTTCTTCTTCATTCAGTCTTGATTTGCATGTTGCTTGTGGACTGTTAAACCAGGAAAAGTTTGGGTTGACATACTTCAGCCTGTCTGATTATCAGGGACATATTGACCACTTGGGCTGTTCCAGCCGTAAAAGAGAAATGAAAATAGTTTCTCATGAAAGTGCTCTGGACAAAGCCCTAGAGAGAAGGATGAGGTTGGCCTCTGTCCTCACCTGGTCACTTGTAGTACTGAAATGGCAGAAAAGTACTGCTGTGCTGGCTACTAAACTGCAAAGAGCATGTGTGGTTTTGACAGTGAACCATGGTTACCTATACACACAATGGTTATTGTGTGGATTTATCAGCCAGATCAATAACTAGTACCTGTATGGTCTTGTTCTTGGGAGAAATGTGGTAGTATGAAGATCTATTGCTATCTAATATGTTCCAAACATTGGTATGAAAACAAAGGATATAAATTTGATGTATAAATTGGAGTTTCCTTCTGCTAAACCATGTAAATAGCCTATTTGTTCTGCTTCACTGTAGTAATATTTGGAAAAATATTACTATTAACAATTAATTTTCAATTCCTTTATGTGTAGAACATATCTTAATGCTTTATATGCCATTGTAAGTTAGCAGTGTTGAAATGTAAATTGAAACCTACCTAGGTGCACCTAAAACTGATACAGTAATACAGAGCCTGTTACATATTGACAGTGACTTTTAATTCAGTGTGATTATGAAGACTGAATCTGTTGCTAATTTGAGCTGTTTCTGAAGGAAAAAAAAGTAAAGAATTCAGAGTTGTAAGTACTTATTTGTGTATTTTACCCCTGCTAACCCTGTAATACTGGTGCAGTTAAATTGGGTGACTGCTGCTAATCCCCTTGGTTTGTCATTAATAGACTGGTTTACTGGGTTCTGTTGAGTTGTATCTGTTTGACCTCATTTGATGATCATATTGCTTCCTTTTCCAAGCAGTCTCCTAATCCTAAGTGCTTTGCAGCCTACATCATTGCTGTACTTTGCAACTTCAGCTTAAGCATTTTCACAGCAATGAAATGTGATTACAAAAGCAGCTGAAAGGTGAAGAAGTAAAATCTGGAAAAGAGCTTTGGAAAGGGAGGGAGATTCCCAGAATCTGATTTTTGATGTTGCACTTCATTCATTTGCACGTCTTAATTATGTTTCATTATCTGAGTGAGGCGATGTGGTTGTGTTCCCTCAAATTTGAGAATTTCCACTGAGAAAAAGGGTGTCATATTTGGTGATGTTATATTTATGTTGTCTTTTTTGAAGCTTGCAGATTGACTTACAAAAATCTTCCCTATAGCAGCTAGTTTGTATCTGAGTTAGTCTAGTTTCCCTATACTCATGATAAAACCTGTCTAGCAGCAAAATTACTAAAATACAGGTTTTTTTAACACAGTGTGTTCTAGTATTTTTTGATGCTTGAAGTGGAGGTGCATCCTTCAATGCAATGAATGTAAGGCTCCTGCCCAGAGGCTTTTTTTATCTCACTTTTGAGTGATCCTTCTTAGGTTAATTACAAGGATTTTCAGGAATCTCTGTATTACAGTCTGGGAAAACATTGATGGGTGGTAACTGTTTCTTAAATTTAGACGGAAAAGCCCATTTTGGTTTCGACAGACATTTCAATGGAACTCTGAACAGGCCCAGTGCTTCAATGACTACAATTCTGTTTCAGGAGTTGTAACACATTTCTAAAATAAATACAGGCCCAGTGCTTCAACAACTACAATTCTGTTTTAGCAGTTGTCACGCATTTCTAAAATAAATGGAAAATTTAGAAAATATTTGTTGCATCTCAAGGATGATCTATTCAATTCTCAGCTCCTCCTTTGGCTCTGCTATTTGCTTGCTGTTCATACTAAAGTTTAACACTTGAATTCTTTTATAAATACTGAGTTATATTTATTTTCCTTTGCACTTTAATATATTTTGTCTCCTATGTGTTTACAACAACTTAAGTGTTGTATTTTTTGTGCATGGTGTTTAAAGAATATGACATATTGGTAAGGGTTAGGAGGAGATTAATAATTGGTTAAGAGCACTAGGCATTTCTAAGCAGTCCTGTGTAAATATTGTATAAAATTGAACTGGTCAAAGAAATATCCAGGGAAAAATAATGTGAAACCATAAAATAGTTCACACAGAACCCAAAATTATTTCCAGTAGCCATTTTTCCTTTGCCTGTGCAAATATGAATATTGTAGTGTTAAAACCTCATGAGGGGAAGTTTATGAAATGCTGAATAGTGACAGTATGTCAATTTGAATGTTATTGTGAAGAGCAGGACAAGATTTGTGTTATTTTTGTCTTTAGTTGATTGTAAGTTTTAGGAAATTTATATGGCTATTAAAGAAAAGAAATAGTGGCCCAAAAGGGCCAGGCAGCCTGTGAAGGCAAAACAACTGGATGGTTCTCTTTGACTTGGCTCCAACTGGTCCTGTTGATAGTGGGAGGAAGCTGGACAAGGAATCTTCTGGTAAGAGCTCTGGTGAAACAAGAAGCAGAGTTGGAAGGGTTTAAATCAACTGGAACACAACACTTTTAGTGAGAGAGTTGCTGGATCAAATGTCAGATGGCCACTCTGATTGGATGCCCTTCACTAGGATTTGGGAAACTGCAGCAAAAAGGTTCCTAAAATCTCCTCCAGGAGGGAATGTGTCTGATTTTAGATGCCGGAATACATGCTGAAATCCCAGCTTCAGTGAGAACATGCTTGTCTTGTGCTTTTGTCCATGCACTGGGCTGTTTTAATTCAAATATTTTTAAATTGCCACCTGGCACTTGGAAGCAAAGCATGTTGATGGTACTGATATATTTTCTCATATGTAGATAGCAATAAGTAGTTTTGGTTAGTTCAAATGTTTGCCTGTATATATTTTTAAAATTAACTAATCTCATTCTGTTTATAAATAATAAATTTTAAATGGGATTCTTCTCAGAATTGATATTTTTTTATTGGCATTTTCACTGTATATTGACCACAATTACCATATAGCATTACTCATTCTTTGCACATGTGTTATAAGGTGAAGCTTGTGGAGAAGACTGGACAAGTTCATGTAAGAAAAATCCTTTGAGAGTACTGAGTAAGTAGATTTCTGACTGAAGAAGTTCCCAAGCTGCAAATAACTGAAGGCTGAGAGAGTACCTAGGTGAGGTACTGTATGTGCTCACTCCTTCGTGTACCCTTCATTTCCTATCTACTTTTGGCCACTGTTGGAAAGTCACTTGGATGATCCACTGACCTGCATAAATCTTTCCTAGCCCAGAATGATGGCTCTTACTGCTTATTTTACATGATGACAGAATGCCAGTACTTGTAACCACATCATCAACCCACAGCAAACACTTTACAGACATAGCTTGGGCTGAGCTTCTTGGTAAAAGCCAGCAGTACAGAATTGAATGAATCTGAGGGAGGTTGTGCAGGCAGGTCCATTCATGGCTTTAGGGTTATTAGTGAAGAAGGGTGGCTATGCAAATGGAAGTCCCTAAAAATAACTCCAGTGTATGTTAAAGCAATTGGAATGTGTTAAAAGGACTGGAATAATCAATAGAAAAGAAGAAAGCCAATACAACTGACTGGAAGCTTTTCATTAACCTAATTGCAAAAAATAATGGAATGGAGAACAGGAAGCATCCAAGTTGGTTAGTGATTTACAGAAACAACAATGTGTAGGAAGAAAAACCAGAAAGAAAGAACAACTAAACTAAAAGTCTCATAAGGAAAATAAAAGCTAATGTGTTAAATCTTACTTGTGATAAAAGAATCCATAAAGGGAGAATTTGGACAGTAGATCAATTTCAGCTTAAGTAGTTAACTAAATCAGGACTCTTACCTTTGTCATTTGCTATTAGAACTGAAAAACTCAATTTCCTGGCCAGGTAGTTTAACTTCATTAGCAGGTAACTTATGAACTTCATCAACAGTGTTGAGGAAGCGGAATCTTAAACAGGTGTCAGAGGGCAGAATACTGAAAGGAAAAATAAATCCTTGAGGAGGGGTGTGGGAAATGGAGGTTTGCAGCAGCTGCAGCCCCTGGGGAAGGTGCTGTGGCCATAAAACTCTCCAGACACTCATGAAGAGAGGGAAGGAACAGCAAGGGCAATGTTACTTTCCAGAGTCACCCATGTTTGATGTAAACCCCATGGTTGCTGATCCATTGCACAGTGACTGTTACCAATGTTGTGCTTGATCTCAGAGCTGTAGGGACACATGGGAAATGCTGAGTTCAATATGGAGCATGGTTTACACCATGAATTTGCACAGTTATTTGGAGGTAACGGTATAACTTCATGTGGTTTGTGTCACTTTTGAACACTAGAGTATTATTAGAAAGAGGAAGGATGAAAGAGGATCCAGGGAAGTGAGGACAGAAGTACTGGGAGGTATGAGCTCAGCTGAGGGAAAACTTGTGTAAATGTGCACTACTTGATATTTAACCAGCAATGGACTGGATTTATAATTATTTGCAAATATTTAAAGTGATAACATTGAGTAGCAGGGTTTGGTGGGCTTTTTTGTTGTTGTTGTTTTTTGTTGTTGGGGGTTTTTTTGTTTGTTTGGTTGTTTTTTTTTTGGCGTCTGTAGGGAAAAAAAATTGTTTTTTATTCTTCCACTAAAAAGTCAGCCGTGTTTGTATTCACACCAATTGCTGCTCTACCTCCATTTAAACAGCTAACATTATTAAAAACTCCTGTCATGTCTGTGCATTTGAGTTACTTCCTAGAAGTAATTAATGGGTATTGAATTTTTGGCCATGATTTGAGTCAACTCTTGTTGGCTCAACAACTCTTCTACACCAGTGTCTTTGTGTTGCAGGCACATATCACTGGAGAAATGGGGGAATGCAATCATTTCATTTCACACAGCTACACAAGATAGTGGTAAATTGTAGTCCCTGCTAGTACAAGATGAACTTCAACCAGAATTAGAGACAAACACTCCTTTACTCTTGCCAAATCTGCACACAACCTATGCTCTTTAGAGCTATTTTCTGAGCCTTCATCTTAGGGAGGTAATGAATGACCTGTCCCAGGAGGAGAGGTTCATGCCAGCTCTTCTTGTTAGAAAGAACAGCCCCTATTCTTGAGCCAGATATTTGTACGTTTTCCTTTATGTTCCTCCAAAAATGATGTCTCAATCCAATATATTACAGTAAAATTAGAAGGTGGGTGCCTGTTTCTCTCCTTGAGAAGGCTTATAGATTTCTCTATTTGGTCAACCTAAGGTGCATTCACTAGGAGTGAAGACTAAATTAACTAAAGTCTGGAAGGTCTAATGAGATGGAAAATAGTATGTCATGCAAATAGGTGGGTGTCCAACCTTCTCTTTCCATTCTATAATCAGTGCATAGTCAAAATCAGCTGGTCCTCAGGCCAAAAATTTTCAAGTGATAAAACCTGCAGGAAGAGAAGGTGAATTTCTTCTTGTTTCTTGCATTATCAGCCTTGTCTTTATGGTTTACTGGTTATTGGTTTATTGGAGTGAATCAGTTGGAAAGGGAAGCCTGAATCAAAGGCTTACAGGTGGCAAAGGGGGATGGTGCATACTCTGTGCAAAAGAAGTGAATAGAGGAAAGGAAGGATTTTGTGGGCCACAGCCGAAGGATGGAAACTGTCAGCATACAATGTGACATACAATACTTTGTGAAAGTAAGTTCCTGGAGTACACAGACATTCAGCCAGCCTGCTATGGAGTGAGGGTGTAGTTGGCCCAGAGTTTATTCAAGTTGACATCCAACTGACAGTTACACAAACTCAGTAAACTGTTAAAACAAAAATAAAATGCAAACAAAAAGAGAAAAAATCCCCACCAGATAGACTTCAAAATCGACGGGAAGAATGTTAATGAGCACCAGTTTAATGGACAGTACCAGGATACCCAGAGGCAGAAGGTGTCCGGTTGACTAGACAGAAACATTGATAATTTGTCTATGCTGTCCTATCCCTGAACAGAGATTTCAGAGCAAAAAGCCTAATAGTAAATATAAAAAAGGTGGAGGGACAGATTTTCAGTTGATATAAAAAAAATAGGTCATTTGGATTGAATGGAACAGTCATATTTCCAACAACTAAGGACACAATTCTGTATTGTTATGAAAATATTGTCCCTCATGTTGGTAAAGGGCAGCACATGGAAAATTCTCCTTGTGTTTCTCTGTTGTGGCTGGAACAGCTGATAGACTTCCTGTTGCAGGGCAGATGAATATCCAGAGAGCTGTCCTTCTACCTCACTAGTAGGTACGTGGGATGGGCTGTCTCCCGTGGGTTCAGCAGGAGCTTCACCACTGCCCTTCCAGATCTCTCAGCAGCAGCAGTGACTGCTGGGTTACCTGCGTCACAGCCAGTGGGAGCACAAGGGATGTGGTCAGCAGGCTGGTGCTGTTCTGAATTCCAAGGTAAGTTTATGGAAACATAGATAATATAATACAAATCTAGTTTTTGGGAAAATGGTGCGATATAGCTGATACAGCCTTAGACACTCTGGTATTCTCAGTGAAGATCATGTTATCTGTGGCAGCACCACAAACATTAGCTAACTTGACCTCACATTCATGTTCTCAATGTGCATCTGCCTCTTTTTGAGATGACATTAGTATTTTTTGTCACCACATTCAGTTTCTTCCCAGGTTGTTTTGAGCTCATAATGCTTCCATCTGTGAAAGCTGTAGAGTTCATTCAAACCCCCAGTTCCAGGGCAGGTTCCACATATCTATGGGACATCTGCATGTGACAAGTACAAACTGGAGCAGAAAGAGACTGGGCAGGGTTAGGAAGTGTAGGAGCTCTATGGCTTCCAGGAAGGTCTGGGGCTTAAAGGGTGCTAGTGGTACAGCTACAACTGTTGCTACTCTTCTCAATAGAGTTTTGAAATGTCAGCAGCCTGAATAAAATGTCTACTAAGCAAAAAGGAAAACCAAAAAGAATGATGGTGGACCTGGACATCAGGAAGCTCCTAGCATGAGGAAAGAAAACACACACAGAGCTCCTCTAAGCAGGAAGAACAAAGCACAGCAAAGTCTTGTGCAAGGGGAATATGGATTCTCTGGCAAAAACAAAGGGGAGGTGGGATATGGAATCTCTCATGGCTTTCAGCAGCAACAGCCTGAGCCTCAGCATCTAGGGACTGAGTCACCCTTGAGTCAGAGCAACCATATTTGGTTAAAATTGTTCATTGCTGTTGTAATCCATGGGATGCTGTTCAGTACTGCTGACTTGTTTGTGTCATCTGCCCAGTAAATTACTGACTGAAAGCTTCTCTTTCAATACAAATATTCCTTGCCAGCTACTGTGGGTTTTACATTTAGGGTTAGGGATTTTTGGTAACAATTTAGGTCCTTTAGTGCTGCCGTATAATCTTTCCTTCGCCCCTGTGGTGCAGCATGTGGGAGAGCACTTTCTGCAGATAACAGGGTGCTCAGGGACACAGGGGTGCTCAGCTGTACAAAGGGCAAAGACATAGTGATAAAATACAGGCAGATTCCTTTTAATGATCTCTCAAAGCTCCTGAATCCAAAAGACAAAAGGAGAAAAATGCATTTAATATCTAGGGGATTTGCATGCTGTCAATCTTTAATTAAGGTATCTGAGATAAAGTTCACCATTGCAAGACAAGGCAGCAGAATGGGCACCTTGTGAACAAGGAGCTGTGTGAGAGCAAAGGGCATCTGGGCTCACAACAGCCCAGTCCAGCACTGGAGGTTTCACTTCAAGCGCAGGACAGCTGGAGGAGAGCAATGCTTTGGGCTCCTCCTGCTTCTGGGCTTGTAGTTGTGTTACTGTTACTTACTGGATTGAGCTGTGACCCACACCACCATGAAAAAAAGAGGCAGAAAAGAGCCACTTATGACGAGCAGTAAGTACCATTGCTTGCAAATGCATTTGTTGAAATGGTGGCCTGTAAGTGCTGGTAATGGGAGCAGAATGGCTTTGCTACAGCTCTATTTTACATATTCTTTGGCAGCTATGTGTAACTAAATGGTCTCTCTTTTTTTTTTCCCTAATACACAACAGGCCTCGTTTATCCTCTGAGCAGGGTAATTTAGTGTTCCATGCTGGCTCCAGCAAAAATATTGAATTTAGAACTGGACCACTGGGGAAAGTAAAAATTAATGAAGAAGACCTTGCAGAACTTTTTAGTCAGGTGATATAGTTACTTTTCCTTAATATATTTTCATTTTCAGTTCTACATGTTAATAGCTAAAATGTTTTCACAAGTGTTTGATGCATTTTGTATTTTATTTTATATTAGCTATATCAGCAGTCTAATATGAAAGTAAACCATTGCAGACTTGTAAAGTAATCATGTCATCGCAAAAGATAATGAAAAGATTAAATTGTGTATGTAGTAGAGCTCTCTGTATTTAAGTGGACTTTATAATAGTAAAGTTATGCAAGGACTAAACTTTCCTAAGCTTTTGAAAAGTCGAAGTTTGTTTCACATTATCTCTGTTGTTTAGGTTAGAGAGAGTAGCATAGAGATTCAAGAACTTAAAAAAGCCATTGGTGCCTCGCAGAATGTATCCCAGCAGATTACTCTGCTAACCTCCAAGGTGAGCCATATCTTCATGTTATTCTCCTCAAGTATTCCCAGGTTTCCATTCCTCAAAATAATATTAAACAACCCATTTCATTTTAGTATTTCTGGACCCACTTTAGGGAACTGGAGCAGAGTCTCTATTTAATATCAGCTTGGAGTCTGTATTAATTTTGAGATACTTATTCAGTAACTCTGTAGACAATGGAAATATTTCTGTAAATCCCCCCAAAATTTCCAGTTACTGTGTCTCTTCTTTGTTCATTGTCAGCATCTGTATTGATTATGTCCTCTAATACTTATGGATAAATTCTGGAAACTGACCATGTATGTTATCACAGTTGTTACACAGACATCCCATTCCATAGATGAAATGGGCTATAGGGGTTTGCAGTAGAAAGAAAAGACTGATGCTGTAGTTTTGTCATTTCCCTGCTCCTGAAAGTTTTTTTCCATGAGAAAATTTTTAAAGGATTGCCCGATTTAAGTGTCTTTTGTTAGTGTTTCCACAAGTTCCTGATAGGAAAATATTTTATAGTGTAAGATACCTTCCTTTAGGGAAATGGTGCTAATATGTATCCATCACATTCTCTGATTCAGTGTCAGCTTGCTGTTTGTGGTTACAACCCACTGAGATGTGGAGAGCCTTTTCTTGGCTTTGGGTGCCCTATGCCAGACCTCTGTCCTTGTCACAGGTGTGAGGACCTGAACAGTCCCACAGGAATATTCACATTCTTGGTTTTCAGCACCTGAATACACCTTTATGAGACTGAGTCTTGCCTTGTGGATCCAAGCTGGGGCATATTTAAGCTGTCATTTTCTGAACAGCCAAACCCACCAAAATCTCAGTGAATGGGGCCTCACTTGGATCTGACTGTCACCTGGTTTCACATACCAGCTATTCTCTTTTCTCAGAGGAAAATATTTTGTGAGTTTACCAGTATCCAGCAAGTACCTCTGTGGTCACTCATACTAAGCACAATGTAATTCACATTTCTTTTGCAGATCCTGAGTCTCGATAACAAACTTCAAAGCTTACAGCAAGTAAGTAAATGGGAAGCAAACTAGGGATTAGAAAAGAAAATCTCAGCCCCAAGTAAATAAAGTGAGGTTTCAATGATTAAACAGCTAGATGATTTCCTCCCTCTCATGCATTCCTCAGGAAAACTTTTTTTGGTAACAGAAGGTAATAAAAACCACAAAGATTTGTGGAGGAGGTGATATGCCTTATTACAAAATATAACCTGTGTAAAAGCCTACATTTCTTAAAGGAAAAACAGTTGTACATTCAAGAACAACTAGTAGATACCAAGAAGTAAACTTTTCTTTCACTGGTCTGTCAAGATAAAGACCAGAAACTCAAACTGGATTTTTATTGTACTGGAATTAAGTAAGTTTCAGCTGTTGACTGCTTCTCCAGTGAGCTTGTGACAAGCCACACCTACAGGTGCCAGTAAAAACAATTGTCAGATGAAATACCCCTGGAATCAAAAAGACAAGATAACCCTGTATCTAGACTCTAGACTCCCAGTCTGCTGCTGAAGAACAGTCTCTATTAATATTTACTTTTTACAGGGCTTTTCTCATCCTAGTGCTTGGCCATTCTCTGTATGAGCAGTCACAGCATCCTTATTTTGTACAGGGATAAGTGAAATAGCTCAAAACTTTTACAAACCAACCTTGCTGAAAAAGTAGAGGGGGATTTCAAGAAAGAATTTGTGAAGAAAAAAAAAAAAAAGGTTTGTCTTTGAAATAAATGCTAGTGGAACAACAGCTAAGCAGAAACCTCATTTTCTACTCTTTTCTGGCATTTCAGGACATCCAGAGGAGAGCCTGCAGTAGCAACCCCTGTAAGAACTCAGGGACCTGTGTAAACTCACTGGATGGTTTCTTTTGCCTCTGTCCCAGCAGCTGGCAGGTGAGTCTTTAGCCTCCTTGACTACTGAGTGTGTATTTTAGCTGTAAGACTGCATCTAGGTTTGTGTGATTGTCACAAAGCACAGCATTTAGGGTTGCTCAGGACAGAGTGAGATACACTGAACAGCAGAGCAGCAGTGTCACTCATTGATTGGAGAGCTTGGAGAGCTACATGTTTGCTTCTCAACAATATCAATATATATGTGTAAAAAAAACAAGCCAAGAGCATTGGGCCAAACCCTGTGCTATTACATGCAGGCTCTGGCCTGTGAAGTCAGTGATTCTTGGCAGCTCCCACAGCTGAGAATTAGTCTGGACTTTGCTGAGCACTGAACTGAACTGTGTGCCTTGCTGTTGACCTTACACAAGGGTAGAGAGAGACTGGGGGAAGGGATGGGTATTTATTCAGTCTTAAAAAGATAAGACAAACGGGGTGTAAATAATCAGCGCCATTCTGAATTTTTTAAATACCGAAATTTTACTAGCAAACACTTTAATAGTGCTACTATATGCACCAGAGATGGAAATGTCATATCTTCTTCTCAAAAGATTTCAACTTAAAAGTTATCCCAGCAAGATTTGGGTCAAAATTGATATGATTTTCTGAGAGAAACAGTTTATAAGAAAATTTTCTGAGTATTCTTCTAGTTGGAAAATTAGGGGTGACAAAAATGTGGTGTTCATATGCTTTCTATATCTGAGATATTTTATCCCCATCTGACTGATAGCAAGGGTCACAGAAACACAGCTGAAAAATAAAGTTTTGTTATTGTGTTTCATAAGGGAAGCTGTGTTGATAACAGCCCATGGTTTGTATATCTTTGAAAACTGTATTAAACATTGGGTCTATGGTTTGCTTCATTTCTCAGTTATTTGGAAAATAAACTGGTTTTCCATTTCATCTTAGGGCCCCCTGTGCTCAGAGGATGTTAATGAATGCCAGATTTTTGCTGGAACAGCATTAGGCTGCCAGAATGGAGCCACTTGTGTGAACACACCAGGCAGCTACAGGTAACTTCTCAAAACTAGACACAAATATCCCACGTAGAATACTCTGTTATTTTTGTACCCCATATCATCCCTGCAGTACAAGTTCTAGAAATAAGACTGTTTAATAGCTGTGCAGTATAATCCCTTGCAGTCTGGGAACATATAAAATCCTTACTGCACTGTAGACTGAGCCCACTGCAGACACAGAAAGGCCCCCAAAGCCATTTTCTGCTTTGACACAAGAAGAGCAGCTGGAACCAGATCCATCACACAGCCATGCCAGTGGAGAAGGCTGCAAACTGAAGACTGGCTCCAGTGACCCAGCCCCCTGTTGTAGGTGCAGCTGCTTTAATGGACATTTCCTGCACCATGGGATGTAGCTGGGGCAGTGAGAGGCTCATGCTGGTCTGTAACCAGCACTCACCACTGTGCCTACAGAGCACAGCATCATCCCTCCTCTGTCACCTACACCTTGAGATCAAAGGGAGTGAGGAGATGAAGGAGGTGATCACCCTTGATCATTGGCATTCCCAGCACACTCATTTGGTCAGAGCAGGGTGCTGATAACACCGAGATCACGGGGTCAATCCCCGTGCAGGCCATTCACTAAGGCTTGGACTTGATGATCCTTGTGGGTCCCTTCCGAAAAAGAATATTCAGTGAAATCAGAAACAGTTCTGTGAAATGCCTTCATCCCCTCCAAAAACACAGGCACTACTGAGACAGCACAGCAGCAGAGCAAGGAATGCACAGTGCTGCCAGGCAGAAAGGGAGAAGTGCTGTCTGCAGCCATCTGACCAAGGGGGTGCCTGGGCTGCCTGTGTGCTGAGCCCCACACACAGTGAGGCCTCTGGAGCATATTCTTCTCTGGCTGTGCCCAGCTCCTTGGGAAACATACTCTTGCTTACAGGGCAAGCCAACCTGAGCATTTTCTGTCTCATTCTCCAAAATGTCAAATAATCTGGTAAATAAATAACTTTCACATATAATACAAAGCTATCCCTGTGCAATGGGAACAAGCACACTGAAGAGCATGCCACAGCTTTCTGCAAAGCGTTTTGTCTCCTGCTTCGGTATGGAAATCTTAGCCCCCACAAATATTTGCTTGATGTAACACTGGCTTATAGTGCTCTGTCAGTTCTTGGAAGAACCTCAAAAAGTGGTAATTCTCCTGTAGTGCTCCTCATGCTTCAGCATTAACAGTCTGTTGAGGTGTCACTGGTGCGTGATGCTTCCTGTAAGCTTTACATTGATTGTAAGGGATGTTTCTAGCTTGTCTGCAACAGATATTTGTTAAGGAAAGAACATACAAAGCAATCTGCCTTTATTAGTTTCTTATTGTGCTCAGAGAGGTAAAAGTGCGTGACTACATTAAGGTTTAAGGTCTGTCGTTCCCACAAGTGTTTTCATTGTGTTAGTACAGTCACGATTCCCCGGTTTCTTCCCTGGTGTACTGCTTGCCCTCCTTGGTACTTGCTGAATCAGTGCTTCATGAAATGAACTAAGACCTCTTCATAAGTCATCGAAACCTTAATATTACTGCTTTTGCATCACACACTCAGGATTATTACATAGTCCCTTCCCCAAGTCCATTGTACTATATTTAGTCTCCCTTCACGTATTGTCTTACTTATTTCTGAGTGCTCTCCAAATTCTAAATCCATCCCCAGGCAGAGCATGACATCTCTTTTCAGCAGCTATGAGGATATTACTGCTAAGCTTTTTGGGGCTCAACAACCCAGATCACCCCATCAATGCTCTGGCATAGTTATATACACCATTGTGGACTGCAGGGAAAGAAAAGGGTAATATCTGACTTTCCATAGCCTGCAGAGATAATACCAGGGGATGGGAAGTACTGGATTAGGTACCATGAAATGGAACATAATGCAGTCTTCACCCCTTGTTCATATTCTTTATCTGCATGCTTTTCCTGTAAATCAGGAAAGCTGAAATAAGAGGAAAAGGAGCACGTATCCAGAAACACCTTCCTAAGTCAGAATCTTAAGGGGACATTGTATCAGTTGGATGAAATACTGTGAAAGTCTCCATGTCTATCAGACTTCTGTGTCGCAACCAAAATAATAGGGGCCTCATCACAATGTGCAATGAGTCATGTGAGAGAGCCACAGCAGTGCCAAGCAGCAGTGCATCACAATTTGGCTGAAGTGCCTTGCAGCGTGACCTATTCTTGAAGCTCTTCTCTGAGAAACTTCAGATGAGTAGCAGATTAATCTTTGCCAGAGTAGACAGGAGACAGTGCCATTGTTCTCTTCCTTTGAAGATGGTCAGATTGCCTTGTTGTGTCCTTTGAAGCTGAACAAGAAGCTCTAAATGTACTTTAGACATACAAAAGTCATCTGGTTCCCTGACCTGTTGCCTCTGTGATTGCCCAGGCTGAGTTGCTGGACTGATGGGAAGGTGTTGTTCTGCTTGCTGTCTCTTAGAGTAATGAACCCTCTGTCTTGCATTGCAGACTGCAGTTAAGCATTAAGCTGTTGTGGGTTTTTGCAGCCTAAGTTCATGTGGGTTGCTTGTCCTGGGTGCACTGTTTTGTTACCTGCAATTGGCTTATCAAACTGCTATTTCAGCTGAGCATGTGACACGGTGGAAGGGACAGCAGCAGCTTATTTTATACAAATTGCTCCAAGGTCCAGGTCAACTGCACTGGAATGCCCTGATTCCAATTCTGCAGAGAAATGCTTTTACAGAGCATTTTTCATTTGGCAGCTTAAAAGCAATCCAAGAAGGGCATGTACCTGCCATATGTCTCTGCAAGCTGCAGCATATAACTTGAATCCAAATGAGAGTCTCACTGTCACTTCATTAAGAAGCTAGTGATCTGATAGGAGATTTTCTGTACATTTGTATCTCTTTCAGCTGTATTTCAGAGCCTCACATTTTGTCTATGTGGACATAAAGAGCCAGAGAGAAGGGAAACATTATCCAATGGCTTAGAAGTTCCCAGTATCAGTTCCACCACATATGTATAATGCTGTAACTAAGCTCTGCCCTATAAATAACAATGTGATGCATGTGGCAGCTTTCAAACCAGATCCTCCCAGCAGAATGCCTTTTTTCAATCCACTACTTTGTTCTGCCCACCCCACCAACCCCAAATGCCACCTCTTGCCCACCACACATCCCTGAAAGCTGATGTGCTGCTGACACAGCAGCTGCCCATTGTTGTGGTAGGGGAGAAGGAAGCACTCCACTCTCTAGGGCAGCCCAGACATGGCATTTCTGCATATTGATAGAGGTAGGGTTTTAGGCACCTGGCATCATATGATGGTCATAACTGAAAAAGGAAGTTTAGGTGCTCTTTGACTGAAGTGAGGGTTTCTGAAACACACTTATCTTTTGTTTAAGTCTTATGTTAGACTTTTCTTTTTTTCTGGGTTTGTGCTTATGAATGTAACAAAAGGCTGTAGATTGTCCTATAGGGCCAAACAGTCATGAATGTAAACAAGTCTCAAATGATTCTTGAGTCTCTGCTGAACAGGAGATTTGCCTCTCTGCATGATTATTAGCAGGATTGTCAGTACAGGTAAATAGGTGTATTTTGTAAGGAGCACCCCATAAAGTGGAGAATGGCAATGAACAATCTTTCACAGTGGTAGAAAATTTTGATTTTTCTTTCCACTTTCACTATTAGCTGTTCCTGTACTCCAGAAACCTATGGGCCTCACTGTGCCTTGAAGTTTGATGACTGCCAGGGAGGATCTGAGACGCTCTGTGGGCATGGCCTCTGCATAGATGAAGAAAGGGATCAGCCCAACAGGGTAAGGAACAATGTATAAACTTCATCATACAGCACAGCATGAATAAGTTACAAATGCTGCTGAGCATGACAAAACTGCATAGCAGGAACTGCTGCTGAAAAACAAGAAGAAAGGCCACTAATACAACATAACAGCCTCTCTGTTGTACCCAGGGTGACAGAAAGAATAAAAAATGTCTTATGTCTTGTTAGAGGTACTTGTCACAGTATTAAATCTACTACTACATCCATAGGGAGGGGAGCTTGGGAATATTTTTTTCTATACTTTTTTTATACATTTTTTTTTAATAAGTTGAAATATAATATTCTTACTGTTCATTATTTTGGAAGAATTAAGTTGCTAGAATATTTTACTACTTAAATGCTTAAGAAGGACAAACATAATGAATCTTATTTTTCCTGGGAAAAGGCATACCAGTGGAACATTAGTGCCAGGGGCCTGGAAGCTGCCAGGGCTGCATGGTGGCTGTGTGACTGCTGCTCATCTTTGGTGCTCCTCAGTGACAGTGGATGTGGTATCTGATTCCAGGCTCAGTCTTTCCAAGCATCTGCACTGGGTGGATGCTAGCACACACTTGAGTGCTCTTCTGGAGCAAGCCAGCTCATTCCATTTGGGCAAGAATCTGGGTACAGGGTGTTCACTCCAAAGGGACAGATGGACCATGCCAGCTTTGGCTCTTTCCATTCAGGCCAGCGCTCCAAAACCACCCAGCCAAGCTTGTGCTCCTTAATACTCCTATACTTCATACTCCTATATGCCCATTCCAGTCACAGCACATATTTTTTGTGCTTTGCTATGAAATAATTAATTTGCTTAATTTTTAGAAGTTTCACAACTCATCGCTTATTTTCTGCCCACTTTTTTGTTGAGAAAGCTTTTCAAAAGGGTTCAGTGTTGGCTTAACAGTGTCTGCTCCTGTGACAATCAACAATAAAGCTCCCATTAGCTTTAATTGGACCAAAGCTAGATAAATGCTGAAATCTGACTATTAGTAAAGTTTACTAGAGAGGAAACTCTTTTCCCAGAAGAAAACATGTATTTGCAATTTAATGTCAAGGCTGCACATTGCATAGACTACTGAATAATTTGATTAAAAGAAAACAGCCAAGATGATTTCAGGTTCCTTACACTGATCTCTTTGCCGTGGTTAAAAAGCAAGTTAATGACTTTTAATTATGTTTATGTACAGCTCATAATTGATCTTATTTTCTCTGGGAGCTTTGGGGTAAATTACAGATTTCCTTTATGAACATAATGAATGAGCCTGAGTTGCTTCCATAATCTGAATAAGTAAATTCAGAGGAAGAAACAGACTGAGAAAACGACCGAAGCAACTTATAAAACAAAACATGCAAGCCATGTAATGCTCTGAAACCTTTCTTGCTGTAGGTTGAAAGTCATTTTATGAAATTAACTCCTTCTGCCTTTTTCTTGACTATTGTAAATGTCATAACTAATCAGTGTGATGTTTTCTCTGGCAGCCCAAGTACCACTGTATCTGTGAGGCTGGCTGGATGTCCCCTCCTGGCAGCCCTGCCTGCAGCGCTGATATAGATGAATGCAGCCTCCCTAATCCTCCATGTTCACAGGATCCACTCGTGCAGTGCCACAACACTCCAGGCTCCTACACATGTGGTCCCTGTCCCACAGGTATCTTGCCCTTGCATGCTCTCAGGTTGGATGGGGTGGCAGGGGTGCTACTGCCTGTGTATCATAAGCACAGACACAGGATGCAGATGGGAGTAACTCCATGAAATGCTTTGGTCTGTGTTCTAGGGAATAAATGCAGGTTATGTTTTATATAGGTAACACAGGCAGTGGAGTCTAATGCATGATTTATCTCATCCTAAACTGAGCACCTAAATAGGTCTCATGTCCACAGGCACCTTCATGTCCATCATGTCCTATCACCTTCTCATAAGAGGTCTGCAGTACTGTGTGCTTCCTGCCCTAAGGCAATATAAAAACCTGATTGTTCCCTCAGACCATATAACCTATGATTACTCTTCCTGAGCTGGGCAGGTGGCGTGTATGGGAGAAATTTTTAAAGTATTTAACTGAAGTTGCAATAAAGCTTTGCTGCAAGAATGTACATACATGCACTGGACCAGAACTGCATCCCCTTTAGGTAAAAGTGTGTTTGAATCTGAAATATCCAGAATACAGTTAAAATTAAACATTCTTGTATGCACATCTCCACTCTGTTATGTTCGAAACCTAATTTTCAGACCAGTATTGATTTTAATAAGTTATGAGAGAGACAGGTCTACTCTTGTGCTAATGAAGTGCAATTCATTTGTACTCTCTGAAAAGAATTGGTCAAAGAAGAAACCAAAAAGGCCAGGCATTTTCTTTCTGATGTCTTTTCTATGCTTTTCAGGCTGGCAAGGAAATGGGTACACTTGCCAAGACATTGATGAATGTGCAAGTAATAATGGAGGCTGCTCAACAGTACCAATGGTCCAATGTATCAACACAGTTGGATCATTCCGCTGCGGGCTCTGTCCACCAGGTAAAATGGATTTATTGTTGATAATACTGTGGAAGGAGGGGCTTAAAAGATGAAGATCCAACACATTTGAGCCTGTTTTGGTGTAGATTTAAGAAGCTGAAAATTGGTTTTATAGAAAGAAATACCACATACACAATACTGTACTACAGACTGCAGATTCCAAGTATATTCAAGCTGCTTCAGCTATTAAGGAAGATTGTATAGAGTATGGCTCTAAAGATGATCCTCTGAATGTGTTTCTCTTGTACTAGGTAGCTGTTTCAGTGTTATAGCCTTGATTTGGTGAAGTACTTCCTTTACAAGACCATTAATGGGAAACAAGGATTGCATAATTGTGGTAGTAATTTCATTGTCTGTATTAATTGAAGGAGTATCCTGTGTGCCATAAATCACAGGCTGTATTGTCTGCAGTAAAAAACCCCTTGATAATTGTCATGCTCTGAATATTGCCTGAGGCAGTGTTTCCACTGCAGTGCAGCTCAAACAGTTGCGACTTAGGTCTTTATAATCTGTGGTTTATGATTTAAGATGCTTTCTGGACTGTATGGTATCAATACTAGAAATATAGCAGGAAAAAGTCTTTCTAATTGACTTTTTGATTGCTATTTAAGAGGCAATAGACTGCAGGTAGTAAAGATGCTCAGTTACTGAGTGCTGAAGGGATATCACCATGCTGGAAATGTGGCCTCAGACAAGTTTTGATGATGTCAGCCGTAAGGAGTTGTGCTGCAGGGCTTTGGTCCTCCTGAATGTCCTGAGAGAATCTGAGTTGTGTTTGAGATCCAAGGGCTGCTCTGGTGTGCAGGAGGAAAAAGTCTGGATGTGGTTAGGGCTGACTGGGTGCAGATCTGTAGGGAGGGCAACACATGGTGGCTGAGAGACATGAGCTTCTATGGCCTCACTGACTTTACCTATATTTGGCATACATTAATAAGTCTTCTTTTCCACACCTGTGGAAGGATTTATTTACAGTCAGAATCCAGCCCTGCAATGAAGGAGCCACAATAAGTATGCCAGGTTTTTCTTCAGCAGCTATCTCAATTCTTTCTTTTTAACTGCAGAAAACTATGATTTTACACCAAGGATTAGTGTTTTGCTCACCAGTTGATTGTTTTATTGTCAATTCTCAAACAAAATAATTTGTTACAGACTAACTGAGATTTACCTCTGAACAGGTTATGAGGGAGATGGACAAACATGTACCCAGGTTGATATCTGCTCAGTAAATAATGGAGGGTGCCATCCTTTGGCTACTTGTACCTCAGCTCCAGGTATGATGCTTTCTTAAGTAAGGTAATATCAGTGTGAATCTCAAGGAGGATCTGGTTAGGACAAATCCACTGTACGTAACATATCTAGGTTGCAGCCCCTTTGCTACAGTCAGTTTCTCCTCATGCAAAGGATTTTACAGGCAGGTTAGCTAAAGCCAGCAGACTTTTTCACAAACACTGATAGAAGTAGATTTAGGCTCCACCAAAAAGAAGACTTTATCCTAAAACTGTAGAGACGTTCACCATTTCCTTTTGATGCATTTTCCAATTATAAAGCTGCTTTTACTATTCCCCTTCCCATAAATACCCCTCAACTACCCCACCACTTCCCAGGAAGGTGACCTTGGACTCTCAGGTACCCATAGCAAAACAACACTAGGGCTCTTTCCATGGTAAAACTGGGCACTGGTGTGACCAGGGAACCAGGGAAGGTGTTCAAAAGATCAAGTTAGAATTATATTAAGACTGCTTCAAAATGTCAAGGACGTTTACAGACATTGGTATTGTCATTGTGACAGAATTATGTTCTGTATTTTATCTCCCAAGGGCCCATGGCATTTTGTTCCTGCACATCTGGGTACACTGGAAGTGGATATGGGCCGAATGGTTGCTCTCCTCTCAGTCATATCTGTGAGCTGCAAAACCCTTGTGCAAATGGGCAGTGCTTGGTAAGTGCTGGGCTCCTCACATGTGTGACAACATTGTGTAGTTATACCCAGTCAGGGAGACTTGCTGAGACTGAAGGCAGAGTGCAGACATACTACTGGGAATGAGGCAAAGTCAGTGGGGATTGCAACATCAAAGGATACACCTGAAGAAAGCAAAGTGAGGTTCGGGACACACAAGCCATTTCTTTGTGTGTGAAGTACAGGTAGCAATCTTGGCACTAATGGCCTGAGAAATTGTGTTTGGTAGCCCACAGTAGCCAACGGAATGCTTATGCTGATGGGAAAGAGCTGCTCTTGGTGGCCCAGGAAAGTAATTTACCACCCTGGATCACGGAGAAATTACCCATGATAACAGAACCAGTACCTCTGCTGACCTTCAGACTGTTAATATCCAGCAGAGTTAGTTATGAGTTCCTAGTCTGATCTTGTGAGAGCACTCCTGCAGTCTCAGGCTGTTTATATGAACATGGAAAGGGTGTTTCAAAGGCATTGGTTGCACTGATGGTGACCAAGTCTTTTGGACCTAAACTGATTGGTGGTAGGAATTCATTCTCATGTACAGTGAACATTTAGTTTGTCCTCATGGACCCTGTGGAGGCTTTTTTGGTTTCCTTAGTGAGGTGTGTTATGCCCTGGAAAGTCCATGCTGCAGACCTGGGGATTTTTTTGTGGAGGATATTTACAATGGTGATTTTTCCGAAATATTCACAAATGCTACATTTTTTCTTCCAGTAGAGTCTTTTCCCATTTATCCCCATTAGGCTGCAGATATCCTCCTTTTGGTTTTCCCTGGAGGCACAGGGAAAATGAGACATAAGATATGGATTTAGCAGTGTTAGGTCAACAGCTGGATTTGATGATCGTAAAGGTCTTTTCCAAGCTAAATGTTTCTATGATTCTGTGGTGTATTTTATTTCGCTTTTTCCATTTTCTGTGTGAAGAGTGACAACCCTCTCACTTCAACTCCACTCCTTACTAGCATTCCTTGCTCTCTGTTCTGTAGGTATTGACTGTGTCTTCACTCCTATTTAAAGATAAAGATTTCTATTTGTAGGGCCTTTTGTACCCAGATCTTATTTACTTTTTCTGACTATTTAGTTCATTTTAGTCAATCTTTTAAAAGATATTACATCTTCCCCTAAATATATCCTAACATACAACAGTAGGCAATCATGGCTACAAACTAGT
Source organism: Rhabdornis inornatus (assembly GCA_013397075.1). Lineage (NCBI taxonomy): Eukaryota > Metazoa > Chordata > Aves > Passeriformes > Rhabdornithidae > Rhabdornis > Rhabdornis inornatus. The sequence continues at coordinate 3,933,220 of VWZS01006228.1, read as the reverse complement.
ACCTGAAGATAATAACACAGATACTTAAGTAATGGGACTACAGAAGCATCTAATAAAGTAGAGAAACAGCAGAGCTATATTTGGCCAGCATATTGACAGAGGGAATATAATGTCAATTAAGTATCAGGCAATGCAGATCAGAAAAACCCTTTTAAAACAACATTCAGAGCCCTAAATACACATCAAAACCCTTTTCCACCATACTGAAAATCTCTTTGGGACACAGAGGACATGAACAGATAATGGAAAAGCAAATAGAGAATGCAATACACTGATTGTATGTCATCAAATATGAGATTGTAGTCTGTACCTGGGACCAAGCTCTGCTTTACCTTTAAAGATTGTGTCTATAAAACAAGAGATATAAGGTAAGAGAACATATGAAATTAAAACAGTTACAGATATGGAAAGACTTGATTATACAGAGAAGTATCACAGGTTGTGACAACAGAAGTGGAAAAGAGACATACAGAACAAGGAATAAAGCTGAAGAGGTGATGAAATGGGTCCCCTTTAACATTCCTCAGGATGAAAATGAAAGTTAACATCCCACACAACTGCAACACAGACTTCTTGGAGAAAGGCCTTGAGAGAAATTACTTATAAACCAGTTATCTTCCCTTGCTATTTATAAGGTTTGGGTTATTTAATTGACTTGATTCTAGTGTGATCGTTCCAAAACCAAGCAAACAGTTTTCTGAATGGCTAAAAGGGTTTTGACTTTTAAGAAAGTGATTTTAAAAGCCCACTAAGAAATAACTTAATAGAAAAAACCCAAAGAGATTGATAATCTAATTAGGCTTTATGTTTATTTTGGTATTCATTCAGTGACCATCAAGGCCAAAAAAATTCAAAGGTTTTATTTCTTTACTCCAATATCTCCTCATAAAAATGTGTAAACATCAGTCTTTCTGCTGACTCCATTGATTTCTTTATGTTATTCATGCTCATAGTTTATTTGATTTGTTTATATCTGTAGGCAATGATCTCTGGCTATTTCTGCCTGTGTAATGCAGGCTGGACAGGCCCTAATTGTACAGAGAACATTGATGAGTGTGTCAGCAACCCGTGTCAGAATGGGGGAACCTGCACTGATGGGGTCAATGGCTACTCCTGTGAGTGCACCAGCGCCTGGACAGGACCACAGTGCCAGACTGCCCAGCAAGGTACAGCCACAACCTCCTTCCCCTCCTGGAAAGGGGATGCTTGGTGCATGGGATTAACATGTGAATGAGAACTGAGTTATGATGTGAAAAACAGCCCTGTGTTTGCTGGGTTAGAGGACCCCACCCCACCCAAATTCCCTCCAAGTCAGAGTTTTCCATGAGCTTTGTTTATAGCTGTCCTGTTCAGCAGTAGGAATGCAACAATGAAGTTGATCTGCAGGCCTCGGGTGGATGCCAGCCATCCTAAAATCAGATCTCTGTTCCCGAGAAAGTGGTCTGGAAAGCTGGTTGGGAAAGAGGATCCACTATAAAGAGAACAAGAGAATATATTGATGTTTCTCTTTTGTGCGTATTATTTCATCTGTTATGAAGCCAAAAGGTCCTGATGTTCTTAGTCAAGAGGAAAAGTCAGAAAAGATTTTCAAACAGAAATTTAACGAAAGAAATGTTAGGCATAAAAATGGGGGACTCTCAGTTTTATACTGAATGCAAGGTTCTCCCTTTTCCTCCTAATATAATTCCTTCTGTTGGTTTGAGAACGTTTTTGCCATTAATTTTAATTAAACAAAGTCAGGATAGCATTCCAGTGAGTCCAGTGTCCCTGTGACAACAGAAGTGGCTCATTTTTATTATAGATTGCTAAGAAGAAAGCAAATTACATTTTAATGTAATACAGAATGCAAAACTTCCAATGATCCCCTGTGAAATCTGCTCTATTTTAAAACTATATTAGGCTTTTTTTTCTATTTTCCTGAAGTATCTAACTAGTAAGGTTTTGTTATTAAGTCCACAGGGGAAAAAATATTATTTTTAGCTATTTGTAAGGAAGGGATAGAAAACCAGTTTTTATGCAGTAAGGAATAATACTGTACCACCTGTTCTTTCAGTTTCTAATCAATGAAAAAATAATGTATTTTCTTACATGATCATTTTGAATCTGGTTGAAAAAAGGTGCAATGTTTTAGACAGACTTTTCAAATAAAATTCTATTATTTTATCCCTTCTTGAAACAAAACAGTTTGATAATTGGCTATTACTTTAGAATCAGTTCAATGTTAAACTACAGGTGCTTGGTACATAGTGTAGCTATATGTGTATTATATTTTGGCTGCTTTACAGACATATTCTTCTGTAGCTGTTTGGGGTTCTCAGTTCCCATGTGTTGAATGGTTCGGTGAGAGAAGAGATCATGGTCTATCATGAGAGGGATTATCAGGCCCAGAAATCTGACCAAAAAGAATAAACAGAACAATAAAACCTCTTGAGGATGACCTCTATGATGTACCACTACTGAGAAAGACAATTTTACATCATGTTAACTTCAAAATGCAAAATGTTATTTAATTGAAAGAGAAAATTTAGAGATTCAATCTGGAGGTATCCTTCTGGAAGCAAAGTAGTTTATGGACACTGTCAAGAGACAGAACCAATATCTTTTGACAATATCCACATGTTCCAACTGACATTCTTTGTTCTTTTTCCAAGAACTATTTTTCTTTCAGGGACTTTGTGCTTTTTTGAGATGTCATTCCACTTGAGAGGAAGTCCTAAAGATCCTTTTATAGAAGTATTTTTCAATATTGTTTTAAATGTTTAAGAAGAAAAAGCTATGCAAAAAAAAGGTTTCGCTTTAGTCTGTACAGTAATAGCACAAAATCTGTTTAATTTTCTCTCTCTTTTTGCAGTTTGTGGAGGATACCTCTCAGGCTTGAGGGGGACTTTCAGTTACCCTAACAACCCAAACAGCCAGTGGTACAGCAATGGGGTCAGCTGTGCTTGGGTTATTGAAACTAATCCCAACAAGGTAAAATAGAGTTCAGGTTAAAGAAACCCTCAGCCTGTAGCTTATCAGAGCAAACAGGATGCTACGTGTGTTCCTATGTTGTGATCCAATCCCCTCAGAATAAATAGTTTTTTGAAAGAATAAATTTTAGATCCTAACAAGCCTTCAGGCTTCTTAGTCTAAGGATTTGCTTGGGTTCGTTTTTCCAGGCTGTTCCTGAGCAGCTGAGGGTTGGAGTTTATTAACCTACCTCCAGCTGCAGAAGGGAACTGTTCTACATTGCTTTAGAATGTGATCTATCAGTAGCTGCATGAGAAAAGCCCTGCTCTGATGGGCTCCACAGGTGGTTCCTGAGATAAATGAGTTGGTCAGAGCCTGCTGCTAACACCAAGGCTGCAGGTTTGCCCCACATGGGCCAACTCTTCACTTAAGGGTTTGACTCGATGATTCTTCTGGGTCCCTTCCAGCTCAGACTATTCTGTGATTCTGTGACGCCCCCAAAAAATTTCATGTTTCTGATCTCTGAGTGCAGAAATGTAGAATGATTAATTCATATTGTCAATGACTTTGTGTAATAACAGCATTTGATTTTTTTTTAAAGATTAATTTTAAATGTTGCACACAAATGTATATTCTGGAGTGTATTACAGCATGTCAATGAAGAATCTGAACAAACTTATAGCTGTCCATGTCACTAAGTATCCAGAATGGGCTTTAGAGACGCTGATTTTATATGACCTTATATGATCTTTATATGATTTTATGTGATCTTGTTTTGTGAAACAAGATCATTGGATGTTTTAACTCCCATTACAACGCTTTCAACCATAGCAAGGGTGAAAAATGCTAATTATCTGATGAAAAATATGCCTAGGGCAACCTGGAATAAGGTATTTTATGCTGTGTTTCAAGCTTTTCACATAGATTGAAATTTACACATGTATGTATTTTGCACATATAACATACACAGCCAAATGGTCTCAATTATTAGTTTATAGAAATAATGCTCTTTCCAGAAAACTTCACTGACTAAATTTTTATCTATCTTCTCTCTTTCCTTTTGACCCTTAAGATTCTTTAATATTCTTTTCTGTCCTGAAACATTTCAGGAAATGACATAATGTCTCTAAAGCTCATAGATTCTCACAGTTGCATGAATACATATATCTGCTCTATAAAGTTTTTGCATAGATAGTATCTCAGCAGATGGAAAAAAGAGATTTCTTGTTTTCTCACTTCTATTAGATTCTGCGTGTTACTTTTCCATTCTTCCAACTGGAGACAAGTAATGAGTGTAACTCTGAATTCCTTCAAATCCATGATGGGCCTTCAGCATCAATGCACATGCTAGGAAAATACTGTGGCTTCCCAGGTCCTGCAGAGTTTTCCAGTTCCCACAACTCTCTGTATTTTTGGTTGTATTCAAACCACACCATTACTGGAGGTTTTACTGTTCATTGGGAATCTCAGGATCCTGGTGAGTTGATGAAATGCCAAGCATCTTCATGGCTTTGGGGTAAAATGAATTACTTATTTCCTTTGATTAGGAAACATTAGGAACAGCACAACAGTATTTTTCAAGGGAGTGAGGCTGAAATATAGATGTATATATCACTTGAAGATATTTTCAAACCCTAGCCCTAGGCCTCTGCATGAATAGCTTTCTGCTGTTTTTTAAGGCTGCTTTATACCTCCTGTGAGGAATCCCCCAAAGAGCCTGTTTTTCTGGGGATACCATTCATTCAGTCAGTTCTCTTTTCTCACAGAAGTATCTAGTACTTCAAGCAAGTTAGTGGTTTGTTTTGTCCAAATATGATAGGTTGTGGGGAATTGGATTTTAAAGAATGTGTGAGATTTTGGGTATGATTTGTTCTACATTTCTGCCTGAATTCATGGTAATGCTAATTGGGTGATTGTTCGAGATGGTCTGGAAATGCATTTCCAGAGATAAACTTCAAATCATCTCACATAACATTTGGGTCACTTCAGTATTCTGTATGTTATCTAGAAATAAAATATTGTGTTGGGTTGTGTCTTGAATGAACCATAGAGTAAAAAATGCCATTTCCTGTTTCTAGAAATATTTCTTGGAATGCTTTTGATATGATTTTTGGTGTGATTTTTCTTCCAATTGTCATTATTAGGTTGATAATTACTAATTGACAATTACGAGTACTGAAAAGTGAAAGCAGGTGTTCTGGAGGGAAAAGTAGCACCAAGAAAAAAAAAAAAAGCAAAGAGAGCAGTATAGATGAGATTAAACTAGCTATTCCTGAGGTATAATACATGGTGTACACCTCCCATTCCCAACTGTTGCACTGGTGCTATTTTGTTACAGGCATATAAAACAGCCTTACCTGTAATTAAATTTTCCCTTTTTTCTTTTCTTTTAAATGGAAATAGTCTTGTGATAGGATAAAAAATTGACTGTTTACAAAGTACAGAAAATCAGATTAATTTTGTGAATCAAATCCAAGCATAGTGCTTCTGATTATTCTTCTTAAGGCATATTCACCATAAGTGGGTAAGAATCTTTTACTGTGCAAATCAGGAAATATTTGGAGTTCTTCTTTTAAAACTGAGTTGCAAAATTTAAAGAAAGAAGAAACTCACTGGTTTGTTTGGCTTGGTCTTTGTTTTTTAATTTATTCTGACCCCAAAGTGGTAACTGGTTTTGACACTACAGGACAATTTATCTTCTGACCCAACATGCAGTGATAAAGACCCTGTTGTTCTATGTCTCTTTCTGTTAGAATGTGGTGGTGAGCTGACAGGTACTTATGGCTCCATAAGCTCTCCAGGATATCCTGGTAACTATCCTGTAAACAGAAATTGTTTCTGGACCATCTCAACCAGTCCTGGCCTCCTCATCACATTTGCTTTTGGCACACTGAGCCTGGAACACCATGAAAACTGCAATTATGACTATTTAGAGGTAAAGTGTAATTGTGAATTATGACAACATTATGTGAATATGTTATTGCAAAACAAGCTATTTCAAAACTTTGTTACGTAAAGAAAGGGAAAAGTTTCTAACAGGGGACTGTTTGAAAATTTAATCCTGGGTTGAAATGCTCCTTTTTATTTACATATTCCAGCCATCCATGCACAATCTGACACAGTAAGACAGAAAAGAGATGAAAACCTGCTTCACTGAAGTTGGTGGAAGTCCTGTGACAAAAAGAATGGGATTCAGGCCGAATACTTGATGGGAAGCTTTCACTTTCTTACAAAGTTCAGTCTCCAAACTCCTTGTCAAATGTCAACCCACAGAGAATCCATGAGCCTATGGGAAGCTATTCAGGAAAGGGATCCAAGACTAATAGATTCATATCATAGCTCACACAGCCGTCCACAACTTGATATATGAGTTAGGACTTTTTGTCAAGTGTGACTTAATGTTTACAGAATTCACCAATACCTTTTCATGGAAATGAGAAGCCGGTTTGGAATAGCATGTTGTGTGCAGTGCAGAGCATGATTTCAAGAAAACAGTTCAGCAGTAGATCTCCTGATACTTTCTTTCCCTTTCACAAAACCCTTGATGACTCCTGGCAGCGGGATCACTGCTATGCTAGTGGATCTTTTTCTTGGTTCCTCTGTGTTTGGAGGAAACTTCCTATGAGCTTTCCCTCCACCCACCATCCACAATACTTCTGAGGCCTCTGAGATAATTAAAGAGTGTTGGTACTGTTCACAACTGGCACACATATGATAATCCTAAATGTTGATCTATCATTCTGTCTAGATTCGAGATGGTCTTCTTCCACAAGACCCTGTCCTTGGCAAATACTGCAGCACTGGATCTCCACCTCCACTCCAAACCACTGGTCCAAATGCATTTATTCACTTTCACTCTGATGACTTAATTACTGATAAAGGCTTCCACATTGTCTATACAACATCTCCTGGTAAGTAAAATACTTCAGATTAGAGGTTGGTCTGCGACATTCTCAAGATAGAGCCAACAACACATGAATGGATGTAATTAACACTTGCTCTTTAATAATGTAGTAATTCTTTTTGTTTTGCAGACATTGTACAGAGGCAGCCTCAAAAGGAGTTACTGTATTTATGAATCTCTTTTTATTTTTTTCTTTTTTTTAAATGTAGCAGATCCAAGTTGTGGAGGAAATTTCACAGAGAGTGAAGGGGTTATCACATCTCCTTTCTGGCCTAACCCTTATATCAACAGCCGACAGTGTGTTTACATTATCCGACAGCCAGAGGATGAAAAGATATTCCTCAACTTCACCCATATGGAGCTGGAGAGTCATAGTGGTTGTTCAGCAAATTATATAGAGGTGATTCTCTTAATCAATTGATATGAAAGTTTGATTGCATGTGTGTACAAAAGCATGTATAACTTCTGTCCCAAGGGCCACTGCAGAAATAGGCGTTAATCAAACAATTAAGTATACGAATTTACTAGGGTCCGACAGTCACAGAGGCTGAAAGAGCAGGATGGTGCATTTGGAGTGAGGCAAAGATAAGAGAATGAGAAAATTGGTCTAGATTAACACTGATTCTTAATAGTCTGTACATGATTAAGGGGGAGTTTGGACATTTGGTAAGTGCATGTCAACTGCAAGAAAAATAGAATTAACGCTATAGCTGCTATGCAGCATTTTCTGGAGTCAAAGTGTTATATGGAAGATCTTGTTCTGACACTGAAAGGAAGCACACCATGTAAATATTTTTACACCCATTCCCAGGGAAGTGGCTGAATTACCATTTGTGGAGGTATTTACAAGATGTGGAGAAGTGTCACTTAGGCACATGATTTAGTAGTGGGCTTGGCCAAGCTCAGTTTACAGTTGAAGTCTAAGATTTAGAGGTCCTTTCCAACCCTGATGATTCTATGATTCTATATACATATGTCAAACTGGGAGTTTATTGTTGCCATAACTGAAATCTTACAAGTCTAATTCAAGAATTGTTATTAGTCTAAATCTAATTGTCAGAGAAAACAATATGGTACAGTTAGAATGTTTCTATATGGAAAATGTAATAATAATGCAGTACTAATGTCAGTACTTAGTGTGATCCACTTGAGGTGACTTTTACCTTTGCTTTTACTTCTAGCTCTCTCTTCATTGGTTTGCAATGTTGTGTTACATACAAATTTATAGATGTAGGGTGCCTTTTAAATACATGAGATACCTGTTTTCATTTTCTTTGTTGTCCCTGAGCCTGGTTTTGTCCAGCTGCCCCTTGAGCTGGCCGTGGTGGGGTCTGGTGCAGTGCTGGCAGGGCAGGGACAGCGCCAGTGCCACCGCCCTGGCCAGCGAGCAGGGCAGCCCTGGGCCATGGGCACTGCTGGGCTGGCCATGGGCACTGCTGGGCTGGCCATGGGCTGAGGCAGGCAGGATGGGGGCAGAGAACTGCCTCAGCAGAGCCCGTGGCCAGACAGGGCAGGATTGTGGGGAGACGGAGACTGACCGGGCTGCAGGTTTGCTGGGGCTGGCAGCCCTGCAGGGCTGATGTGGGTCCTGGACAGTGGCAGAGTGTGGGGCCCTGCTGGAGGCAAGGCTGTGAGTCGTGATGGTGCCCTCAGAGCCTTACAAGCTCTCTGTGTTGATGGTCCATGTCCCTTCTCCTATCACGGCATCCCTGTTCTCTGCGTTGTGCCCTGACCCGCCATGTCTCAAGGCCTCTGTTTATACCCAGCCTGTATTTCTCTGTACAATCATAAACACCTCATCCCACATGGGTTGGCTGCTGGGTACTGCTGCCTGTATAAAACTGTGCCTGTATAAAACTGTGCCTGTGCTGTGAGAGCTGAACAGAAGGAAAACAAGCTGGGCACAGTCAGTGGTTGATTTGCGAAGGTGCCGCCACAGCTGAAGCAGGCAGGAGCCAGCCCTACGGCCACAGAGCAGGGTCCAGCACTGCCAGCCACACAGCTCACTGCTAGCACAGGTTTGGTTTTGTGTTTAATCTCTTCTTGACCAGTGAGGAACAGGCACCTGTGAGCTCTGTGCTGTTGGTATATTTTTAAAAGATGTTATTGTGTTGATGTCGTTCCCTTTTCTCCTCCTGTAATTCAAAGACCTAGGTTGGAATGAAGTGTAATTAGTTTCTGAAATGAGAGGGGAAGGGTGTTTAATGAAAACAGACAGCTTTTGTTTGTTTGGCCTGCTACTCCTCTTGCCTAATTGCTGGCAAAACAGCAGCTAAATTCATAGCAGCCAGAGAAACAAAACCATTTCTGTTGAACACCATCGGTTTGTATTAGTTCAGCAAAGCTTTTAGCTCACTGTTTGCTGATCAGTCACAAGCCCTTCAGTTTCCATGTGCTTCTGCCCTCGTCTTCTTCCTGCCCTCTTACTCTGTGGCTCAGCCCAGAGAAATTGGACCGACATCTTCTGGCTGAGACAGTCAGTAAAACCAAAATACTATGCTCTGTTTTTAACGCCTGATTTTTTTCACATGTGCTTTTGTAAAATACTGTCCCACTGGTTCATCTAGGGAGATAACTTTTGGGTGTTTAAGTTACTTTAAAAGTCACTCTCCAACAGCTCTTTTGTCACTTCAGAAAGGTGCAGATTTGATGATTCCCTGGCTATACCTGGAAATCTGTAGACTTTCCACATGGACCAGACACAGCTCACAGCATTTGGTCAGGGAGGAATGTTTAGTTTCTCACTAAGGAAGGCATCTGCAATAAGAAAATAGAGACAATAAAACTTATTTGAGAAAGGCTGTGACATGATGATGCAGGGGTAAGACACTAGCCAAGGTAGCTCTTTGCCATGCCATCCTTCTAACTGGCAATAAGAGACATAACTCACAAACATGGTTTAGGGAACCTGTTATTTTTATCGCTACTTACTGAACTATATAAACAAAAAATGTAAGGAGAATCAGCTCAAGAAAAACATATAAACTCCTGTGAATTACCGTTCTGGAAGTTTTCACTGCTTTCCAAAGATTTACTAAATATTTCGGCACAAATTCTGATGTCAGCTGCTCTGCTGTAAATCCAGAATAATTCTGTCACCTTGAACTCAAATTCCAGGGAAATTGGAAATATCTCTTAGTCAGAAATCCATCTCACCAACTTGAGACTGCAAGTCTGGGCAAGCAGGCCAGCCACTGCCTGTTCACCAGGGCACTCATGAGGATTCCTTAACTCTTCTCCCAGCTCATGGGTGAATAAAGCTGAGGAAGAAATAATTGGTGATGAGAGGGAACCTGAAAGCTATGTGTCCCTGGTTTGCCAGTGAATTCACTGGAATTATTTTTGGCTTTGACAGCATATAGAAGCATTTAAAAGCAGTTCCATCTACATTAACTACAACCACTTTTACAGCAGAAAGAAGGCTTTTTTTGGGGGGGAGAATATTTGGGACAAAAATTGCATTTTTTTGCTTGGGCAGAGAGCAGAGGACCTGTCTTTTGGACCTCAGGTTGTTGTTGCCCACTTGAGATGGGCACCTCAGAGATATACCAGGGCTCTGCCTGCATCCCTGGTGTAGCTATTCTTACTCATGGAATATGGATTCAGGGTTTGAAGTTTTGAGGTACAAATACCTCTTTCCCATCTACTCCCCTTCATAATCAGCATTTATAATCAACTTTAGGGAAAATATATAAGATACATTTCTCCTTTGATTAGCAAATTGATTGAGGTCAGTAGAAAGGCAGGGCAGAAGGTAAAAGCTGGATTCCCTGATATAACCTCATTGCCATTATTATGCATTGAACCCTTCAGATAAAGAAGTGAAAAGATATCTGTGTGCTTCTTTAGTGCTTTAGGGACTTAGAGTTGCATGTGCTGTTAGTGAGCTGTCTGCTTGCATTGATGTATGGGTGTGATGGGACAGATGCTTGTTCTGGAGAAGTGCCATTGAAAAATCACTGGAGTGATGGCCAGAGCAGGAAAATCAAAAATACCCTTTTTATCTCCAGCAGATTTTAGTGCTGGCAAAAATTTCACAGCTACCATTGGTGAGACCCTACCTGTCTCTTCCATACTGAAGGTGTCACTTTTGGAAACATAGGTCAAATGTGTTTGTGCTAAATAGTCCTAAAACTGTGGTTCATGGAGAAGGTTGTTTCACCCTAATGTCCTGTGACAGCATCATGTGTTAGTGTCTTCTGTGCTGATCATCTGATTGTTCCTTTTAGCTCTTATAAGTCCTGTGCTTGTGCCAGTTACTGTGATGGCTCCTTGCCCCTCTCATAAATACATGAAACAGTTACTTCCTTTTGTTATATAGCAGCTCTTGGGAGATTACAGTTTTATTTGGATATCAGGTCCCAACGCTTTTATGATCTAACACTTTTCTTTCCTCTTTTTGATGACTAGGTTCGGGATGGTGACAGTGAGATATCTCCTCTTATTAGAAAAATCTGTAATAATACACTCATATCTGCAATCACTTCTACCAGCAATAGTCTCTGGATCAAATTCAAGTCTGATGCTTCTGTGCAAAGAACTAGCTTCAGGGCTATTTATCAAGTTGGTAAGAGGAACTGGTCATTTGCACAGTAAACTTACCTGTAATTTGGACACTTTCTGACATTTCCATGATATATTATTCATATAATAGGTTAAGCACAAACTTCAAAAGAAAGGAAAGAACAGAACAATTTATTTATTTAAAAAGATGTTTGCAGTAGGTTTGCTGTGGGCACTCCTAGCATGCTTGGAAATGCCCTTTGTTGCTTCTGACCTTGAGATTACCTCAGATGGTTACAGCATGGTGCTAATAACATCAGGGTTGTGGGTTTGGTCCTCATATGGGTCATTCATTTAAGAGTTGGACTCAATGATCCTTGTAGGTTACTTCCAACTCAGAATATTCAGTGGTATGATATTAATGATTCTGTGATATGATACTAGTGATGTATCACTTGCATACCGAAGATGTTACAGCTTCAATTCTACCTAAATCTTTACTTTCATTTTACCTGTCTTTAAGTTCTTAACCACCAACAAGCCTATCTGTGTCTGTGAAACAAATAAGTCAAATCCATTAGTTTTCATGGGCACAGTTCAGTCTTCTGTACAAGCATGCTTATGCTATACATACAGTAATTTTTTCTATTAAATATGTTCACTTGAGTGATCTGTAGTAGCTGCTGTAATACGATAGTTTAGGGTTTAGGGTTGGTTTCACTATAATTTCACACATACATCATTATCATACATATTATACATATCATGCATCATTGTGCTACATTCCTTTAAATCATTCATCACAAGTACTGATTCTTGGTGTCTCTTGGCAGCCTGTGGAGGTTCCTTGTCTGGAACAGGCACGATCCATTCCCCTTATTACCCCAGGATGTCCCCTCACCCAAAGACCTGTGAGTGGATCATCTCCCAGCCAGCTACTGAAGTGGTGATTCTTAACTTTACCGACTTTGACATTCGAAACACAACCACCTGTGATTCGGACTACATCGAGGTAAAGAACAATGCACATGTACTATGAATAGTAGATATGTATCTGCAAGTTCCTTCTCATACTCCTCTCCACCAAAGCACAAGTTCTTGACAGGCGATCACTCCTTCCAGCAGTCACAAAAGCTTTTCTGGGTTCATAATGGGATGCCAAAGCTTTTCTTGGTTCTCCAAAGATGTTATGACTGGTTTGATAATCAGAGGCAAGTATCAGGTTTCTTTAAAGAGATAGGTCTGGTTTGGGAGGTTTATGTGCCATTTACTGCTGAGGATGTGAGATCTCATCTTTTCTCCATCTGACATGCTTTGTGTGAGATAGTGCTTCTCTGATAGGCATAAGGTTGTATTTTATGTGCCTGTAGAAGAAACCACCCTGAAGAAAGAGTAGGGTTGACTTGCTAAGGATCTCTTTTATATAGTTCTTTTTACTTACTTTATGCTTAACACTTGAATGTAATAGAAATTTCTATAGGATATTTTGAATATACTGTTCTTCAGATCAGAGATGGCAACAACCAAGACTCTCCTGTTTTGGAGAAATTCTGTGGTACAGCTGTACCCTCTAGAGTGCAATCCACACGGAACAATCTCTACATCAAATTCAGAGCTTCCTCACTTACCAACCTTGGCTTCAGAGCTCAGTACTGGCCATTAGATACAGGTAAGGGCTGTTTTGCTGTTTTCTGTGTAGAGTGTTGGGACTTCCCAAATTTTCCCACCAACTGAAAACAACTGGCAATCAGTTTTTAGGATGGTATGATGGGAGATAAATTCTTAATCAGTTACTGTGTAGTATGCATCAAGGAAGAAAGACTGTGAAAGTGGCCAATTTTATAAGTGTCTGTTTTTTTTATAAATGTATCATTTAACCTGATGTTTTGAATCTCTGCAGTATGTGGAGAGACTCTCACTGGACCGTCAGGAACAATTACAAGTCCTGGTTATCCAGCTGTGTACCCACATGGGATTAACTGTACCTGGATTATCAACGTTCAACCCGGCTATTTTATCCGCCTGACATTCACTTCATTTAACTTGGCATTTGATTATGGTTGTGGAAAGGATTATCTTGAAATATATGACAACAGCACTCTGCAAAAATTGGGAAGGTAAATATGTCCATTAGCCTACAGACCTGTGTTATTGTGGAGTGATCACTGTTCTGTAGGTCTTGACATTCAATTTGCTTCTCTAAATTTTGTGTATAGATTATTTTCTCTTCATCACAGAAACAATAGCAGCAATTTCTCTGCTAGGACAGCAAAGGCAGCTTGGTACTTGACCATGAAATGGGAAGCACATTCAGTAAATAATATATTGGAAGAAACTAAGTTGTGTCAAGCAGATAGCTCTTTTAAGGACGGGTTTCAATAGCTAGCTTTGTCCCACTCCATTAACATTTTGATTTATGGAAAATAAATTGAAAAGCATTAATATATCTCTGCTCAGAAAAGACAATATTTTAAAGACTTGCAGAAGTGAAAGAAAGATTACTTAAAAGGCTGTACCTTTGGATATCTGCAAAAACTAGACCACAACCTGCATTTTATGGGATTTAGTTTTCATTTTCTTCTTAAACAAGATTTTATCTCAGAGAAGAATATTTTCTTTTATTCCACTTTTCCAATTGGTGTATATACAAGGCTTTCTTGCTGCCCTAGAATTCAGGGCATTCAGGCCTGATTCATTTGAATTACTTGGGAACAGTATCCAGCTGCAGCTATAGACTGTAAAATGGTTGGCTGACATGGAAGTATTTTGGAAAATAAGGAGTGAATGACTCTCATAATGGAGAGCATTTTGCAGTCTTAATGTTTGGCCAGCCACTCTGACTCCTACAAAAGAACAGAGTATGTTGTAGGTACAGAAAAGTATAAATTCACTAAAGAATTTGATCACTTGATGTAAGTCAGAGTTTCTTCTCTGATTTTGCCACATTTTAGATTTGTATACCCTTGTACATGTAGTGTGCTATTTAGTCCTGTGATACAGGGTACAGGTCTGGGATCTGTATCATCCAAAAGAAAGAATTGTGTAGCTATTCAAACTTCACAGGAAAGCTGAATTCTCTTCCAGTGGTACAGATGCCATTCAATCTGGGGTATCTTTTTGCTGCAGATACTGTGGAAGATCAATTCCACCATCTCTCACTAGTGGTGGCAATATGATGACATTGTCCTTCATGACAGATCACAGCGTTGCAACTGAGGGCTTCTCAGCTAATTATATCTCCCTGGATGCATCCAAAGGTAATATGTCAGTCTGTTCATTATGCAAATTAAATGTTTTCAGCTGTCACTGTAAATCACCACTACAAGAAACAGAAACATTATTTTCTGTGTTGCCAGAAGACTTCCTGGTGCCTCTTCTACTCCTTATTCATTCTGCTTTATTCAAAAGCTTTTTACTCCCTAGGAAAGCGGAAAGCAATTTCTGTGAGCAACATTGTTGCTTTCTTTAAAAAGTCGGTAAGAGCTGGCATGGCAGAACTGCGTGAATAAAAGCTGAGTATGTGTGATCTAGGAAACTTAGTGATCATGGACAACTCACTTGAATGGGAGGCTCTTGGGTGCCATAAAAAATTAATTTAGTCTCTGTAAGGTTCAATATTGTTGGTGGGTAGGGAAAGGTCAATTAGGATGAAATTCCATAAAGCAGCAAAATAACCTGAAAGTGCAAGCGATTTTTTTCATTACAACAGAGTGCAACATTTCTGTCTCCACCAGAGTTCAAGGCTCCTGTTATGCATTAAATATCTTCCTTAAATATTTTCTAAAGGGCCAAGACTTACATCAGTGAGGTAAAGGAAGAATGACTGCTCATTCTCTCCATTCTCTTCTCTTTTGGACATTAGGAGGAATTTTTTTCACAGAAGTTGTGGTTAAACATTGGAATGGACTGCCCAGGGAGGTGGTGGAGTCACCATCCCTGGATGTGTTCAAGAAACAACTGGACATGGCACTTAGTGCTATGGAAGGTAGAGGGACAGGGTCTGCCTTGCAGAAATAAACCACAGAAGAGGCAGAGTGGCATAAGGGAAAAAAGAGTAAAAATGAGAATGTGTTTGTAGCTGGGATGTTTGTTATCCATCACTAACCAGTTTCTATGTGGTTTCTGTGTGTGAGTGCAGGCTAAAAGGGATTTGTTAGATGAATACCAGAAAATCATAGTACTCGTCTATGCAGCCATAAACTACCAATGGCTGTTAGTTTCTTTAGTTTTCCTAATTCCTCAATTTATTCAGCCTGTTTAAAAGCAGCAAATTTTCCAATTCCTAGCTGCTTTCTTGGTGAGATCTTGAGAAAATTGGCTACTATTTTATCTCTCAAGCCTGTGTGTATGTGGGACCAGTACAGATTTTACTACTGTGGTTTTATTCACTACCAGATAACTTATAAATCCAAAGAAACCATTTCTTCAGCTGTCTTCATTTATATTCGAGTTATCTTGCATTGAAACCAAAAAGCCAGTGGAAACAATAAAGATTTAATGAGAACTGTTTAAAGGAGGAAATTTCTATTTCTTAGAAAGTAATAGGCAAAAAAACCCCAAGTTCTACTTTTAAAAATCTTTCCAGGAAAACTCTGTAGTTTGAAATCAGAATTCTTATTAGTGAGAAATTGCAAAATTATCATCCTTATAAAGTCTTTTTTCAGCCTTTGTTTGCAACTGCAAACTAAACCTTCTATAAATATAATTGTTGCTTTTTAATGTGATATTTTTCCTTTTAACTCACCTCCGATTACATGGGTGGATTGATTCCTTCCTAAATATTCTCATAGCAACTTTTCTCAGAGTCCATCAAGATCAAAGTATTCTTTACTCAACATTCATCTGCATTTCTGTCTCTGTTGTAACCATATCTTTCTGTGGGTCTGTTAGTAATTTCAATGCTGTCCAGTTTCCCAGTTCTGCCTCCTCTCTTCTGTATTCCCACCCCTTACCACCACCATGGTGATTGGCTTTTCTCATCTTTCATCCAAAGCACTGCAATATGTGTCCTGTGGAGTTCCAACTACATCAGTGCTGTCCCTGGAATGTTTTCAAACAATGCCTTAAAAATGCACATCTGCTGTTTCTTCAGTGCTTCTAACAACTATATAATATGTTTACATGACATGAGTGCTATGTAATATCTTAATCCAAACTCTATATAACACCTAGGATTTTCTTTTCCCATAATGAATATGAATATCTTTACTACTCTTCAGCCAATATGCACTAACTCTTAATTTATTCTCACTCTTGGAATGATCTCTAGAATAAATGCTTTTTAATTTCAGCCACTACAGCTTGCATAAATATGGCAAAGTGGGAGATAGCTACTGAAACTGAGAGTAATAAACTTACAGAGAGGCCGAAACTATGATTTGGGATTTTTTAAAAAGATATGTTTCTTTTGGTCCAGTACAAGCATAACAATACCATAAAGTTTTTATAAATACCAGAGAGCTAAAATTTATTTTTTATTAAGAATAAAGTATTTTGAAATTTCTGTGGCCTGAGAGAAGGCAAACACATATGTATATGGGGATTTTGCTGTGAGAAGCAACTCCTCGCTTCCCTGCAGTCATATAAAGTTTGGTTTTCCCACTGAGAGATGTTTAGGTTTGATTTTCAGCTCATGTATATCCAGTTACACTAAGGTAGCAAATTGCTAAGCATAATAATGTCTGAGAGATATACTAAAACTCCGATTTTTTTTTTCCTTTACATCTGCTGCTAATTTAGATTTTTTCTGCTAAAGAAAATATGGTTCTAATAATGTTTCTTGTGCAATAAGAATTCTTCATATTTTTTAGTTGTGTTTTCTTAGCCAGCTAGAGCATAACCAATATCAGAACTTGTCAAAGATGTTCTGCTTCATATTACACATTTCAATAGTCTTTTGCCTGGAGTTATTTCAGAGAGAATGAGCTATTGAAAACATAGACAAGATTGTCCCTCCTCCCCCTGCCAAATAAATTGGAGTTAAAAAAAGAATATGTTGGAATGAACTTTTTCTAATGCAAAATGAAACTAATTTTCTTCTCCATGCATCTTGCTAAACAATATTTTTGTTACCGTGGCTTATCTATGATATATTAAATACTTGAAAATTAGCCTGAAAAGAATAAAAGGCAAAGCTATATTTCCTGTTAAAAAAAAATAAAATTGAATGCCACAAGATGCAGCCATAGCCATGGCCCATAAAGTGAAAACAATTGTTTTAGCAGTCTGCCAGCTAGTATCTGTGAGTAGCTCATGTATCAGCAATAGATGGAAATCCTTCAGTCAGACATGCCCACATGACACTAAATTTAAAATGTATATTACCTACTTCAACTATAGGTACCTTGGATTCTTAGTTCTTTGCCATCCTTCTGTCATTTAAAAGAGAGAGTCACATGGAACACAAAGTAATATTTTGATTTGTTTCAGAGAGTCCAGGTTGCAACTACCAAATAGATGAATGTATTAATCACAAAAGCTGTGTAAGTGTTATGGTAGATTTTGGGGTTGTCTTTTGCCAGTTTTGGCCGACCACATCACAAATAACCCATATATCTGTAAAAATATCTATATTTTTATAGTATAATATCTATAAACTGTAAGAGTTTAATCTTTCCTGGAACTTTTGTGCAGGGTCTTGATAGATACAGGCCACAGTTTTCCCATACAAGTAGTACTGGAGTCAGTGCTATATTTTTTTTCCCTCAAATTCTTCACCAATAAGTGGCAGTTCATCTGTTTTTGGTGATGTGTTTGGTTGGTTTGTTGATTGCTTTTCTGTTTGTTTGAGGTTTTTAAATATTGTTTATTTCTTCAGAGATGCTCCATTTCAGTCCTTCTGCTGGGAAAACAAGATTTTTAGCAGGTTGCCTTCCTGATAGACTTTTTATTCCTGGTCTTTCTCTGGCTTTGGTGAAAGATAATTTTCCTCATTATCATCCTGAATTGTGAATATTATTTATCAAGATGGGTAATTTGGTTTTAAATAACTTCATTGTGGATTATGTATTAGTTACAATGACTGTTTGGAGAAGCCAGAGTTTGAAAAGGATGAGGAAAAACATCTATGAATCGATGAACTTAAAAGTGCACCTGAAAGTGTAGCATAGATTTGTCTTCTTCCTTGATAGCTGAGTACAAGCTGAGATCTTCATTCCCATCTTCCTGACTGAAACCAGTAATTATTAGGAGTATGATGCCTGGCTTTGGTCTTCAGCTGAACAAGCAATGATAAGAATGGAAAAAACCAGTAATTATTAGGAGTATGATGCCTGGCTTTGGTCTTCAGCTGANTCCTTGATAGCTGAGTACAAGCTGAGATCTTCATTCCCATCTTCCTGACTGAAACCAGTAATTATTAGGAGTATGATGCCTGGCTTTGGTCTTCAGCAGAACAAGCAATGATAAGAATGGAAAGTAATATCTGACAAATAGGTGTGTGCAGAGATGTACAGAGAGTGGTTGAATAAGATTGACCTAAGACAGAGAAAAAAACTGATGTCCTATATGTGTCTTGGGCATCTGCTCAGCTCATGCCAAGTCTCAGGAAAGAGTCTCAACCAGCTGGCACATGACAATTTATCAGGTTGCTGTAACTTGGCAGCATTTGATCAGGGTGTTAGTGTGCCTATGAAAGCCAAACTATGTGAGTACAACTCCACAGTATGTGTGTTTAGGTGTAAATTAGCAGAAGGCAGGCAGAGATTCTTTCTGAACCATTGGACCCAGTATTTTGAGGAAGTTTGGGTCTAACATGCTACAAAAACCTTTTTGTGCCTCCTTGGTAAAAATCAAGCCTGTTAGCATCTGCCACCAAAAGTAAGAGAGGGCCCTGAAGTGCAGATGTGCTCTCACATTGCCTGTGGAGAGGCATTTATACTTCATGTGATAGTTCTTTCCTTTTTTTCCTAAACATGCATGGTACTACATAAAGAGTGAATAGTTAGGGATCCCAGTTTTCCTTTGGTACAGTGAGATTGAAAGAAAAATCCCATGTTACATAGTGCACTATTGCTTGATTTTTGATTAACTAGGATTGTGGCAACTGATTGGTATCTCTTCAGGGGAAAAAACATGGATATCATTTTCTACATTATGCATGATTGCATGAGTGAGTAGTACAAAAGCTGACATTTTTCTCTGCTATTGGTTATTACAGTGGGTTACTGCCATTTATGGCATTTTTTTCAGAAAAGCTAGCACATTCAGTACTAAAATCAGAAGGCAAATTGAATAGCTTTCAAAACCTCATACACCGGGCGAAGCAAGATGTGTGATTGTCCTCAACAATTGCCTCCTTCTGTTTTTCATGAGCTGTAATAAGTGTCTTCCAACTAAACTGAATTCATGGTTTTTCCAGACTTATAATAATCACGTATACTATTAGACTGCATTCTGAACTTTGGCAGAGGAGTCAAAGCACTTTTTTTCCTGCTAACTTTGCTAAATGTTCACTGAAGGGTCTGTTATTGCCCAAGAACACCCCCAAATGTTATTGAGGTGAGTGCTAAAGGGGAGTGCCAGCTCTCCTGCTGAAAGTAGAACACCATGAATTAATCCAGTTACCAGAAAAGAGTTGGCTGTCAAAAACATGGGTTCATCAATGCTTTTCTAAATCCTCACAGCAGCCAGCATACTCCATCTATACTTGGATTTATTTCACTTTATTTATAAATGTTAGCCAGAAGTCTAACATTTATAAGGCAGTCACTGTTCCAGCTTCTGTATTTATTATCCCTTAGCTCATAAAGAATATTGTTCAGTGAAATATAAAGCAGTACAGAGCATCCAGTTTAAAACAGCCCACTTGGGATATAAGTCTCTTTCTTCTGGCTCCTCCTAGGAAGAAAAAACTTTGGTGAGGGAGGGAACCTGGACAATTCAGTGGAAATTGTTATTAAAAGGGTTGATAAAAAAATTTGGCTTCTGTAATGCTAATTTTACTGTAAGGGTTCTTATCTAGTACAGCAGTTTTAATATTCTGCAGGTTGAAAGCTGGTATTGTTTGTCTCAGCCTCTGAGAGAGTAAGTAATGTCAGTATTGCAAGAGCTCTAATCATTAATTATGCACAAGTCAGACACCTATCCCTCAAAAAAGCAGGAGGAAATAATTAGTTAAAAATAAGTAACCTAATAAATATACACACATTTTCTTTTTAATTTTTTACTGCTTTTTCTGTAGTGGTCTGTTAGGAAAACTTGGGTCAGATTTCTAAGTCAGATTTCTAACCCTTCAGTCAGCATTCTCAAGAAAACATATGACTTGAGGATCTGGGGTTTGATGATAAGCCCTACATGTCACAAAACACCATGGGAGCTGGCAGCACAGCCAGGGCATTATATGGATTTACAAAGCAGCACAAGGCTATTATGGTGGCCAGCACTAACCTGTTTGTTATATGCATACCTTGAAGCATATCAGTGATGGAACACATAAATTACTAAAATTCTAGATAAAGACTTTCATAGATAATGATTTTAGGTAAACTGGTGCATGAAACCTTTTTGATTTGTCAATATAAATTGACAAATACAAAAGCACAAGCAAATGGCAGAAGATTATTGACCTTTTTCTGTGTCCTGTTTCTCTGTTCTCCATGATGAATTAGGAACATGAGTCTGGGAGCTACTTTGGGAGTATTTATCCCACAGAAAATGTTTGCAACAGAGGCCTTCCAGGTGACCCAGAATGCAAAAAAAACCATTAAAAATATATCATTAAAGCAAAAATATTTTAGTAGTTAGAATGCCTAGAAAGCAGACATGGAAATGACCAACCTTAGAAACGAAGAGCCTGAAGAGTAGCTCCATCCCTTCCCCCTAAACTGTTATACAATTAAAGAGTTAAGCATAAACATTGCTACACTGCAGCTCTGCTGTGTAAGAAAGCAGATCTCAGAGATCTGTGGCAACCAGCTTAAATGAATATAGCTGATCATAATATTTTGCTTGCTCTCTCAGTTCTATTTATAATTAGTCTAAACCTGCCTATTTGGTAGGAAGTATTTAATTTCTTGTATTTGTAACCTGTAGGATGTGAAATGGGGAAATGGAGGACCACAATGAGTCCCCAGGGCCACTTTTATGTCGAATTTTATGCCACTCCCCCTGTCCATTTTTTTTAGCTAAAAGCTACATAATGTGGACCCCTCCTTAAATTAATCAAACTGTGTCTTAAGAACTAGTGGAGTGTTTTGTCCTTTCTGCATCTGCTATGCTGATTGGATCATTGCTCTAGAAACTCACTTCCTAACAGGAACTTTCTCCTAATTTCTATGTGTCTGTAGTTATGGATATTTTTTAACTTCAGAACTTGTCCTGTCATTGGGAATGTATTCTATTTTTCCTTTCTTCATGCTTCTTGATGTTTATCTGCACTTGCTAAGCCAAACAAGTTAAGCTCTTCCAGTGTCTCTTGCCTACCAATCTAATTTCCTGCTATCTCCACAACCTCTGTCTTAGTTGTTCTCATTTGATTTTCAGAACATCAGTGACCAAGGTTATCCACATTTTTCCAGGTGAAACATCACCATTGCCTTGTGCAGTGGCATCAGGATTTCCTGCTTTGCCTGAAAACACCTGGCACATTTCACATTTCTTCTTGACCTTTTTGCAGCCATATCACAAATTTTACTCATTGACTGTGATCAACTAATAGACAACAATTCTTCTTTCCAAACAAAGTTTCATACTATTTTATAGCAAGTATTTTTATTTCTAGTCTTTATGTCTGTGCTTTGAAGAGAGCATATTTTAAATTGTTGCTTAGGTTCTAGGTCAGCATTAGTTCACACTATTTTCTTCTTCCCAGTTCATAAATTGCTCACAAAAAAAGAGATGTAGTTCGTTTAAATATAAGGCCTTAAGTAAGACTCTTGTGTCCTCAAATTCTAAGGATTATACCACTTTCCAACTTAGTGTCACTTATGGCCCAGAAAATTGGGAAAGAAATTTAGGTATAAAATCTCCTCTAACAGGTTTGACCATGGGGAATGCTTGAAAACAATGTAGCTTCTTCTCAAAGCTAGAAACTATATTTAGTTTCCATCACCACTGCTTTTCAGAAATTCAGGAATTCTACCTTCTGTGTTCAGCAAGACATCCCTTTCAGTTTCCCTTCTCTGCATACTTGGGCTTTAAGACAAAGCCATCTAGGGTAGCTGGAACTGCTTTTATGTTACCTATTTATTACAGACACAGTGTTCTGGTAAAAGCTGAACAAATCAACTCAAATGTAAGAAATCCTATGAAGCAGCTGGATTCTGTTTTTAGTTTATACTGTTGACATTCAGCAGTAAGAAATGTCCAGGAAGAGTTATAATGCACAGGATGTTTGCTCCTCTGCCTGTTGAAAATAGAAATTTCCTGTTAATTTAGCAGACATATGACATTAATTAATCTTTGTTTCTTTTCTTTTTAAAGTTTGCTCACACAACTACACTTCTGATACTGGCGTGCTGACATCTCCAAACTACCCCAATAACTACCCTGTCCGGACTGAGTGCATCTACACCATCACAGTGGGAATGAACAGACAGATTGTGCTGAGCTTCACCAACTTCACTTTGGAAGGGAACAAACGCTGTACAGAGGATTATGTAGAAATCAGGCAAGGCTAATTCTTTCTCTTGTCCTTAGTACTGATTACCATGTATATTGTCCAAACCCACTTAAGCATGTTCAGTATCTCTAGTTTTAACTATATACCTTACTGTTAGTATGGGAAAGGGACTTATCAGAGAGCTTTAAAGGCTACCTTTTCCTCCTCTCATCCTGCCCTATTGTCAGCTTTCCCACTTGATGAATTCTGCTTCTGAGAGCAAGTGGAGTGCGTGGATGTGCATGTCTTCCCATGCACTGCATTTGGGTTGTTTTCCTTAGTGCAGAAACAAAGAGTTTTATTGTCTGTTTTGTGACATTCTCCATGATATTTGAAAAGTTGTGGCAGTTAGGTGAAGTTCCAGGTGACTGGAAAAGGAGAAACATTGTACCCATTCTTAAAAAGGGTAGAAGAGGACCCTGGGAACTATTGACCTGTCTGTCTCACATCTGTGCCTGGAAATATCATGGAACAGATCCTCCTAGAAACTCTAAGGCACAGGGAAGACAGGGATGTGGCTGGAGACAGCCAGCATGACTTCACCAAGGATATTCTTGACCAACCCAGTGGCTTTCTGTGATGGAATGACAGTGGATGAGTGAGCAATTACAGATGTCATCTGTGTGTGACTTCTGTAAAGCTTTTGACACAGTCCCCCACAACATTCTTCTCGCTAAATTGGAGAGAGATAGGTTGGGTGGGTGGATGGTTTGGAAGATGAGGAATTTATTGGATTGCCACATCCAGAGGGTAGTGGTCAATGTCTTAATGTGCAGAGGGAGATCTCTGACAAGTGATCCCTCAGGGATCCGTACTGGGATCAGTGTTATTTAATATCTTCATTAATGACATAAACAGTGGGATCAAGTGCACCCTCAGCAAGTTCGCAGATGACACCAAGCTGAGTGGTGCAGCTGAAATGCCTGAAGGACTGGATGCCATCCAGAGGGACCTGGATAAGCTTGACCAGTTGGCCCATATGAACCTCATGAGGTTCAACAAGGCAAAGTACAAGGTCCTGCTCCTGGTTTGGAACAACTCTCAGTATCAATACAGGCTGGGGAGTGAACAGATCAAGAGCAGCCCAGTAGAGAAGGACTTGGGGGTGGTGGTGAATGAAAAATTAGAGAGGCTCTGGCAATGTACCCTTGCAGCCCAGAAAGCCAAGTGTATCCTGGGCTGCATCCAAAGCAGCGTGGGCTGCGGGCCAAGGGAGGTGATTCTGCCTCTTTGCACTGGTGAGAGAAACCCCACCTGGAGTGCTGCATCCAGCATAAGAACATGGACCTCTTGGAGCAAGTTCAAAGGAGGACCATGAAGACAATCAGAAGACTGGAGTACTCGCAAATGAAGACAGGCTGAGAGAGTTTGGATTGTTCAGAAGAAACTTTTTACAATGAGGGTAGTGAGGCAGTGCAACAGGTTGCCCACGAAGGTAGCTGATGCCCCATCCCTGGAAATGGTCAAGGTCATGCTGGACAAGGCTCTGAGTAAGCTGATCTAGTTGAAGATGTAACTGTTTGTTGCAGAGTAGGGTGGCATAGATGACCCTTAAATGCCCCTTCCAACCCAAACTATTCTATATTCTGTTTTATGTTTATAGTTTTTAGACAGCAGCTACTCTAGGAGGTAATGAGAGGAGCATGTAAATAATCTGCTATATTTTTCTATACTGGCATGACCATTAAACTTAGGATACTAACCTAGTGATTCTAGGGAATTTTACAGGACAGACAAATAGAAGAAAGGAATATTTGCAGCAAGGTTACCTGCCTACAGTACAGCAGCACCAAGTGCATATCCCTTCTGCTGCGTGGCTGCAGATGGATTTGTAATTTGCAGTGTTGGTGCCTCCATTCCTGTCCTCATGAGCCAGCTCCCTGGGTGAACCGTATCTGCAGAATGCAGTGTGTTTTTTCAGTCTGAGCATGCTAGGAGTTTCCATTACCTCACTGAGCACCATGATAAAGCTCATCCTGAACATTATACCAGATATTCTGTATGGCTTATTCCTTGGCAAGTAGTATCTTCCTTTTAAAACCAAACAAAAATCTGCTTGCTGAAGTTGAGGTATTGAGATTCTGAATTCCAGCCGAATTATCTGGGTTTTTAGCTGTACATACAAACTGGGAAAAGTTATGAAAACCTAAAAAGCTTTTTCAATATTTTCTAAGTAAAGTGTTTCATTTATTTTTCTTTTTAAAACAACAATCTGAGATTAAATTTAATCTAACTTTATTTTAACAATTAACACTTTAATTTGGAGTGGTCCAAATTGCCAACGGGGTGATCTTTTTCACCTTAGGAACTGAAAATATTTATTTTTAGCATAAATCTAACTCTGTTTTCACTGTAAAGAGTTCAGCAGGTTTTAAGATTAAACAGGTTTTAAGATATGGACAGAACATTCGAAGTGCAACGCAGCACATTGCTGCTGCCATAACTGGATTTTTAGAATGTCTCTTCAAACCTGATACTGTTAAATGGGGTAGCTGCACAAGTCTTAGGTGAAGTGCCACTCTCATTTCTTGTCCTGAGATGTCCTCTGATAAATTGCATTGAGTCAACTAAGAAAATTGCATCTGACCACAGCTGCAGAGGCCAAGATGCAAGTGAGGGGAGGTTCTGGCACATTTCTTCCACTGCCAGTAACATGAGACAGCAGCAAAGAGTTTAAGCTGGGAGGATGACAAGAAAACAGAGTGCAAAGGCTAAGTAGAAATTTTTCTCAAAAGCAGCTGTAAACCTGTGAATATGCAATTGAAAGTATTACTGTCCACCTTAAAAAGTATCATAGGAAGATCACACCCATATATAGATATAAATTATCTGTTATTGTCTTACTGACCTGTAGGTTGTTTGTAGCATGAAAGTGCTTAAAGACAAGGTCAGGAAGCAATTGATAAGCAGGTTGCCACCCTCTTTTTTATTCCCATAGGGCATGTGCAGGAGGCAAAACAGAACATTAGCTGTGAATCCTGATTACAGTATTAAAAAAATGTTACTGGAAATATTACTTAATTTAAAAACAGGAAAATAAGTGGTTGTAGAACCAATTCTGAAGACTAAGAAAATACTTCAAAACATGCATCACATCAGTGAAATTAATTCAGAAATGAATTTCCATTTGTGTGGTGGCAACGAAACATGTTTTTTAAATTAAGTCAGCTCATCTAGGTTTGCGCCAGGCTAAACAGTGAGGAGAGAGAAAATTACTACTTCAAATTAGAAGATTACCTTTGGCTGACCCAATGATTGTCACCTTGTAGAATATAGAGAATATAATCTACCTGAGACACTTCTCAAGCTTGCCATTGTGTTGACACGCTCTCAGGCTGCTGAGATGAGAGTGACATACCCAGCAAGCAGGTGGTTGTGGTAGGGCTTATTACTGCAAGTAGCAAGACTGAGTATTTGGCAGCAGTATTTCAGTTGAAGAGTCAGGACTAGTCTTTCCCAGGCCTGAAAGAATCATAAGATTTTTGATTTGCTAACCTTTCACATGGTATCTCTCTTTGACCAAAGGTTTTTTTCTTTACCATTCTAGAGATGGAGGCTATGAAACTTCTCCTCCTCTTGGAAAGTACTGTGGTACAGACCTGCCGCCCGTTATAATGTCTCATGGTAACAAGCTGTGGATAAAGTTTGTAAGTGACATATTTGGCACAAGACAAGGATTTTCAGCAGAGTGGGATGGTACCTCAGCAGGTAAAATGACTGCATCAAGTATAGAACTATTTTACACATCTTATTTTTGATCTTTTGTTCGTATTTAATTTCTCACCTTTTTCGTCACAATTTTTCTGCTTCCAGTCTTCTAAAGTCTGCCTGCTAATTATATAGTGACCTGTATGCATGCTGTTAAGATCAAGGATATTTCTTGATCCTTGGGCTTTCTTTTTTTACCACTGAGAAGAGCATACTATTCCCTAGATATACAGTAGCTTAAATTTCCTCTTATGTTTAGGAAAGCAGTAATTAAGAATTTAATGAAGAGGTTTCTAATTTCTAATTCTTCTTTATGAGAAACACCCTTCAAATTAGATAGTTGATACTTTTATTTGCTGTGGGCTCTCTCCTGCTTACAACATTTATGGCTGAATGCAGATTTTTGGGGCATTGCTGAAGATGTTCAGGGCATGTGAAGGAGGTCAGTAGTGAGAACTGCACATACCAGATTCAATTCTCTACTCTTCTCATTGTTAAATGTTGGTTTGCTTTCTCTGCCATTTTCAGGTTGTGGTGGTACTTTGATAACAGCTTCTGGTGTCTTCATGTCTCCCAACTACCCTATGCCATATTACCACAATTCAGAGTGCTACTGGCTGCTCAAAGGAAGCCGAGGAAGTCCATTTGAAATCCAGTTTGAGCAGTTCCATCTGGAATATCACCCAAAGTGCAGCTTTGATTACCTTGCGGTGGGTGCCCTGTGACGCTTTGCTCCACGGGAGGCAGATGAGTATGCTGGGTACAAGGGCCAGAAAAACACAGGGCCTTGGTTTGCAAATATTCCTAAGTGACCAGACTCAGAATAGGAAAGCTCCATGTTGATGTGCTACCTTCATCTCATGGAGCCACGAGAGGCAAGGCAGCAGTGTCTGTGTAGCTGCTGGTAAGAAAAGCATTTATGTCTAGATATGTTTCTATGATAGATAGAAACAAGAATCTGTCTGTATCTCTTAAATTTTCTGTGTTTTGAACAGTATGCTTTCTTAGTAAATTATGTGGAACAAAGCACAACAGTGTCAATAACCATATTGTTAATCCCAAATCTCATATTTGAATTGTTGCAAAAATCATTTGAATATTTCTAATGAAATTGAAATGGAGTCCTGTGTTCCCCTCTTGGTGACTAAGCCCCTAAAAACCCACTAGTATTCAGTTACTGGCTTCCTGTTTTTGCTTGTTTCTGAAATGCCTGCCAGGCTTCCTCTGAGCAGAAATGGAATTTAACCTCTTGTATACCCAGTAACATTTCCCTAAGCAGACATTTATCAGGGTGAAATTAATCGGATTTGTAATGTCATCAGCTTTATTTTAATTTCATTTTTCTTTTTTGTTTTTGGGTTTTTTTTAGATATATGATGGCAACAGCAGCAATGCTAGACAGCTAGGTAAATTTTGTGGGGCTCAGATACCACAAACTGTCCATTCCAGTGGAGACAGCGTGTATGTAAAACTAAGGACAGACAACAGTCTGCAAGGTGGAGGTTTCTTAGCCAGATACAAACAGGGTAAGTAAAGGAAGATGAGATGTTTCTGCAGCTCATGTTGTCTGTGAAACTGCTTGCAGCCCATGATCTTTCATATGTATCAGCACAGTAAAATGTATAGAGCATACCAACAACCAGATTTTCTATTTTGGTACAGTTACAGAACACAGAGAGTTAAAACTTATCTGCCCATCTACCTGTGATGGAGATTCTCTCCTCCTTAGGAGAAAGCTAATAAGGGGGCTCTATTTCTATTACCTGCCCCAGTGGCACTTACCACTCCAGGTTTACTGAGAATAACAAGTGCTGGAAGTCCATAACAGTGTGGATTTGACTGTTCTTGCTCTCCTGCTCCTTCAGACTCCTGAATTTTTAAAAGAGAAGGCAGATACGGGAGGATTCTCTGATCTTAGAGCTGCTTTTGAGGCAGGATGACAAAACATAATTGAGTTTCTGCCCGCCAAACTGCATAATTGTGGGTGCTTGGGATAATTTAGCCTATCGGGAAAATTTTTAAAAGTTACATTTTTTTATATCTTATGGTAAGGGTAATACTTTTCCTGCAAACATTTTTTTGTAAAATAGTATTACCCCAGAAATATCAGAATAAATAGCATTTGGAGAAAAATACAAGAAGGCATATGACAAAGGTATTTTATTCCCAGTCATAATCTGAATATAGTCCTGGTGTTTACTTTTCTCTTTATACACTTTTTATTTTTTTTTTACGGTTAAATGCACATTGGAAGATATGTAATTTCATCATATACAAAGTGATTTGCAAGTATCTTTGTGTCCTCTAAATATGACATGCCCAAGTGACAAGGATTGTTGTAGGTTTATAGACATGAAGTTGTCCTAGGTTTGGACAATAGTAAATGGATTATGAAAAAACAGAGCTATTCATCCACACGTAACACATGCAGTTATTAGAAGAGGGAGGAAGCCTTGGCTCCCTCATTCCTTACAGATATCATTACACATTCATCTACCATGTACTTTTCAGACTGCAATGTCAAGAGGATATATTAGAAAAGGTTCCCTGTGCCTTTCATTAATTAAACAGAAAGAGCACTTTCAAAGCACTCAGATGTAGAACCTGAGCTATCAGATAATGTGATTTACATTCATATTTAATTCCTGAAGATGCATCAGAGAAACCTTTTAATGGCTTGCCCAAAAGCTAAAATTATGTAGGCAGTATGTTGTAAAATAAGGATGCTTAGATATCAGATACATTTACATGTACATGAAAGAAATTTAATGATTAGTTGGAAAACGTTGCAAAGGAAAAACATGGTATCAAGTTACCATTCAAAGGCACCTTTGTGCCTGATACGTTTCTAATAAAATTCTGATGGCAGGGGGTAGCAGATTTTACCCATCTTGCATTCTTCAAAACCCATTTTGTGCTCTTCATCCTGTCCTTTCAAAAAGTCATATGCTTCAGTGTAGCTTTGCAGGCAAGCTCCACTCCACCTGACCCTGACCTTCAGCTGTATCCCAAGTATTTTGAAATACTGAAAACACAGACCTTTAAATCGTTCGGATAGAATACAAAAAATGTGCAGGGGGTAGGTGTACTATCCGTAGTGACAGACAATAGAACAATTATGGAAGTGAATCTTGGCTATTTCTGCTGTTCAAACACTGCAGATTTGCTGCACAAACCAAACAGCCTGGTCTGCTCCCTGCCCACTTCCCTGTACATTAATTACACTGCTCTACTCTCAATACACATTGTATGCTCTCTCCAGACAAGGGATTTCCCACACTGGTATTTTTTATCTTTAGGGAAAGGTGGATACAGGAAAATGAGAATCACTGACCTAATGCCATAATTGTAATTTTGTTCTTTACCTAATTTAGTCTATTTTCATTTTCTCTGCAGTTCAAGGAAAGCTCTTATATTCCAGATGTGTCCAGTTCTTATGCTAGGATGCTATTGAATGTCTCGCAAGGAAAATCATGGCTCCGTTTTAAGAAATTTCATTATCACATTCTCTTCCTGGGGCTAGAAAGCCCAATACTAATAGAGTGCTTTCCATTGGTTGTTTTAGTCAGAGATCATATTTTTTTCCTACTTAGCCAAAATAAACCACTTTTATCTATGGGTTAATATTTGTTGAGCACCTGCCCAAATTTTTTCAAATGACAGAGTACATTTCTACGATTATTTTTAAAAAAAGCATTTCATTAATACCTATGTATTTAGATTTAAAAAAGACTGCCCAAAAATATGTATGTACTATATATACTGGTGGGTCTGCATGTGTCAGAAAAGGAGGTCATAATAATACTGAAAGATTTGAGTTTGAATAGTTGGAATTTTGTTTGAAACATATCAAATATGTTCTTCAATAGGTCAACATTCTCTTTCTGCATGGCTTCTCTAATCTGAATAAAAATATTTCTCACCTTGTCATGCTATCAGTAACTTCAATTAGTAATTTTTGAGATATTGGATTAATAACACTGTACAAAAAATATCTATTACCACTTCTTTTTTTTTCAGTTTGCCGTGATGTGCTGACTGTTAATCGTAGCCATGGCATATTGGAAAGTTTAAATTATCCAAATAATTACCCATTAAATGAGCACTGCAGCTGGACTATCCAAGCCACCAAGGGGAACACTCTCAACTACAGCTTCATGGCCTTTGATTTAGAAGATGAATCTGACTGTGATCGTGACTTCTTGGAGGTATGTGCCCAGATTCTAGAAACAAGAAAAATCAAGTCTTTAACCATAAAGAAAAATAATAAGATTGCAGAAGAGCAAGGGGAAATTTATCTTATCTAAATGTTACCATTAAAGCTCAAGTGTTAAATCCAAACTATTTAGCCCTGTTTCCTCAGTGATCAGTAGGGAGTGAAGCATTGCTACCTTAAGGCAGGTGTTGCCTCTGAGAAGATGAATCACTCTCAGGTGTCTGGTTTGGTACAGTCTAACTTCCCCCTTAGATTAGATGCACTGGCTTTTATGGACAAAGTGAGATGTCATGATTCCAGCTTCATGCAAAGGAGAAATCCTGAGATTAGTAAATGGATTGCAAAAAGGCAGTGAGCTCAATTATTTTCCTCTTGTTTTATCTAAGAAGGAGTGAGGAATGTTCAAAAACTTTGATAAGTATCTACATTTTTAAAGGGAGGGTTACTGTGTCTCCTGTTTATACTTTTCATAATTCTCTGTGTCTTTAAAGGGAGAAAAAAAAATTCACCCACAAACAAAATGTGAATTTTTTAGGCAACTGAAACCATAGAGTCAGTATGAAGCCAAGTACCCTTTATTTTAATTTCCTCAAAAAATATTTCAAGGACAAAAAAAATGTTTTCTCAAAATTTTCTAGGAAAACTGAAAAGTTATTTTCTCTCAATTTTGTACTTAGTACTGTAGGATGTAGAGGGTAGTCATGTGGATTATAATCTCCTGCCTACAATTTTGCTGTTCTGCTGGACTAATTCATCCTTCAGATCTCACCCTTGTACAGGATGCCAGTATGTAGCCCTGTGTTCTACTTATGTTTTTGCACAAGAGGAACTGACATTTAGAGAAACCTTAGAGAAGACTACTTACAGCCAGGGAAAGGATTATGGAATAGTACCTGTATTTCTGGGGATATTTACACCTGAGTACTGCAGAAGGTTCAGCAACAGACTGGTTGATGGCCTAATCTGTTCCTTTTAGATGTCCTCCCTCACTCTCTCTACCTCATTACTGTGGCAGCTTTCACAGCTCAACATTGGTAGTAAATTGGCAAAAGTCATGTTCTTCCAGCTTTCTTCTCTCTTTGGCCAGGAATGGAAAGAAAGAACAGTCATGTGAAGAAAGCAAACAAGGGAGCACTATACTGAGAACTAACTATTAAGTTCTGGTTTGTTTTTGTGAGGAGGCTGAAAAAGAAACATTGGAGCCAAATGGAGAGGCCAGTGCTAGTCTCAAGATGCCTAAGGCCTTGACCCATGGAAAGCAGGAGCCCTGCATACAGTAGCAAGCCTGTGAGGAGCAAGAAACTTGCCAGAAGACACTATTCTAGACATAAGTCAAGGGTGGAGGAATAGTGCCAGGGGCAAGGACCTGATCCAAAGCACTTAAAAGAACAGAAATAAAACATACTGGAGAGAGTGAGGAGACAGGAGTACTCTTTGCTTAACAACTTTTCAGTGCTTTCAATAAAAGAAAATACAGACTGAAAGAGGTATAAAAAAGAAAAAAACAGGCAAAAATAAAGTCATGAAAGTGTGCTAAGGAGGCTTTTATTTGCAGTTCATGTAACATTACTTACAAATCTTTCTCCAAATGCCATTAAGAAATACCACTTGGAAAAGATGTTCTCATTTGGTTGTTGCATGCTGCACAAATATGTGCCATAGTGTAAAAAGAGAGCGAGGCTGAACCAGCCAGGGAATTGAATAGTGTTTGCTCCCACCCTGCATCTTGCGAAAGGGGAACATATTGGCAAGGCTGGCAATGTGCTGTGGTGTAGGGGAAAGGGGGAATCATCTGGAACAAGTGTACAGTTCACTTTCTAAGCAGACTGTAGATATTTGGGACTTTTCTGTTTGAAATCCACGTGTAGTCTGACACTGTTGCAAATCGGAAAAAAAAAAGGATAATTAAAATAAACCTCATACCCGTTCAGCTAAAATAAATTACTTCTCTGCCACATGTCAGTTTTGAGATTCCTGTATTGCAGCGAGGTCTAAGAGGGGAAAGATCTGATGCTCTCGATGAGTATAATAGACATAAACCTGTTCACTGTAGTCTAAGTAGGTGATGCAGGGACCATATGCCAGTGTCCCTCCCCATTGTCTTGGAGGAAATGGGAAGCTGCTGCTCAGACACTTTCCGTGTAGATATACTCATGAACCAGAGTAGCCACCGGTGCTGATCAAGTGCTCTTTTCCCAAGGAGATTTTAGGTGTCCCTTCCCCCATCTTGTTTTGGGTTTGTGGCAGCAGCTCTCCCACCTCAGGCCCTTACAGCAGACAGCAACACTCTTTGTCTTCTTAGCTCTGTGGCAGTTCTGACAGTAGCAGCATGCTGCTCCGTGGAAATATTGGTGACAATATTTCCTCCTACTTGCTGGGAGGCTGGGGACAGGAAGGACAGGAGTTACCTGTTAGGTTGGATTAGGTGATGATCACAGTTGTAGTGGCAGAAGGAGTAAGGAAAAGTCATACATGATGCAAAAGGACAAGACTAAATGTTGCAGAGGTGTTATGGCAGAGACATGGCCTGTCTTAGCAAACTACAGTCAAGAAATGGCAGTTGCAAAAAAACCCCGAAAGCAGTAAAGCTCTTTTTAAAAGTTACTGTGACAAACAGATTTATGGACATGTGGACAGACTTTTATAGTGTCAAACTAAAGCTATATTTTTTTTAAATCTTTCTGAATTCTGAAGGGGGAAATCATGGTGCTTGGTGGAGTGGGGACAGCAACTGAGCAACCTGTTTTCCTGAGTACTGCTGGACCTTGCCTGCTGGACACAACGGTTTTGGTCCCAGTCTCCATACTGGAAAAGGGCCTGTTCTTCCACTCTGACCCAAACCCACATAAAAAGAGCATTTTGCCGCGTGACTAATTCAGTCAGACACACACAGTTAATTACCTATTTGCTCTATGGCTTAGTCCATATATGAGTCAGAAGTTATATGTGTAATGTCAAAACCAAAAATTTCTACACGTGGGTATTCCTAGTGATTTTCGGTTACCAAAGATATTATCATGCCATAGAGCAAATAACTGTTTCACATTAAGGGCAGGAAAAATAGAGTCAGATATCCAGTGAGTACGAATAAGTACAGTACAGTTCTTCCAGACTGAAATTCAGTCACGTCTGTACAATGAGAAGTCATCTGTGTATTGTGTTACCTATTTCCTTTTCTTTGATCATGGGATGCTTCTTGTCAGCTAGGCCACCATTCCACCAGCTGGCAGGTGTTACTCATGGTGAGCAGCATTCTCTCTCTGCTGGGAGCATTGGGTGACTCCAGCTTGTCTGATCTGGGCAGGACCTGCATCTCCACCACTTTAGCATATACAACTAATTTCTACCTGTGTCAAGTAGGAAGGAAAAAACCTTGTTCTTCTGACTTTGTGGCAATTCTCTGCCTCTGTGTGTAGGTGCTAGAAACTGAGAAGGGGCAGTGTGGGAGGGAAGCAGAACTGCAGTTTTTTATTATGAGCATGAATCTCATATGAGTGCTTTCCTAGCAAATGAGCACTGTGCAGTGTTTCATGTCCTGTCAGAGGATGTTGGCTCATTACTAGTAATGCTCATAGGATGTGTGACATTTTGGAAGGAGTTTTGCAGTGAAGTTGCAAGAATATGAGATTAATTGCTTCTGATAAAGACGTACAGAAGTGACAATAATAAGATACAAGGCATATCAAATAGCGGACTGTTTACTGGTGATGCTACACTAACTGGAATTAAATTGGATGGTCTTTAACTTATATTGCTTGCTGTGCCTTGGTGAAATAACCTGACATTAGTCTTTCTAGAGGAGTCATGGGGCTGTAAGTAGTGAGATATTGCAGGCAATGACATAGAAATGTCATTCTTTCCTCTACATTCATCAGATTATTTGCTGAACAAGCATATATTTAACTCCCTATCCTTAATGATGAATTACCTTCTTATTTGGTATGGCATAGCATAATCTCTGGGGAGGCAAAGTAGGGAGAATGTCATGGTTTTTTGCCCTGAAGATCAGAGTCCTGCTGTAGAACTGACATATACTCCTTCCTTATACAAGAAAAATATTATTTGAAAACCACTGATCATTCTGTCTTTCAGTGACAATGTCCCTCAATGTTCTTCTGCTCAGAAAGTACTACTGTCCCTTCATGACTAGTCTGTTTAGCATCTGCTTTTATTAATTGCAGGGATGTCATGGTTTAGGAATGATATTCTCCAGTTTAGTACTCCCACTAAATCTATGCACTGTTCCCCTTTCCCCCTCCAATTGGAGGCACAAAAGGCAAAGATCAAGGGTTGAGATAAGAAAATTAACAGTATCAGCCACAGTAGTATTGACAGAGAGTGTAAGAAAAGAAATTATTCCCATAGGCAAAAAAGACCCCAAACTGTAATAGACAATACCTGACAGCTCCCTCTGCCAGGTTTTCTAAGCCAGAAGGAGCCCCTTCTTCCTGGCCCTGTCTCCTGGCAATGAAGTGAGTGGTACAGAACAACCCCTATGTCCTGGCCATGCCCCCTCCCACCTACTGCAAAAAGTTAACCCTGTCCTGGTCAGAACCAGGACAATGGCAGACCTTGCCCAGCCTTTTGTAAGATGCCAGCAGCCTGATAAGCAGATAGCAAAATCTGTCAGGCAGCAAGACAAGATTCAGAGTTCTCTGTCCAAGTTTCACCCCTTCAGTCTGTGCATCTACTGTCAGTGTTGGAGTTATCACTGGGTTAAGGCAAAAGAACATCTTATGAGGGCAAACAACTGCCTTATAACAACAAATGCCTTTCTTCTGCTGCAGGCCAGGACAGAGTTCCACTTTGGACCAGAGCACTGCCTTGCTTGCTTACTGTCATTGTGCTTAAGCAGCCCAGGCTGTTTCAGCAACTAGGCTCAAAGTGGTTAAAATACCATGACATGATTTTATGAGGAATATTATCAAATGAATACAGTAATTAAAATGGCATCTGCTCCTGAGAACTGTTTCATTTCCTTCTGTTGGTAGCAGGATATGTCTTTTTCCCCCCCTTCTTTAAACCACAGTAGCATTCCAGGGATGTGCCATAATATCCTTTTTCTCCATCTGGGAATACTGCATTAGATAATTGTCGCTCACACTCATCTGGTCATCCTCTTTTTTTATTAGCTTAACGTAAAAATATCTTACCCTGTTTCTAGCTTTACTCCCTCTTGTGATTAGTAAATATGCTTAAATTATATTAGGAGATTACCATTCCTACATTTTATTTATGAGTGTGTCTTTCTAAAGTGCTGCAGGAATTCTTCAAGCACAGGGAAAGGCTTTTCTTATGGCCATGCATTGATTTACAGAATGTCACTGGTAGTACATCTCCCTGGAGAAGCAGATGATGTATGAAATATACCCACCCAGGTCCTGCACCCAGACATC
Organism: Rhabdornis inornatus; assembly: GCA_013397075.1. Lineage (NCBI taxonomy): Eukaryota > Metazoa > Chordata > Aves > Passeriformes > Rhabdornithidae > Rhabdornis > Rhabdornis inornatus. Next base: position 3,896,945 of record VWZS01006228.1, on the reverse strand, counting down.
AAATCCCAGCCTGCTGGCCAGGCTGGAGTGCTATCCATTAACATATTATCATGCCAGCTGGCAGCACAACAGCACATCCCTGAATTCCTTCAGGCAGTTATGGGCCTCCACAAGAAATCCTTCAGTGTAAGACTATAAGGATAAAAGTGACAATTCTCCTCAGGTTTCTGTGCCAGCCTTCACCATTGGTACATAACGAAATCTTAGCCCATGCACTGATTTTCATTGAGAGATCTGGATATTTAAAAGGAGAGTGTCAGGCCAAAAAGCTGTCCACCCCAAACAAAGCCAGCTAAGGGCTCCAATTTTTTGTTTTTCTAATTGCCTGCACTGCTAGAATTAAAGTACACTTTGGCTTTGCTGTTTGAAAGGTTGTGTAGAACCAAATTACAAACACACACAAAACCCCTGACCCCTCACAACAGCTAAATTTGTAGTGATGGCAGGGTTGCCTGGTGCCTACAGAAACCTCAGATGACAAGAAGCACAAGTGAAGGCAGCACAGACTCCTCTTTTGGACTCACAAAATGAGTCAGACCTTCATGGACTTGACGTTTTCCACACCCTGCCAGCTCACAGTAATGTGACTTAGCTTGTTCCTTCAGAAAAAAAGCATGGTACAAAGAAATGACTGTGAAATACCACCACATGATGGTAGTGTGCACACCCCTTGTTGGAGAAAGAATATTTGGAACTCATCTATTTGCAGCTGGGTTCTTGTTTCCTCTGTTCTTCTTCTGTAGTCTAGATTTTGCTGGAAGGTCTGGCCATTATCTGTGAGACTGTCTGCTTATCACACCCAGCACAGGCCTCGCAATATAAAGCTACATTGGGGCTGGAGAAACTCCATTTAAATCAGTCAAAGCTTGCCCTGATCAAAGGGAAGACCTCAGACAGCTCAGAAGAAAAACACACTGGACTTTGAGGAAGGTCCTGTGCACCCCCTGAATTGTTCCTATAAGCAAGCTTAAAAGCCTAAGAGGCAGGAATATTTCCCTTTTTTTCTGTCTCCATTTGCTGAGACCAATCTGCAACTCTCCACAGTGTCCATAAATATGCATGATGCAAATTTTCTCAAATAAGGGTGAATTCCCAGAGTCCTTCCTGCCCTCTCTGGTCCTTTATGGTGTCAGCGTGATGTTCCTTCCACTTACAGTTCGGTTCATCTGGGCTGGCAAAGCACAGGAGAAGCACAGCCCTGGGCACAAGTCAGCAGTGCTGCAAACTGCTCAGACCACCCTGGGCTTTTCAGAGCAGGCACACTTCTTCATCCCCTTAGGCATAGCCCCTCCCTTTGTAAGGACCTTTTCACACAGATTTCTGTTGAAGAACAACTTTGGAAATATTATTGTCCCAAGCTCAAAAGCAGTCCTGTTCCCTCCACCATGAGTGGATTCTCGCTGCAGAGGAACCTCCTCAATTTCTGCTTTGAGGACAGCAGTCACTCTACCAAAATAGCAACAGCCTCATTACCAGGAACATGATCCCACTGCCACAAAGGCGTGGATCCCCAGGCAGTGCCTTGGTCAGCAAAAGCTGCAAAGACGCTTTAGGGACCCATCTGGATTCTGTCCAGCACAGGATGCAGACTGGGAGGAGGTGCCTTCCTGACAGAGCTTTGGAGATCTAGAATGGCATGCTGAACAAACAAGGTTTTGAGTGCAGGTCTTGGGATGTACTGACTAGGTGGATGTCTCCTAGGCATTCCTTTCTTCAGCAGCAGTTATTTCCTACTCCTGTATCTAAAACAATTTTAAAATTTAATCCAAAGATACACCCTGCATTTCTTACATTCTTATAATCCATTCATCGCTAACAAAAAATATTGGTTTCATATAACTTGAATAAATAAACCTTCCCTAGAAAGGCAGGAATGAGCAGATATGACTGTAGTTAAAAACCTTTGTTTTCTTTGAGAAGGAAGTAAGTGCTAATGCAAGAGGTGAAAACCTATTTTTAAAAAAATCACTCCAGTGTAATGTGGACTTCAACGTTGCTCAAAATTTTCAAAGGGCTCCAATTATTTCAGGCTCAGGTTACAAGACAAAACATAGACTCAGATAAAAGTCTTACTATTAAAACACTAGACGTTTGTTTATTTCCATATGTTAGATAAATCCCAGCAAGATTAACTGGTATGCCTGCATGTCTAAGTAATGCCTGATGTCAAATTCCATTGTACTGTGGAAGAAAATGGTTCGTTATTGGAAGTGTGTCATTGTATGGAGACAAGAAAGGTGCCTATGGTGATCAGAACAAGGGCTTTTATCATAGTCATCGATGGCATAAACATATTTAAATAATTCTATTAAAATATTAATTAGAATGAGTTCTTAAGGAGGGCCTTTTTCTGGTGGCAATTGCAAACTCTTATCATCATCCAAGCACAAACATAACCTTATTTTGTTCTCCTGTTTGTGCAGAAGTGTCAAGGTTCTATGCAGTCAGTCGCTCACTCAAAGTCTTAAGCTGCCTTTGTTTCTGTGAAAAAATGTCATTGCAGTGCTCAGCTGGCACATTGGGCCACATCCTGGAACTTTAATTTGTTTGAGTTTTCCTCTGGCTGACAGACCTGCAGATTCTTAGGTTTGCACTCTATTCTTTCTGGAAGGAAATGTGTTGCTTGGAAATTAATTATTTTTGTTTGTCTTAATTAATGGTGATCTCTCTTTAGAGTGCATTCTGTTACTTGGATGAAGATTATATTGTCTGTTTTTTTCTTCTTTTTGTTTTCTGGTAGTATATTTGTGACAATGCCATCAAAATTTCCTTTCCAAAATTTCTTTTCCTTTCATTTCCTTTCAGGAAGAGCTATTCAGAAACCTGTAATCACTGCCTCTGGTGTTTAGATCCAAACACTCCCATATCAGCTTTCCTATTTCTAAGAGGAAAAGGATACTTGCATGTGTCAGACTGTCCTAGGGGCTCTGGCCATGGGTGGGACACTCATGGCTCTGTTGGTCTGATCCAAGGCAATGCCTCCTTTCCCGAGTTCTCCAAATACAGCCCAGGGCTGTTGCTGCTGATCCCTGTATAAAGGTTTTCTGACAGCACATAGTTTGTTTCAAGACTCAGTTGGAGAGAATTATTAATATAATTGCTCATCATTATGATGAATTAATGACACCTGGTGACAGTATTATTTGCAGTACAATAAAAGAGAACGGTCAATATTCATAGGCTATATTTTCTGCTCATATAAAACTGAAAGTTTGTTTTTGAAGACTATCACCTCTTGATCAAGACTATGTGTTATGACTAACTAATGTATATAGGGAGCTTTTTCCCAGAGCTGATTAGGCATGGGCTTTTCTTCTGCAACGTTTTTCCTAATGAAAAAAAAACAAACAAACAAACAAAAAACCCATGCCTTTTCATAGAAATAACATTCTCCAGGAGAAAACTGATATTTTGCCCTAACAATCCATCCCATTCCCCCACCCCCTGGTTTTCTGCCAGGAAAACTGAACAGATGGAGTCACTACCAGTCTGAAAGGCTCACTTTTGCAAGACAGAATAAGCTTGACAAGGCACTCAGCTAGAAAATTGTCCCTACCTCGAGTATGTCCAAATGGAACACATTCCAAGTTTATTTTCCCCATTTTTATAGATCTTTATTTCTTCCAAGTAGAGGAAACCTCATTTTCCAGTCAGCTCGGTCCTTGAACCCCTGCTCCAGTTCTGGTAATGAGCTTTTCTGTGACACAGGTCGTGCCCTTTTGCTTTGCTCCTCCAAAGAGAAGTGAACAGCTGTGGCCTCCAGGGCACCATTGTTGGTGTTAGTGACATATTTCCAGGCTGGAAAGCCAGAAAAGCCAAATGCAATACTGGTGACCATGATGTCCCCCCAGGAGAGCTCTGCAAGCCAAACCCTTCATGTTGCTTTTGCTAGTCCTGCTTTCCCAACCCCGCTCTAATGTACAGCAGATGGTTTTTAGCTGCCACTTGGCTGTGGGGCACTGACACATCTGGATTCATCCCTTAGAGAGCTGGCACCTCCCCTTTTTACCTTCATGACAACCTATACACTTGCTCCTAGGGAGCCTGGTAAGGAGTTTCTTCTAACAGTTATTGAGCTGTACCTAATAATTCATTCAAAAATAGCACATCCCCGCCTGGACCCAGTGTCAGAGTGCAGGCTGATGAAATGGAGCGTTCTGCTTGCTGCTGGGCAATTGCTTTGGCTAAAAAGGAGAGGCTAAGGTTCTGAATGTGTGTTGCAGGTCTTTGCATGTTTTGCTGGTTGAATTGTCTGCCAAAGTCATTATGAAGCACTTGGATTTTCTGGTGGAGGCTAAAAGGTCTGAACAAATAAATATATTATGAAACCAATATATACACAGAAGGGGAACAAGCACTTTCTTCCCAATGGGGAGCTGGAAGGGAGTCAAATCACCAGTTCCTGGAGTCAGTATGGTGCAGGAGTGACTAATACACCACCCCAAAATCCAATTGTCTTGCACAATCATAAGGAGTATCTTTTCTCATATAGACTGCAGAAGAACCTTCCCTCGACTTGCAGCAGTTCAAGATAACACAGCTGACAAAGCAGTACCTGACACAAGAAATATTATCTCAGAGATCAGGAGAGAAATTACAGCTCATGAGAACTGCATTCAGCTTCAGTTTCACTTGCCTGTGTTTGTATGAGAGCAAAAGGTGGTTTGAGAAGTTCAAAATGCCCTGTGAAAACACACAGCTGTTCCCTTCATTTAGAAATGAAAGACAGCTCAAAAAACCCAGCTGTAATTCTAGCGGTTGTGGTTGTGCCTCTCTCAATGAGTTACAGCTGGCCAGGCACTCAAATTCCCTGCGAAATGCTGCTCTGAACTCAAAGCCACGGGGCAGCACGGCATGAAGGGATTGCCATAGTAACCATGCTTTGTGTCTAGAAAACTGATGGACTGTTTTCAGAGGAAATGACAGAAGTGGCATTCTCTGTCTTAGATAAAAATAATGCTCCCTTGATGAATCACATTACAGGAGACACATTAAGCTTTTTTTATTTTGTTTTGTTTTGATTTGGAAGTTTCTGGGTATGATTTAGTGCATAGTTCTGTAAAATGGGTTTTCATTTGTAATCACTAGAGCTAACAGTACATTTTGAATATGTATCTTGACATAGTTTTAGCTACTATTCAGAGTGATCTCCACCTTGATTCATTCTTCACCATTCATATTTTTCTGGTGTAAGATTTCATGGCTTGAAGCCACAGAAATATGAGTAGTATACACCACAAATTTGTCAAAGGAAGTACTGTTAAAAAAATTAACTGGATCTGACTTGATTTCATTTTGATGAATTTATGCCTTGAAAGAATGCATAAAGCTCTCACCCTGGCTTGAAAGGAGGTCATAACTGTAATGCTGGGCATGGGACAGCTCATCTGTCTATTAGGTGGTCCTTCAAATTTTATGTGTGGAAGGAATACAGATTGATATTCAACATATTGCCATCTAATCTTTAGGACAATTTCGTATTTATTTTCAAACATATTTGATCACTACCAGCAATCTGTCTGCAATTAGAAACTTTCAATCTTTTCTGATTTCACTAAGAAAAACCACACCAAATACAGTGATAGTTCTCAATTTGCAATACACTTAGCTTGTTCTGAGCTTTTCATTGTATTAGACTGATGGTCACCAGTAGTGAAAGTCCATGGGATATTACCATAGAATTATTCCTGCAATTTGCCCCTAACTTCTGGCAGAACTAGCTCAATTTTTTTTTTTAATTTTAAAAATTACTTATCCTCATATGTGAGTCTGCCAGAAAATATGCACAAAAATTAGTAGCTAGCATGGTCAATCAATATTTGCTGAAATGTCCTATTTCCATAGTATGAGTTATACAGTACTGAACGTCACAGAATTCTTAGTGGAATCAAAGATATTTGGAAAAGAGATTTGAATGGAGAGCAAAGATAAATAAACCTTCCCTGTTTTTCTAGAGATCACAGATTTTATTCTTTGCATGGAGGCAACTTTACAGTAATGGCTTCAGAAAAGAGAAAAGTTTTTGTTGAAATTCTAAAAGGAAGCATGCCAAAAATTCATAATGAGACTGTTCAGACATGGTTTGTGTGCCAGTAATTTGCTGGGTTGTGTTAGAAAGATGTGCTTTGTGTGACAGAAGATCAGGTGAACTGTTGTAAAGTGATAATAAAGGACCAGGGTTGCTGTTTTCCTAAACTTTAAGAATCATAGTAACCAAGGTAAAAATAATAAAGCAAGTCCTAACCTGAAAACAACCAGCAATCTGATATTGTAAATCAAAGGCTATCTAGCTAAAATGATTCATTTTTACTAGCTTTGCAAAAATTACATTCCTCATGCCTGAAAAATTACCCTGGGGCAGGGGGTATTTGGTGAGAACACAGAGGTATGTTCAGTGTGAAAAACTTGCAAAACTAGAGTTTGAAAGACCATTTTAACCTGTCTGGAGACAACAAATATAAAGTTAAAAAGCTCTAAACATCTACTATCACCCCATCAAAATATGTATTAAGTTTTTCATTTAATTGTGAGTGTATGACTGCCTTCAGATATCATTTAAATATTTAAATACAGAAATATTTCCCTAGCATTTTGTTGTTTTGACTGTTTGGTTGATTTTGGATTTTTTTAAGAGGGGTAATGTTTTAAGAGTGGTATGGAGAATTCCTCATCTGTATTTGGAGAACAGAAAGATTTTCCGACTGGCTGCACCTGACAACATACTGATTGTCAAAATACCAGCACATAGAATATGACAAGGAAACCAAATTTCAGAAGCATGGCTTAGTACAGTTTTCCTCCAAAGCAGGACTTTAGCATGAGATTATGAAACCATAAATAAAGACATATGAAATCTTCTTGTATTTTGAAGATTTACTTTACTTCTGGTTTTCTGTTTTGTCCTCACTGCTCTGGGAGGCTGTTGTGATGCTGACTGCTTGATTTTCTCCATCAGAAGCCCAGGCAGTTCTCATATCACTTGACTGCAGTCTTAGATAGATGAAGATGTAAACAGAGTTGTCACCAAGGGGTTTGGAGGCACTCAGCATGTTAGGTGCATGGGCACCTAAATCAGACCCATTACGTCCTCTTTTTCTTTCTATTTCAGTTCATTGCCACTTGCCCTTTATCTTCCTTCCCCAGCAACCCCCAATACACACCAAAACAGAAACAGCAAACCCTTCCTACTGCACACAGTGTGAAGCCAGTTTTAAAGACATATTGGCATTGTATTTACTCATCATTTTGCCCAAATCTTTCCACACTCCCCAGGCTCATATTGCTTTCTAAAAATTTATTTTATTTTTTCTTTTTAAATTTTTTTTTAATCCTGTACAAAACATTGGGCAACTGCTTAAATGGGGAGCTTCTTTTTACTCGCTGGCATATTTTTTTATTTCATTTCAGCTCTATGATGGGCCTGATGCAGAAGCCAACCTGATAGGCACTTTCTGTGGACAGTCTCTTCCACTGGCAGGGAGCACTACAGGGACCAGCCTTCATGTGGAGTTTTACTCTGATGGACTGAATGCTAGAAGTGGGTTCCAGATGCTATGGGGTGTTAACGGTAAGTTAAGCCAGGTTTCCTCTGGGAAGGTAGATTTCCTTCCCTGTATGTGTAATGGAGTTCCAGCTTATGCCACTCTATGCAATCTAAATAGAAATAACCCATTACAGCTCTAAATCCACTGCATTTCCTCATAGTTCTTCACATACTTTCCCAGTGGATGTTTTTCCACGTGTACACAGTCAAAGATCAGCTGATTGGAGATCGAGAGTCATTGGTGAAACATGCTTTCATTTCCAGGGGTAGGCACAGGGATGAAGGGCGTGTCCAGAATTTCTGTACTGAACAGGAGATAGATACTGTCACGGGTAACTGTGAGTGACTTGGCCTTTTTAATTGGAACATTCAGCCCTCCGTTTTCCCCATTTCTATAGACTTCTGCTTTCTGTGCAGGCTTGTCTCTTGTTTAATTTGGTGGTACTTGTATTCTTTGGTAGTGTTCCACTTCCAGCTGCCCCCGCCCCATTTCTCTGCATGAAGTAACATTGGCCAAGATGTTACTTTGGGTTTTGTTCTCTTGTTTGTTCTCTTGTTCTTGCATGTCATGAAAACTGTCACCAGCCTTATTAAACAGGCAAGCACTCCTGCCAACTAGAAACAAATCTGTTAATGATTGTACAACGGCAAACTATGTTTCCAGTTTCTTCATAAATGAGGCTACAAATGTAATATTTTTCACTCTGCTTATTTAGCAGGAATTGCGGACTGTAACACGTTTAAGTCGTGTGCCATTGTACATCCCATCAAAGGGGTTCCAACCTTGAAAATAATTAAATCACCCCAGTTGCCCTGTCTGTCTCACCAGTCTGGAGCATTCAGGTTTGGCAGTGTGGAGAAGCAGCTGAAGTGGGCTGCAGAGCCCCACCGTGGGTTGCTGAGGTTAAGGCGTGCTGACCACGGTTTGAATGGAAGCTCCTTGCTCCTACCACAGACTGCTGGAGCTTGCAGGCTCCCAAAGGGCTCTGCTGGCTCCACACAGGTGCCTTGCTTTCAGTGGGTGAATGAAAGAGCATTTCTGGGTAGGGGAGGGACACACTGGGGAGTGGGATGTGCAGCAGGAGCCAGCAGGGGAAGGCCACCAGCACAAAGGTACCTTCTTGTGCTTTGGGCTGACGTCATTCTGGAGCTGCACAAAAGAAGAAAAAGCAGAGGCTTTTATGCACAGCCAGATGACATCAGTTCCATACAGTAGCCATGGAGCTGGGTTAACTTGCTTTTCTAAAGCTCTCAAAGCTTTCCAGAATCTGCCTGCATGGTAAACACTCTTGTGCTTTCCCTTCTTTCCCACCCCTCTGCAGTCCTTTGCTGCACTGACATTCATTTCTCTGTCAGACAGCACTGCCCTTCTGTTAATTCTTGGACACTAAGCTCCACCCTAATGCTGCACAGGGCCCAGACTGCTAATGTGGGGCTGTGTCTAAGCAGCAGACCAGGATCTGTGGGGTCAGATAGGCTTGGCTCTTAGGGAATGTCGTTGCTGGCTCAGAACATCACAGCTGTGACTTCTGACAGCTTGCAATGTGAGTGCAAGTTCCTCTGGAGCTGAGCACAGCTGTCATCTTTTTGTTCATTCCAAAAATTTCCTTTTCTTTTCTCCATTGGTGTCATGCACAAATACAGCTATTTCTCTTACTCTTGGTGGCTGCATTGCCTGGTTGCCATAGAGTGGATAAATTAGATATGTCTCTGTGGTTGGGGTACTATATTTACCTCCCCCCTCTGAAAATCTTTCAAGGTCATAGCAAAATTTCATTGGAAAAAGTCTCCTTGTCTAGGGGAACTGATCAGGAGAAGCAGCCTTTGAGTTGGGTATTTCACAGTGAAGCATTTGGGTCCGTTCTTCCCTGAGGGCAAATTCCTGCCAGAGTCTACATCCAGATCTGGTAACATCTCACCTGACAAGAAAATAACAGAGCTACATATATTGCTGAGAGAAGAGCTTTTATTTCTGGTCAAGTGACAAATGTGTGCTCTAGAATTCAAGCTGCTATGAACTATTTCTCAGGCTGTCCATGTGCTCCCTTACTGGCAGTGTGAAGCCTCTATGAGATATCTATCAAGGACATTCACTGTTTTGATGGTAAAGAGAGCAGCACTTATATTTTGCCATGTGCCTGATACAGTTTGCTTCCTAGCAGCTTTTTCGCAGTTTTGAGGCAGTCAAAAAAAAGACAAAAGTTTACCTCATTGATAGCTGATTTGAATAGCCCCTCCTGCCACAGGTGAAACAAAACTGTTTTGATTTAAAACATTTGCATCTGATCTTTCCAGCCGCTGAGGAAACCCTCTTTAGAAAGTGGTGTCTTTGAAAACCTAAAGGCTTACACAAAGACAGAATTAGTAACTGATCTTAGGAGAATGCTGTTGTTTATGCCTGAAAGTGTCCTATGTAATTTTAACTTGGATAGAAAGCTCTAGTGCAGAGAAGTCAATTTAAAAATTGTTGTGGTTCTGAAATAACACTATTATTCTAAGGGGGTTTCATTGATGAGGATGGACTTAGAATTGATTTGGCTAAATCACTAATGTTTTTTTCTGCAGTCAGGGTCTCCAAAGGATTATTTACCAGTAGAAAACTTGAATCTGCAAGGTGCTTATTCTACTTTCACTCTGCTTTACGAAGCTTAATATAGGCAAATATATATGGGACATATATTGTACCTTTGAGAAAAAACAAACTTGTGGTAACAGTCTGGATATTGCAAAGATGGAATGCCCATCAAATTGCTTTCCCTAAAAAAATTTCAGGAGGCCAAGAGGGCGAAGATCTCTCTGTGCAAGATTACACCAGTGACAACTGTCATATCTGAGAAGACACATATTTCCTAGAACTGTCACTTACCTTATTAAGCAATGTGTATGTAGGGCCTCACTGCTTTATATATACATCTGCATTTCATTGGAAGCTCACTCATTTGGCTGCTTGATTGTCAATAGACCTTTTAAATTTTATTGTCTCTTCTCAGCGTAGTCCAAATTTGCACCAACTGTTCTTTCTGTTTCACATTGTCAGTATATGTGTCAGGTCCAATGTTAAACACTTAGTTCTTCAGAGAAGCACTACAGAAACAGAGGTTAGATGAAGATGCAGAAGGCATTCACTGGAAACATTTGTCCGGCATCCATTAAGATTGCTGAACAGAATATCACCCTGCATGTCAGCAAGGGAGCTGAGGTCCAGATTTTTTAAGCCTGAGTCAAAGGTCTGTTGTTTATTTCTTGTGTAACCTTTTACAAATTGCCATTTTTTCAGTTTCCATAATGACTATTCTTTTTCAGTGTCTTTCTGAAACATTAAGTCTAAGGAGGAACAAAGTCTGGTATTAACAAATCAGAAAGCAGAAAAAACCCAAAACAGTATCTCAATTGAATTTTTACTCTCTTGCATAAACCCTTATCATGTAAATTATTCTACTTCATCCATTGGACAATATTCTATAACCAAACCTACCCAAAAGAGCAAAAGTTTTCAGAATCAAATCCAAATCATACTTCATGCAAGTATTATTGTAGTACAGGCAAATGTTTGCAGTACATGCTCCTTGCAGTTAGAGTCAGCTTACATTTACTAATGTCTCACCATGAGTACCACAACTGGAAAACTCTGTATCCTTGCATTTCCCTAACTTTGATTTTGCAGGAACAGTGCCAGTTGTCTTTAAGCTTTATGCTTGGGATTTTTCTAGCACGTGGCTAAAACATACCTGTGAATAAACCTGAACACCTAGCAAATAAGAGAGTTTTCCACAGATTACAACATTTCTGTTCAGCTGTAATTATTAATGAGAATAGGGATTCTTTTCCAGTTAATGAACACCATCTGCTAACCAGCCAGGCAGTAATATGGAAAGATCTGTAAACCATCCCTTGCACAATCTTCAATGAATACGTAGATTTTAGTCAGAGGAAAGCAAAACCACCAAATACATGTTTCCTAAGTTTTCTGTTTGTTGTTTGATTTCCTAGCAACTAACACCAGACTAGGTAGTAGTTTTCAGCAGTTTTCAAGGGAATTCCAGAACCTTCGCACTACTAAAAGAGTATCTCCCCTTTCTTATTTTTACTCTGTTTAACTGCAGGGCTGAAATGTCCAAAATTACTGCAAGGAGGTTGGCACAAACTGGTCATATGCTGTATGCAGTTCAGCTGCAAGCAACTTTTCCACAGTGCAGCTGTCTGCATCTCACAGCACACAGCAAGACCATGCATTTCTGTGCTGAGAAAAACTTTTAAAGATGTTACAGTAGGAGCAGAATGGCTTGGTATTATTCACTATTATTTCAATGAGAGCTGAAGTAATACATCTATTTATAGGTTCTGCTTCTGCATTTTTATTTATCCCTAAAGACCAAATTTTTTTACTTTGTTGCTATAAACAGCACAAATCCATTTATTTGAATAGAATCAAAACTTTATTTGATGTTTGCAGACAAATACAAATATTGGGAGGTTTGCATCCATGTAATTAATTATTCATGTAACTTTGTAATCAAAGTTACATTTCAAAAAGTTCATTATTTGAGTTTTCTCATTTTGGCATTGTAATACAGCAAGTGAGTTTAAATTGGGAACATATGTTTTAATCATGTAAGTATTTATGTAAACATTTTTTAAAAATCAACTAGCATCTATATTTTCAGCCAAGCACAACAGAATTGACTTTTACCTCTTCCTTATAAAGAACAGAAATATCATGCACAGACTTCCTGGGAGTTGGCCAGAGAGTTCAGAGATAGTGCTTCTGCTCTGAAGTGGAGGTTCTTGTGGCATATGCTGGTCAGTCAAAAAAATTCAGGTGTGAAGTTCACATATTTGCAAAGATTAGTGAGTTCTTCTTTCAGCTGTAAGTCAGTGAATGCTTAGGCAGAAACTCAAGTAATTCTGATCTTTTTGCAAACAACTTATAAGAAATTAATATCAGAGACTTAAACTTTACCTCCATTTTACTGGAGCACTTTAAAAGAATCACTCAATTTAAAAAAGAAAAAAAAAGCAAGACTTTTCTTGCAACTTATTTAGTTGGAAGAAAAGAAACTGGACATTAAAAACAGTTTGACCTTCTTACTCCTCATGTGCTTCCAGAGAATGTCGATTGAGCTCAGAGGAAATATAAACCTCTCTGGAGAGGGAGTGTGAGTAATCTGAATGCTACCTGCGAGGGTTGCATGGAAGAAAGGTCTGTGCCTCCAAGAAGAGCACATAAGCTTTCCTCCCTTCTGAGCCATTTCAGGTTTAAATAAAAAAATGTCTTTTGTGGCTATCAGGAAACTCTTAATAGGAGAAGCTGAGTCATAAGTGCCTGTTAAGTTTGAAAATGTTCCCAGCTTTCTTCGGGCTGAGATAAATAGCAATTGGCTTTGTTTTGCCTGCTGAAACTCCCCTGATCCCTGTTCCCACCCCTCAGCAGCAGAGACATGAAGTCTGTTTGTTGAGAAATCTTTCTGTTTCCCAAGCTGCCCAAGTGGCTTTTTCCTCCTGAGGTCTGTCCTTAGTGGCTGTGTAATTCTGGCTGCTGAGGGGCAAGAGTCTGCAAATTCCACTGTAAGGCTTCCCTGACAACACCACCTTTTTTCTGCACTTGTAAAACCTCAACAACCTGGTTTCTTTAGAGGAAAACCAGGCCATCTTCTAATGGCACTTGGAGAAAAAAAGGGATGGTGGTTTACACTGAAGCTTTCTTCCTCTCCGTCTCACTGACGAAATGTTCATGGATATCAAAGTTTCAGGGGGCTTAATATTGACCTGTGTTGACAGCCTCAGGAAAGGAAGTGTACTGCCTTTTTCTCCGTAGGGATCAAAGGCAAGATTAGTTTAAAATACACTTAAAAACTTCTTTAGTTCCTAAATTGAGATACCCAGTAGCTTGACAATGTAGCTTTGTGACTGCAGGGCAAAGCCACCTATGGCTGCTTCAGGTGCAGCAAGGTGGGGAAAAGGGAGAACCCTTTTCCCCACCTTGCTGCACCTGAAGCAGCCACAGAGCTAAGCCTGTGCCAATTCACCTGTGAGTCAGCTTCAGCTGTGTAAAGGTTTACCTGGATTAGTGGGAATTCTTTTGTTTAAAAGGTGCTTTTCTGGTGGATACTGTGTGATGGACTGAGAGAGATCAGTGTTACACAGCTGCTATGGCCTCACATCTGTATTTAGATATTTCCTATTTTAGCTTAAAATAGGTTCTTATAGCTTTGCTCCCTTTCAGACCTGCTGCTCTTTCCCCTCACAGATTAGTGTTTTGCAGTCTAGAAGTCCTATAGCCAGCTATGAGGAAGTCAAAGTCAGGTTTTCTGTGTGAACCTGAGAGACCCCATGGTAGAGATGATGGTAAATGCTTCTGGGACTTAGCGGCCACAAGTTTGGCATGAAAGACATTAAGGAAAATATTTGCAGTTAATTGAAGATCTTGATCTACAGTTTCATGAAAATATGGTGTAAAGCAGAGCAATGGCCAAAGACACCTTGTTCAAATTGCAAATTCTTCTTAGATTTGATAGAGATTAAATGAGTTTTATACATCTGTGTGTATATGTTGAGCAGATCAAAGGGGTAGTTTATTTGGTTTATCTTATAAAATATCTTCTATAAATAAAGTCTCTGATACAGATGTTATTTATCACTTCTGACATACCACAGTATTTGCCCCTGGGAATATAGAGCTCATGGTTTGTTAGATGGTTTTATTAATTATTTTGGGGCTTTGCATGTGACTTTCCTCTGGAGATGAAGCCAAAGAGATTGATGGAGTGAGGGCATTACAATGCTCAAGTGACCCTATAAATTCTGTGTAAGCAAAAGATTAGTGCCTAAATGAAACATTTGGGGGGCTTACAATGTAAAGAACAAAAAAAATGCTGCTGGAAGGCAGAGTGGCACACGCAAAACCAGATCAAACACAGAATCCTTTTTCTTTCTACATGTGACAGGTACATAGCCACCCTACTGGCTTTTCTAAAGGTAAGGTTTCACTATTAATATAGCTGATCTAAATCTGCCCTGGTACTGGGAGGGCTGCTATGCCTTCCTACCGTGTTTATGCCTGAACTTGGGGACTGAGTCAGGAATAGCATCTTCCTAGGAATTCATTAAAGAGAGGCTAGTGCTACACTTAGCACATCTCCATAAAGCAATGATAAAACTAGTCTCAGATGTTCAGCTGCTTTATCCTGTTAAACCAGGGCCTGAATTTCATCCATTGTTTTGCTACTGTTTTGGTTTTTTTTTTTAAACCTAGCTCATAGTTGTAAGAACTTAGTCACCCCAGGGTCTGGGGAGTGGTGTTAGGACAATGCATTCTTATCTGAAAAGAAAATACATAACTTTTCAAACACAGCTTGTGTAACATTTGCACTGTTACAATTGAATAAAAAAACAACATTAAACCCACCAAGTGTCAGAAAGCTGGTGTGATCTGGCAACTTGTAATCATGCTCAGTAGGCTGAGGCAAATTGCATTGTCTTTAATTTTATGATTTCTAAAGCAGCAGGAAATGGCATTTTTACAACAATAGAAAGACCTCCCTATGATAACTTAGCTTGTGCATTATTTGAAGTCAGTAAGAGCTGAGAATGGATCTGATTTAGGTTTCTTGAACTGATAAAGTTAGAAGCCAATAAAAAAATTTCACTTTTTTTCTCTGTGTCTCAGCAGTGAGAGCAGACGCTGAGGTTGGTACGAAACATACCAAAACAGGAGGTGAAGTACTTCGGGCACAGGCAGTGAAACAGCTCCAGCCTGCCATTCTCTTCCCAGGTTCCCTGGGACAGGGCACACCTTCCAGCCCAGTATACACATTGGTGGATGAAATGGGTGCTACTGCCTGTCCTTATCAGAGCTGTCAGTGAGTTTATCCAGACCTCCTTACCAGCAGGCTCCTTTGCTTTGTTGTCAGGTTGTGGAGAAGAACTCTCTGGCCCTTCTGGTTCATTTCACAGCCCTGGCTACCCCAACAGATACCCAAGCAATAGGGAATGCATCTGGTACATCCACACTACGCCTGGTAGCAGCATTCAACTCACCATTCAGGAATTCGACATTGAGTATCACCCAAACTGCAGCTATGATGTTTTGGAGGTAAGAGCATTAGTTTTACTCCTCTAAAATAAACAAGTTATATTAATTTCTGTCTGAAACAGGTGATCCCAAGAACTGCAGATGCAGAACAAACAATTCTACCACAATATCCCATTTCTGCTGTGGCTACAGTTATGTTCAACGGGTATTGTCACAGAAACCACAATGCTCTTATTATTTTTTGCTTTTATGTCTTTGGTGACTGTATACCTTAATCAATTATGATGGTATGCACTGTATGCTTCCTAACAAGCGACAAAACTGCTTTGAAAAACTTAGTCTTAAAAACCCCACCTTTTACAAAGAACTAAGTAGGGTGCTGTCACATGAAAATAATTTCCTGATGTAAAGGAAGATGACGGATCACTGTGGGGGCTAACTCAGGTGAGAGCTTGTGTAGGGCTTTCCAAAGGATGTGGGGGGATTTATAACCCTGAGTGATGAAAATTATGAAGAATCTTTGCACAAACACAAAAAAATATATATATGTATAAAAGAAGAGGCAATATTCTAGTCATCTTAGGGTGGTGGAAAAAGGAGAAAAGGGGCCTCTCTAAGGATGTTGTGCCCTTTAAGAAACCCATAGGACTGGATGACCCTGTTATATGTGAGATCTTTTCACTCATGTTGGTAAGCAACCAGGTGACCAATCTCAGCTAACAGAGTTCAATCAACTTCCAGTACAGGAAGAAGGGATAGGAAATAATTTCAGGAAGAAATTGTTTAGAGCTATAGACTTTCTCGACTGCTCTCACTTGAGACATTTGAGATCATTAGTGAAGGTACACTTGCTGTGACTTTTTATCACATTAGTACATGGGTGACTTTTTAATGTTTTTGTAATGAATGCAAAAGACTGATTAGGAGAACTTGTTCTACTCTGCTGCAGCCTTTCTTCTTCTCTTCTTCTGGGTGATGTGATGCAGCATACAGTTAGACAACTTTCTGTCCAACACCCACACCTATGCTCTGCTGTCAATTCCCACATTCTGACTTCTGTAGGATCTGGGCGTAAGGAGGTTTTTCCATGAATTCTCCATCAGTTGCATTGGCAAGTATGCCTGTATGTCACATTGCTGACACCAGAGACTGTGAGTAGGTGACCTGTACTGGCTGGTTTGAGTATGGATGGAGTCTGTTGTATTGTACCTTCATTGTTCTTTGTGCCCAGAATTACTAGATTGAAGGTAACCTGCCTATAAACTTCCATTATGCCTCTGTTACCCAGAGGAATCCATTAAACAGCCTCCAAATCTAAATTTGCTGTGGATGACCATTTCTTGAATAGTCCAAGGACAATACCTACATCTGCAGACGGTTGCTCAGGAGCTATCATGATCCAGCAAGAGTACAGATGGCTGAAAACCATTTGTTTGATAACTTTTTGACTGGGAAGGTAGCTGGCCTAAAGCCAGGTAAGTGTGCTGCCAGACACCAACTGCTTAAAGACACCATTTAACAGGACCCTGCAGTTTGCTGCTCTGTGTTCCTGAGCGAGGTATTCACCTTGGATTTTGGGTTTCCTTTCTTTGCCATTTACAGCTTAGTTGCTATGTTTTGCTTCTTTCCACCCATACTGACTCACCTGCAGAGATGCTCATCTTGCTGCTTGAACTCCCCTGCCTTCCTGCCCTCAGAGCTGGCATGCTTCGAGTTACTTGTCTCCTGACCTTGGTTCATCCAACACCTGTCTCTGATCTGCTGGCAGATAACCTAACATAAATCTACTTACAGGGGAAAATTGATTCATGTCTTAGTGCATGATCAAAGGTCCTGCCTGGCAGCACAGAGCTTCCCTTGCCAAACTGCAGGCATGGTGGAGCTTTGTGTACCTTGCCACATACATGTTTTCTTGCTTTTGTTATAAAATTTATTCATACCATGATTGACATAGTCCGAGCAGAACAAGTGATGACTCAGATTTAGTTGAGGAAAAAAAAAATAGCAAGGTTAGCCATTTTCAGAAGCTGCTTTATCTTGTCATCTTGTCACCTTCTTTCCTGTAGTTGTCTATGTATTTCCAAGCTGAAAACCCCTCATGCATTTAAGTTTGCAGAGTGTTAAAAAAAAAGGTTACTGGTGTGCTTTTGATACCATGTCTTTCAGTGATCACTAAGGTTCCAAAGGTCTTTCACTCTCACATTATCATCCCAAAAGTATCCTGTCTAAGTATCTCTGAGGTTTGAAGTCTATTTTTTCTTATGGTTATTCTCCTGATTTCATCTTTTCCTTATCTCTGAGTAGTAAGTTCTACTGCTTTCTGCTTCCTTTCACATTTAACTATTTTCCAGTTTTAATAGGAAGTCAAAATCAGTACTAAAGTAGCTCTGCACTCTGCTGTCCTTCCATGTCCCATTCAGTCTGCTACCTGAAATAATATGTCCTGTAATAAATATTTCCCAGTAATCACAAAACTTGCTCTCCTGGATGCATTTAGCTTTTGCTTAGGAACACCCTCATCCCTTTGACCTGGCAGTGAATTTAGGAAAATTCTAAGAGATTTTCTCATTGCAACATGTTTGTTGCTAACTTCATTTTTGTACCTTAGTTTCTTGGATATTTCACACTTGCACATTTGTCTGAAGCATACTTGTTCTTGTAAAAGGCAGCGTGTCTCTTCCCTTTCCTTTGACAATGCCTCTTAAACAAGCTGTCATTTCCATGTCAGTATCCCAGGACTGCCGTATGTTTCACCAAAACTGTGCAATAATAGTCACATTAATTTTTTTTTTAATGTGAAATCCTCAGGTTATCCCCATGGCTCAAGTGTTTGATGCATTTTTCTTTAGTCTTTCTCCGTGTTTCTTTTATGACACTGTCGCAGTCTGTCTTTTTTTCTTTCCCATCAAATTCCATTCCTTTTATAAATATCCAGAAGAAAATTTAAATTGTTCTTACAGATGTTTTCTAGAAATTTTTAATGGAAATAGAAGACATTATTTTGAACACAATGAAAGAATTGGAATAATTTTTAAATGGCTTCCATTGAAAATACACTCATAGAGAAAAGTTATCATGTTTGCTTTGAATAAATTATGACGCATAAATGATGACATCTTCTCCTTTAGCATGGGCCAGATTTTTACAAACTATAAATATATTCTGCCTCAGCAAGATGTAGCCCTGAGCTGAAAAGGAAGGAAGACTGTCAATCTATTGCACTTCCAAGTCAGATGCTCTGGTCTTCTAATTTAAATATACAGAAAAATCAGGTATTACCACTGTTCTTAATGCTCTGTCAAAGCCAGGCTCTCTCTTTGCTGGAAGTTATATCTGAGCAGGATCAGCGTTATTCCCAGAAAATCTGTGTCATGAGGGTGACCAACTGCATAAAAACAGCTTTCTGTTGCTCATAACTCTGGAATGCTGACTGTTAACATTAAATGGAGCTAATGGGGCAGAAGCAAATGATAAGAACAGATTGAAACCATGGGCTTTATGGCAGCGTCCTGCAGCCCTGCTATGCCATCCAATACCACTTTGTCTTGGGGTCAGGTACCCTGTTCAGACTAGATGTTTATATATATTTATTGTTTCACCTCGGACATCTTATCACTCTTTATGAACCACACCCTTGAATTCATTCTTTCCGTCCATTCTCCTTTCCCTCTTCTTTTTTCATGTGGTAACTGTTGGTTTTTCTCTTTGCAGCCAAATATAATATTTTATTGTTTTTTGTCATGGAAACACTCAAACTTATTTTTGTTCTAGCCCTTATGAAAGCATCTGATTAATTGAACTGGCCTAAAGGAGAAAGGAAAATACACTCTTAACTATAAGGAGCATGCCTCTGACTGCTTTTTATTTTGAAACTGTGAAGAAGCTGTTACTTAACAGTTGACAATGTAAAGGAGACCCACAAACTTCAGATTTCCATCAGTATTTCTCCCCCATCCTTAATTCTTTCCCAACAGGTCAATTAAAAGTGTTCAGCTTGGGCCAAGTTAATTTCTGAGGTAATGCTGCAGAAACCAGCAGGGTTTATGTCAGAGCTGGGTTTGGTTCCCTTGCCCGTGGTGTGCAGACAGCCCCAGGGAGCCCCAGGGATGATACGAGAGGCTGGTCCGTGAGACTTATTAGATGCATATTAGAAACTCCTGCTGTTTCCTCTGCCACATAGCTTCCCTAGGCTGGTTTAGATGATTAAGAGCATGTGTTCCTGCTAGATCTCATGCTGTGGCTCTGATTCAGGGAATGTACCACAAACACATTTTAAAATTCACATTTGAACAGACTTCTGACAAATGCAGCAGTCACTGGGCCTCACAAGCAGCCAAGCAGTGAGATTTTTCTGAAGACACTGAGCTTCCAGTGGACAAACAGGCTGCTTCCCCAGACCATGACAGCTTCATTACAGATTCTGAATCTGAGCTGTGATTTCATCCACACTGACTTCTTTTGAGTGCCTTGAGATGATCGATTGGACAGAGGAACCATTATCCATTCAAGTCATGCAGCCTCCCTGCAGAATGCAAAAAAGTGCTGTCTTGGTCAAAATAAAAGTGTTTAAGCTATTAAGCCTGTGTTATCAGCCACCAAAGCAAAATACTGTCTTTTGAACATCTAACAGACTATGATGTTTATAGAAAAATTAATTCCTTATTTCTTCTGAGGATGCAAGCCTCATTTCCTGAAATCTCACATTAACCTGGAGTCACTGAATTTTTTTTCCAGTTAAAACCAAATAATTTCTCTTCTATCTCTAACATCAGAGCAGTGTCAGGCCCTCTGAGTAGTTTGTGAGCACACATTAATCAAGTTATGTAACAATGCATTACATTTAGCCCTGGATGTGGGGGGACTAGCTAAGCTCTTTGTTAGATTTGCTCAGATATTTAGCTTGGACAGAACCCAAATTGCTTCTGGGGTTTAAAAATGTCTGACAGAGCTTATTAAAATATTGAGTTTCCCCTCATCTTGAAGTGATCATAGGAAAAAAGGACACATATAAAGCTGTTTCTAAGAGTACTGTCACTTTCTGAGAAAGATGTATCGATTGCTTCCTTTAACGTTTTTGATGTTTACCAAACTGTTAATTTTTGGAGTGGACTTGAGGTACTACTGTTGGAAAATTCTGATGGGATTTGTTGCCTTATATTCCTGTTCTCTGCTTTTGGGGTTTTCCTGTTTGTTTGGTCTTTTTTGTTGCTGTTTTAGGTTGTTGGAGTTTTTTTGTTGTTAGAACTTGCTGTTATCTAGTTTAGTTTTGGGATTTATATATAATATATGCTTATAGAATTAGAATCTTTCTATTACTTGTTCAGTTGCTGAAAGACAGCAGCATATTCTTTATTTGCTGTATCTCTTATAGTTTTCACATCCAAGGTTACTGCCCAGCTGACTTTTGCAGCTGCAGTCCTAGCAGGGACATACAGTGGAAGGTCATAGACTGTTAGTATCGGGTGCCATTTCATTAGCATGCAGGAAGCCAAGGAAATCCAATCATTGAGGGCTCTAGGCACCACAATCACATGTCAATTGGAAATTGCACTGAGCATGTGTGTTTCCTTCAGCTTTGAGAGGGAAGACTAGGGAAGGTGAGCCAGTTCCACCAGTTACAAATGGGTTCAAATTAAAATCCTACATCCCTCCTGGAAAACAAGAAACAGGGTTAACAAGGCTTCAGCACTGCCACCTAATTTACTTCACTTGGTTTAAAAATGCATTGTAAGTACATAATACTGCTGTGATGCTTAAGGGAGTGGTGGTTCTCTGGTTTATGACTGCCTGAGGTACTCTGTTCTGAGTAGGAAATAATTACTCTTAAAAGCCAAAACCCATCTTTTGTGGCAAATACGTATGCTATATATCCTTACCTCCAAAGAACATTATTAAAATGTCATTTACTTGACCCAAATCCAGTATTTTGGATATTTATGCTGCCCTTGAAGTAAATAAAATTATAACGTTGCAATGCTTCTTTTTTTTTCTTTTCTTTTTTTTTTTTGTCAGATGGAATTATTAAATCTGCTCCCAATTTAAAAATCAACCTTAACTATGCCTCTAAATATCAATGGTGCAAATCATCAGCACAGGTTCCTGCAAAAAGAAGCAGTTTGCTTGCACAAGCATGCAAAAAAAAAAAATCTGGGTTTATGTGCCCAGAGAAACAACGTGCTAATTCTGGAGGGAAAGGGAAGAAGGATCTGTGCAAATCCCCAAACAGAAAATTCTATTTAATGCAAGGCTGTTCTCAAATAATCTAGAATTTTAAATTTGGTTTGTACAGGTGGTTCAGATACTGAGTAAGTCTGAAGAGAAAATGACTCTATTAGCTGCTTTATATTTTAAAATGTTGAATAATTTTCAATACTTATAGATGAGTGGTTTTTTTCCTCCTAAAAACTGAATAGTTTTCATGTACTGTGTCTGACAGATACTTTCTTTGGAAAATTTTGACAATATTTCTTCCACTTCTAGGTCTTTGGTGGCCCAGATTTCCTCTCTCCTAGGCTAGCTCAGCTGTGTGTTTCAAGATCAGCACAGAACCCACTGCGAGTCTCCACCACTGGCAATTCAGCCATTGTCCGTTTCGAGACAGATGCAGCAGTGACAGGGAAAGGTTTTAATGCCTCCTGGCAAGAAAATCCAGGTGGTGAGTATACTGATTAATACCATGAGAAATTCAGGATGTCTGAGAACTGAGGATAAGCCATGCAAGCATTCAAAGTAGTCAAACATCACAGGACTAAAAGCCGAAAGACAATTTTGGTGATACTGAATTTGGTAACACTAGGAGATGCTGAAAAACACACAGAGTTAAAAACTGTCTAATTATTAACTCCATTTATTAACTCTAATTAGTAACTCTATTAAATCTAGGCCTATTTATGTATTTTGTTTAGGTTTCTTCTCTACATAATTAATGAAGACATTCCTTCAATCAGCAAAGGATTTTGCATGCTACCACTTCTCCCCACCCACTTACCCATACAGAGTCCTTTATTCACTGAATGATGCTTTTGGTTTTAAATGGTAAAGTGAAAAATATCTAAGAACATGGCTTAACTTGAAAATATCAGTGACCTAATCCCAAAAATATTTGGAATGATTAGTAAATGCTTGATCTCTATAAGGTTCATTAATTGTGATTATTTGTTCATAGCCTTACTGGTAATCAGTAAAAGAAGAGGTATGCTTAAAAGACTCAACCATGTCTCTACATGGGAGTTCTTATAAAAAGGCCAATTATCAGAAAAAATTGCAAGGAAAAGTGATGAGAGGCAAATTTTAATTCTTGCAGTTTTGCTTGATTAAGCACATTGATTCATGAATTTGTCAAGGTTTATACTTCTCCTCTCTCACAAGTTTTATGGGAAAGGCACAAGATTTTTTTCTTAATAAAAGAAGTCTACAATAGCCCTTTGAATTAATCCCCTTCTGAGATCTGGCAGCTTTTTTTTCTACTTAGGCCCCCTGAAGCTTTCTTATCCCTTTACAATGTCTTGCCTGCTGTACTCCAACCCCCTCTAGCCTCTAAAATACCCACTCACCAGAATGCAATAACAGTACAGTAACAGTATAGTTTTTTTATCCTTCCAGCAGGCTGCCTCCACCTACTGCAATCCCAATGTCTTTCTTTCTCCCTCCTCCATCTCTTTTTGAGATATAAAAGTCCGTTTGTGTTAGTCTTGTTGAAATCCCTGGTACTTCCCACACAAAATCCATCATTCCAGGCTGTTTGGATATTCATGAGCACTGGATCTGTTCTGACCAGAAGTATCTGAGGGTGGAGTCCTCAGGAAGTCCTCAACCTCATGGTTAGAGAAGTAAAAATTTGAGGTTTGCAGTTGCTGCACAGCTCATGAGCAATGAAGAGCTTCCAGCTCTCTCAGTAAAGAAATAATTTTCTCACCCTATGCTCAGCTAGGCCTAGTTAATGCTTTCTCAGTATGCCAGGTCTCTGGCATTCATATGAACAGTACTTTGGATTGCTCTATCTAGGATAGAGGAATACCAGCACTAATGCTTCAGCCTTTACAACATACACTACCAGCTTGGGGCTACATTACTCAGAGCAGTGTTTTCAGATATTCAATTATAATGATAATGTTATACTTTCCTAAATGGAATTTCTATTGATTTTTGTTGTACACTTCAACAGTTGTAGCATCTTAAAAAAGCTCAATGTAGGAAACATAAAGAAGGAGGCGTTCTTAGTTTAAAAATAGAGGAGGATTCTCACTAAGCATAAAAGAAAAGAGCTTGTGATTATAACTGATTGTGTCTTTTTCAGGCTGTGGTGGTATTTTCCAAGCTACCAGTGGGGAAATCCATTCTCCAAACTATCCTCAACCTTATAACAACAATACAGATTGTTCCTGGGTTATCCAAGTTGACCACAGCCACAGAGTCCTATTGAATTTCACGGATTTTGACATTGAAAATCACCATTCATGTAACTATGACAATGTTGAAGTAAGTAACAAAAGAAATTTCAGAAGTTTCCTTAATTAGTCTGGTGAAATGCTTGCAAAATAGCCTCATACATAGATGACTGTTATGATGACACCCTTTCCCTTTTACAGTGCAGTTTGCCACGGCTTGCTCCAAGCCATAGGATGAACTGCTGACTTATATAGCAGATTGCCCACACTCTGCTACAGACTCAGGAGAGAGGGAGTCTGCATCCAGAGGGAATTGTGCTGGCTGATTTTCTTTGTGTATGCACTGTTTATTCAGGTGCTTTGCAGCTGTCTGTTTAATTGCTTCATTGGACCCACTGCTCTCTTTAAAGCTTCACATTGCTGCTGGTTTGTGAACTTTTGTTGGTGTCACAGAAATTCAAATTGCTTCTCAGTCAATGCACAACAACGAAAAACTCTCCAGGTCTCCTCTTGGCCTTTTGGGAGCAGGGACATGAAATCCTGACTCTCGATGTCAGATTGCACTTCACTCAGTACAAAGGCATGTGTGATCAGTACTGGTCAGATAAAGCACAGTGGCTGTAGCCCAAAATCCAGCTTTCCTCTCCTTGATAAACTGTCATTCACAAAGAACTCAATTTGGCAGGAGCTGAGACTCTTTTGAAAACAACATCAGTTTTAACAATATTGACTCGTAAAGCTTTTTTGTACTGAACTAGAAAAAAAGGAAATGTGTCCCCATTTTGCTAAGCAGAACTGAAAATTTTGCCCACAATGCGTCTTTGTACAATGACTGTTCCTTTTTTGTTCTTCCTGGTTATGAAGCGTAAAGAAATATGGTTATGTCTTTTTATTTAAATTATTAACTACATCAGGGGACCTTTGAAAAAGAACTTTCAGATCTTCTGTGCTATGACACACGAGTAGAAAGTCAGTGCCTGACAGAAACACAGGCTATCTGAGATGATAATATTTGTATTAATGCAAACAAACCATTCACAAATTAAGGGCTAAATTCTGAAAAGGCCTGATATACCAGTTTCTCTTCTGGACCTGATGCCAAGGGGTATTTGCAAGTATCTTAACACTTTGTGGAGTACTCAGTTCCATGAGCTCCTTTCAGCTACAAGCACAAGTCTCTCATTACCTTTACAGGCTGGATAGGACACTGAGTTTTGAATCATTGAAAAGAATCATTGCCTCAGTGGGCAGAGGAGATGGCTGTGCCAGAGCTCTTTGCATGAACAGAGTCTGCAGACCATGTGCAGTGACACCCCTTGTCCTCCAAAGCTATAGGAGGATCAGTTGTTTGCTTCTGCTTTTTGGTTTTTTGGGGGTGCTGAAGAACAAAGTTGCCCATTAGGCCCAGCTATGCAAACACAACTGGAGATTCAAATTTGATGCAGACATCAATCACTGCCTACCATGTAGAGTGTGGTTTGAAAATTGATGAGGGGGAATGCTGGTTTCAAGCCAAGAGATAATACAGGGGTCTGAGGCCTTGGTGTATGAGGTAGAGTTTTTTCAGTGCTCATGTAGGGGAACCAGCAGGGCCAGAAGGGAGGAAATGAGGTTTCTTTCACTCCTGGTATGCCAGTAATAGGAGAATCACTTGTTACCAAAACCTAGATTTGTGCTCACCTCATTTCAAGATTTGCTATATGCCTCACACGTAGGAGAACAGAGTGAGGGGACAGAGAGTGGCTGGAAAATATAAGTAGATGTCTGACTGTGAATGGTTTAGGAATTGCATTCCAAAAGCTGTGCAAATGGAAAATACAGGCAGCTAAGGAAGCAGGTGGGTTGTTTGTCTCTCCCTAATATAGGAACAACTACCATGTATGAGTAGCACAGAGGTTCCACCCTTTTCTGTTTCTTTAATTTTTTACTTATCTGTATGGGTTTTATTTGCTCTGTCAAGTTCTCTTGGGGCTTCCCTCCACCCTTGAGTGTACCAATGGTCTTTTCCTTCACCCCCCCTCTTCTAGATCCACTCACTTTCCCCTGCATTATGACTCAAGATTTTTTTTTTCAAATATTTCTACCATAAATTCCTTTCTATGGGGAATACATGAAAATGTATCTTTTTCCTCTACGATTTTCCATTGCATGTGTGTTATGTGAGCAAAGTTGGAGGAGGGAAAATACTTGTGTCTGCTGCTTCTTGGCTATGCTGCAACTCCATAAAGCCTGGTGCATTTTTCAGTTCTGCTCAGTGATTTCAGATGTGAATCTGAGCACAGATCTAGGTTCAGCCAAATGCATTCTGAGCCTGTGATGGTAAATCATGGAATAACTGCCCTGAGCTCCCTCTAGAGCCAATGGACGGAGTGCAGTGAGCACATTTTTCATTCGTTTAGCTTTCTAAATTTTGTTGAATCCTCTGTTTCTGCACCTCAGCTTTCTTTCTTATTTGTTCTCAGAACAGATGACTGTCTTTTCATCTGCTAAATGAGGATGTATAGCTTTTCCCTAATCTCAAGTCTGACTCAGTTATATTATGTAGAAACCATAAGGTCTTTGAGAGTTTTCTGTTGTCATTGCCACCATACTTGAGTAAATTTTTAATTCCTCTCTGTGTACCAATCCTTGTGTACTTCTGTCGGGAGAGTGTGACTCACAAAAAATTGTTTATTAGAAGGAAAATGGAGGGAAAGAAATTGTGAATGCACCAATTGCTGTATTTTTGGACTGTGTTTAACCAATAATGTATCTGGTGCTATGCCAGGAGCTCAGGTCAGAAAGAGTTTCAAGTATTTGGAGAATGGAGGAGGACATGGCTCAGAAGGGAGTGCTTGTAGCACAAGGTCCTGAAAAGGGGAGCAAGAAATAGCTTATTCTGTCCAGTCACTTTGATTAAGTAAATGTTATTTTTCTTTCCTGTTGAAGTATAAAAAGTATACACAGGAATGTAGAAATGTAAGCTTCTGGAAGATAAAGAAGAGGTATGACTTCATTTATTCCAGGTGCTGGCAAAGAGGATCTTTCAAGAGAGAACACTTAGAAATATGTGGATTTTTTGACTCAGAAGGCAAAAACTGACATCTTTTTGTCATGTGTTTGTGCAAAATTCAGGACACATTTGAAGAAGAAGGCAATGAGTCAGTTATGTTCACTGTGGAAAGGGAATTGCTGCTATGCACAATGCAACTGAAAACTTGGCTTTTAAGTAAGCAGATGCATCAATTTTCCTTAGTCATTCAGCCACAAAAATGCATTTCTCAGATGTTTTCAAAATAACTTTAAGAAATTGCAAAGACTCAACTCTTTTCTTAACTAGTGTGTGAATATTGTGGTTTCTGATCTAACTGCAAGCCTGAAATCCTCCTGGTCTATCCTCAGCTGGGCAGAGGCACACAGATCAAAGTCAGCATTTTATCAGAGTAGCCAGGCCTCTCTCTATGCCCTGTCAATTCAATGCTTCTCAGTTCTAGCATTCAGATAAAATCCTCTCACTACTGTCTAAGGAAAGACACTGCTTTAATTCGTAAGGGTTATTTTTTCCCTCACATTGCACAGTTTGTGGTTTTTAAATCCAGGCAGTCTGATTTATATACAGAATATATGTGCAGAGGAAGAACAAACACTGCGCACTGTGTATTAGAGGGCTGATTGTGGCAGGCTGCCAAGAGAGAAGAAAAGGTTGAATGGATGGATGTTTTTGGGTGTCTTTACCAGGTACTCCTTTTAACAGGCATTGCAGACTTAATACTCCATCACAAGATCCCACACAGCTAGCTAGTGTTCACAGAATCACAGGCAAATGTTTAATTCATGAGTACAGCATTGACTATGTAGGGTATGTCAGGGGATTAAGGAGGAGTTTTGTCCCTTGTTTCTTAGCTCTGAGGTTTGAGACAGGTCATCTTTCTCTCAGCTGCTGGTTTGTTTTGTTTTTTTTTCACTAGTGTGTTCAAAAGCTTTTGCATACTGGAGACAGAAACATTGCATTGTGTTACACAGTCTAGTTAAAAATTTCTAAATTATTGGTGCTGCCTTGCACAGACTTGATAGAATGTGAGGCAGTTTGAAGTAAAGGATGACATTCTCAATAAAAAGTGCACATCTCCTAATCTAATGGTAATTGTACATCTTTTATAGAGCTTTTAGCATCCTGGCTCCATTTTTGGGTGCTCCTATACACATTTTAACCCATATTTTTCTCCATTGTATTAAATGATATGCCTGTGGCAGAGCAGGACGTTAATGCTGAAACAGGAACTGAATTCAGCTGCTGTTGCAGCCCAAAGGCTCTTCCTCTGTGGGTCATGTAACTGTGCTGGGAGCTCCAGCTCCACACTCCTTACTGCTGAATGCAGGCACTTCTGAGACTGTCCCGTGGCTCCAAACATAGCAGCAGCAAATCATCAATCAAATTCTGCTGGAGTGCTAGGAAGGATTAATGGGAGACTGAAACTGTGGTCATTTTTCTCTCTCTGTACTTTCTTTTGTCAAAACTGTGATGTTGCTCAAATTATGAACTCATTGGTTCTAACTACTCTGTCATTCTCTTCCTGATTGTGAAACAGGAAGGAAACAAAATTATCAGCTGTAGGGGGAAAAAAAAGAGAAGGAAGACATTTGTGGTAAAATGAAAAGTGAAGTTTTGTAAACCTATCTTTTTTCTTCCTCCTTTTTTTTTTTCCTACTTTGTTTTACCCTCTGCTTAAATAGCACTTCATTTATACGTGTGTAATTCAGCACTCTAAAGCAGTTATAAAACATAGACATAGGACTCTGATCCTTGATGCTGGATCTAAAAACCATAATCCTAGTGATCTTTTATCCAGAGTCATGGCTCTCACTGATGCACCAGTTGCATGTTTGGGCCAATTTGAACATCTTTGCTGAGACAAGCTGTAGGGTTTAACTGAATGAAAGCTACACAGGAGCTCATGTTAGCCATTAACAGAAAACAAATATATGGGGACATCTGGATTGTTAAAGGAGAGTTGCTTCAATACCCAATACATGAAAGAAGATGTTTACTTGGGGCATTTCTGTTACAAGGGTCACAGTAACTTCAACCTGAAATATATGCATTTTTTGGAAATTTCCACTTAAGATGAGCAATGTACAGTTTGTTTGCACTGCCCACAGTAGGACTATATCATGATCAAAGTATATGAAACATAAAAGAAGGAATGAAATAAAAGCCTTCTCAATACTCCCATTGAAACCAAATACTTCATTTGATCTTTTCATAACAGGTATTTGATGGCCCTAACAATGAAGCACCACTTCTTAGAAAACTCTGTGGAACACAGCATCCTCCTCCTATCACATCCTCCAAGAACCTGATGTACATCCGACTGCACTCCGACACAACCATCCAGCACAGGGGCTTCCGTGCGCAGTTCACTCAGGGTAATTTCATCATTTACATTAATGCATATTTATCTAATCACTACTTTATATCTGACACAGTCTTCCAGCACAGCTGATAATGGGAAGTGTCATTTCTACCCATGCAGTACACCAGTGTGAATCTTTATCAGGAACAAATGTTTCCAAATTATAGATGGAAGACTTTAAAGTCCAAGGATCAACTTAGATTCTTCAGCTCGGAAAAAAAAAAATCATACTTTTTATAGTAAGGCATCTAGCACACATCAGCTACCTTTTATTCTTCCTTCCTAGACTTAGCTGTCCATAACTCTCCTGAGAAAAATGTGCAACTGGCAGTTTCCACAGTCCTAGTGACAAAATAACATTTTATATGTCCATCCATGCGCATGAATCCGAAAAGCTATAAAAGAATTCTGTTTGGTGCTGTTGATGAAGTCCATGGATTCAGGCCTGCACACCCTGCCAAACATCAACTATCCAATTTGTGGTGGACTAATTGGTATTTTACATGGTTTCCTTTTTAATGAAAAATGACACCAACTGGGCAGAATTTTTCCTGAAGTTACATATTATTTGATACCTGGTGGTTTGCTTTTACTTTTTCTCAGTAATTTAGGAAACAGTTTTTCCCCAAGATACAGACATTTAAGTTTTGCAGAGCAAATCAGTTTCTCTCATTTTCCTCTCAGGATTCTTTCCACTACAAATTATTGCTTTTCCCAGAAATGTTTCTTTTGTTGAAAATATTGTGAAAAATTGTAAAGAAAAGGGGGATTTTGTATCAAAAAAAATCTCAGAAACTCCAGTTACTGAGGTACTAGTTAGATACCTAATTAGGCATTTCTGGCTAACAGCTGTGAGAGCCTAAAGTGTTCAGTTTTCTCCGAACACATTTACTGGATTCAGTATTGCATAAACCACGTCTGGTGAGTGAGGGCTCCCTGCCTAGGATGTTAGCAACCCAGCTTCCCTCTTCCGAAAAAGCTCAGTTAACTAAGTCCCATCTTTTATTTTGGTATTTTAGGCAGCAAAGCACAATAAATGAGCCTCACTCTTTGGTACTCATCTCCTCACCCTGCAGTTTAAAGCAAGTGTGTGTTAAACTCTGACCTGGGCAGTTTATGAGCAGCCAGTGAGCTTAGAGATGAGGCATGGCAGCACTCAGCACTGTCAGCCAAAGTTCTGCAGTCAGTCAAGCTGTAGTGTGTGTGCAACACCTCACACAATTGTAGTTTTACTGACAGCTCCCAAGAGGATCCTGCCAATGCAATGTGGGGCCACCCTTGGGTGCTGGAAGGTTGTGGACAGTTACTTATGATTTTATTCTTCCTGGCTGCCAACATAGACAAATGACCAGAGAAATGGGTATATTGCACTACCCTGAAACCAAGTTCTTTTGGCCCCAAGACATCTCTTCTGGGCTATGAAGAGATGAAAACTATCAGGTCTAAAGTCGCTCTGGCTTCTTGCAGATGGTCAGCCATGGGCAGCATGGCATGTGGATCCAGGTCAAGAAAGTGCAGCCAGTACTGGGAACTAATTCTTAAGTCTCTTCTTGTTATTAACTACTATTGCGAATTTAATCCTCATTTCATGCTGATGTCTCATGTTTATGCATTCATTTTCACTACAGAATCTAAGCAAGGTGATTTGTATAGATAAATATTTATATATGTACCTATATCTTTGTGTTTCTTTCTAAAGCATGTGGAAGTTTCATAGAGTCAGATTCAGTTGGGGCAGCAATTTCCTCTCCTCTGTATCCTGCCAAATACCCAGACAATCAGAACTGCAGCTGGATTATTCAGGCTCAGGAACCATGTAAGTAAAAACATCTTTTATAGTTAGTTGGGATGACTAACATCCTCATCTTCTTTTCTGTATTAACAATGCAAAATTCCTCCTTTATTTCTTTAGGAAGTTCTGCATCCTGGTAGTTAGTGAGTGTGGCTCTCCCAGTCTGTCACAAGTCAGATTTCACTGAAAAGATTTAGTGTGTAGTGAGGAAAATAATTTACAACTTTGTCATCTTAGCCAATTTACTGTGACCCAAGTGTCAATTATAAATGAGGTGTTGAATACTATGTGAGGTTGGATTAATTTGTGAGAAAATCTAGGGGTTTACATATAATTAAAGCACTTGTATTTAGCTGACTTTATTTTGGAATTTTCAAGCTGGAGTTCTGTTACATAAAAGCTATGCTGTTAACATTTTAAAAATTAGATTGAATAATGAGAAAAGGTACAGAGAAATTTCAATTTCAAATACAAACAAAAATATATCAATAGCTGTTTTTATGTGCATAGATACACTCTCTGCTATTAATAATTTTACACAGATTTATGATTGATCATAAAAGACCAAATATTTTCCATCAGATACTGCTACTATCTTTAATACCCTCTATTTACTTTATCGTGTATAATATTCCTAAAAATAATTAGTATGTGTTAAATCCTGTAATAGTGTCCTGGTATCATAATTTTAAATAGCAACTATTCTACTTCAGTTGTACACATTATATTTAGACATTGTTAAAATCCTAGAATGTTTCTATCATATTTATAAGTTTATTTTGCTAGCTTATTAAACAAATGGCAATTTGCCAAGAAAATACCAAAACATAAATCAGGAGATAAGCAATTCTTTTTTTAGCATAGTTACTTATACAAATAGGATGTCCATGAAAAGGACATCATCTACACAACGTTTATTTTTAAAGACAAACTTTCCCTGGATTCGTATTGAAAACTCACACATGACTGCTGTCTCCTGAATTACAGGAGTGAGTATGACAGACCATAAAAATGCTGTGTAAGAAGCAGTGACTTGCTCCACTTACCAGCAGGACCACCCCATGCTTCATGTTACAGCTCCACGTGGCTTCGTTACGCCATTGCATGGCATTACATAAATAAATAATATACATACATTGCATTGCATACCCATGTCCAATAGGTTTAGCCAATGGCAGGCCACAGCAGAGCTCCTGCTCTGCTTTTACTGGGAAGGCCACCAAGTCTCCTGCTCTGGCCACCCACTGTGTTTTTCCTTTTTGCTGTGTATCCTGAGGATCTGTAATTGATTGACCAGGCAGGACACAGAGGAGTGCAGAACATGCGCAGGCAGCTGAGTGCCAGTCAGGGCACCCTGCTGACTGCAGCCTGGGCTGCATGGCTGTCATTTCAGCTTGGCACCCTGCTGAATGCAGCCTGGGCTCCATGGCTGTCATTTCAGCTTATTCAAGCCAGTTAAGTGGGGCCCAGTGCAAAGCAAAATATTTGTGTCAAATTCAGCTTGGTCAGTGTGGGAGAAAACTTAGTTATCATCTAAATAATGAGGCTCTTTCTGACCCACTCAAGCTGCATGGAACCCTAAGGCCAATAGTAACTTCTGTCCCAGACTGGTGTCCCAGAAGGGCAGCTTCTCTTCTGCCAGCTGTGACTTCACCTTTGGTTATATCAGACGAGCAAGAGTAGTAGGAGAGTCAAAAATACCCTGACTCAGAAATCCTCTTTTTCATGATGTAGCCTGCAGTCCAAGAGTGTGGAAAATCCAATTCTGTACAAGTATAGCTGAGGGTAGTTAATGATCCTTTGACCAGTCCAATTGATGAATATGGAATGTTGCAATATGATGAAAGAAGTGACTCTTTCTAAGCCTGGAGCAGGGCACATTTGTCCAGATCTATGGCATAGATCGCAAAGGGACAGCAGGTCATGGGTGTGTAGGTTTTGTTTCTGAATGTCTGTTGATTTTCCATGTTTTATTTGCTAATGTTTTCAGTCTATAATGAAATTGTCCAGAAACAAGGAAACTCAGATCCATGTGTATTTGCCAAATCCTCTCCTATGCTGATTGAACTAGAAAGTACTGAAAGGTGTTGAAGAGATTTACCAGGACTTTTGCAGTAAAGGTTAATGCACTTAGATCAAATTCATTCAATATATAATGAAAAAACTGCTTCAGATTATATGCTTTATGGGGACTCGTTGACTTCAGGGGGAAAAAAGAACATTTGTTTGCATGTAATTATTTTTCTGTGAAATTACAAACTTCTTCCTAAAGTTTTACTCTTTGTTGTTGCCAGTCAACCACGTCACACTTTCATTCACCGACTTTGATATTGAAAACGATAGACAAAACTGTACAACGGATTTTGTGGAGATTTTGGATGGGAATAACTATGAGGCACCTCTTCAAGGTATTGTACCTTTCCCTTGTGTATTTCATATATATAGAACTGCACCCAAGGTAAGCAGGAGAAGGTCTTCTGTTCATTTAGACCATGCTTCATGGATTGTCTTTGATAACAGAATCTCCTTGGCCTCTCTGGCCAGAGGAAATTGAGAATGGAGAATAAGTCTTCAGTGTGAATGGAAGAGTCCTCACAGGCTCTGACTATGCTCCTACTAACCTGCAGTTTGGTGTTGACTCCAGCTGCCTTTTCCTTCCTCCTCAGCTGAACAGTATTGGGAACGGAGCAATTCAGTTTAAACAGAATTTCCAGTTAACTGTGCAAAAACATAACCTAACTCACAAGCACAGCAAATAAGTGCAGTCTGTGCTAAACACAGGTAACAAAGCTGCAGACTTCTGGGAGCAGGAAATTGTTTTTGTCAAGTCATGGAAAGCCTAACTTTTCTGCTCTTTCCTGAGTTTTCTATAGCTTTCTTCTGACTTCTCTGGCCAGTACCATCCCCTTCAAGTGCCAGGAGCAGCCTGAAGCAGCAAAGTTGGGGTGGTCCCAACTCTCCTTGTATCCCTAGGGCTGCCTCTAATTCCTTTCTGGAAAATTCAGAATATCTCTGTCTTATTACGTTCTCCCTTACTCTATTTATGTACATGTTGCTTTGTTGGGAATGGGGCTGCAGTCAATTTAAATGGTTTATAACTAGGAGCAGAATTCATTTTTTGTCTCCTATCCTTGGCTTTCACTTGCTAAAGGACTTCTTAGTACTTAAAGGGGACATGTAAGAAAGATGGGAAAAAACATTTTAGAACGGCATATTGAGATTGTCATGGTTTTAAAAGGAGGTAGAATTCAACTAGATGTAAAGAAAAATTTTTTTACAATGAGGGTGGAGAAATACTGCAGCAAGTTGTCCACAGATTTGGTAGATTCTCTGGAAACATTCTAGGTCAAGCTGGATGAGGTTCTGAGCAACCAGATCTAGTTGAAGATGTGCCTGCTTATTGCAGGGTAGTTGGACTAGATGACCTTTAAAGGTTCCTTCCAACCCAAAGTATTCCATGATTCTATGATACTAGCTGCTTTCTTTTTGACAGATCTTGACTCATATTCCTAATCCCCAAGTTACAATCCATTACAGGAGAAATGGTCTGTTATTTTTCAGTTGGTTTTTTTTTCCCATCAGAAACCGATTGAGTTAAATGGAAACTGCTGTCAGATATATTTGATAGGTTTTGTTGGGGCTTATTTCCAATTAGGCAGTAATTCCTCATTTTTTTCATTTTCATTGACAGAACTCAATGACAGAATAGCCAGGGACAAGGATGTCTGGAGTGCAGGAAGTCCCTTTTCTGTTAAAAAAATTGCCACAGGAGTTGAGTTTTGTGCAAATATAATGAAGTATTTCTTTTTTTGCAGATTGAATTGACAACTGCCATTGTAAGCAACAAACATTACTCCTGCTTGTTGTCAGCCATTAACTCCAAATGTTAAATTACCAGTAGTAATTACGTGCTAAACACTCATTTTTTTCCACCTCTCTGGTCTGCTCTCTTTCAGGCCGTTACTGTGGCACTACTATGCCACATCCTATCACTTCTTTTGGTAATGCCTTGGTGGTGAATTTCATCTCCAACAACAACATTACTGCCAGGGGCTTCCATGCCACCTATGCTGCATCATCATCATGTAAGTCCATACAACAGGTGCTACTTCCTTATGCCTCTGACTTTTAAGAAAATGAACAGATCCTTTACCTCTTTTTCTCTCTGCCATTCCATTTTTGAACCTCCGCTGTTGCCCTTCCTCTTTTTGGCCAAGGTCTCAGCAAGTACATCAACAAGCTAAAGAACAAAGAGACAAGGAGAAATGCTTTCTTGATTAGCAAGTGCTCTGCCTCTGTCTAGATTTTCTGTTGGGTTTTTTTTATGCCATCCTTTCCAAGCCTCTGTTGTCTCTTTCTTGTTGCAGCCTGCGGGGGTACTTTCCACATGGACAGAGGAGCTTTCAACAGCCCTGGCTATCCCGAGCCGTATCCGCCCAACAGCGAGTGTGTCTGGACAATCCTCAGCTCCCCTGGCAACCGCCTCCAGCTGTCCTTCATGTAAATGCATTGCCAGGGTTATTATTCAGCCTTTAACAGACCTGAAGGAAGGATGCTCTGTGTTTATTGGGAAATGTAATTACCAAGTGATAAAGCTGAAACATATTTTTAGAGTAACTTGGAAAGAGAACACAGCAGGGGTTAGTGGCAGCTTGCAATCAGTGTTTCCCTGGCTTAGTCACTGCTGATATTAAGGCATATACAGTATTATATAAATAGGTGGTTTATTATTTGAGCAGCATGGAATGCTGAAGCCAGTTCCTACTCACTTATAAACAAAAGGAAATTTAGCATCACTCTGCCTTTTCTTTACAAAGGAAATTCCTACAATGTAAAGATTAATTTTAGTGTTTGTTATGTAGCTGATTAATATAAAGGGCCCAGATATACCACACATTATAGGGTTATGCCTCTGGAGGGATCTTGACACATCTATGAGGTGGGCTGAGGCAAACCTTGTGAAATTCAACAAAGTCAAGTGCCTGGTCCTAAACTTAGGTCAGGGCAGTCCCAGATACGCCCACAGGTTGGGCAGAGAAGTGATTGAGAACAGCCCCCTAGAGAAGGACTTGGGGGTGATGGTTGATGAAAAACTCAACATGAGCCAGCAGTGTGCACTCACAGCCCAGAAAGCCAAAGGAATCCTGGGCTGCATCCAAAGGAGTGTGGCCAGCAGGTCAAGGGAAGATTCTGCCTCTCTCTTCTGCTCTTGTGAGATCCCACCTGGACTACTGCATATGGTTGTGTTTTCCCCAGTGTAAGAAAGGCATGGAAGCCATGAAAGTGACTGGAGCACCTCCCTTGTGAAGACAGGCTGAGAAAGTTTGGGCTGTTCAGTCTAGAGAAGAGAAGGCTGTGTAGAGACCTCTTAGCAACCTTCCAGTATCTGAAGGGGGCATACAGGGAAGATGGAGAGGGACTCTTCTTCAGGAACTGTAGTGAGAGGAAAAGGGGAAATAGCTTCAAACCAAAAATAGAAAAATGGACAGGTTTGGATTAGGTGTTAGAAAGAAATTCTTTACTGTGAGAGTGATGAGGCACTGGACCATGTTGCCCAGATAAGTTGTGGATACCCCAAACCTGGCAGTATTCAAGGCCAGATTGGATGGGAATCTGGGCAATCTGATCTAGTGGAAGGTGTCCCTGTCCATCGCAGGGGGTTTGGAACTACTTGATCTTTAAGGTCCCTTCCAACTCAAGACATTCTATGATTCTATTCTGAGATTCCAAAATTGATGTTAAACTCTTCAAAATTTCTCCAACAGTTAAAGAAGAGGACCTACTACAACAGGAATCAGAAGAATATGTGATGGAATTTTGTTTTCCCTTCAGTAAACTAACTTTCCTTTGAACACTTCTGACAGGGAAGTCAGGTGGAGAATAATGTGGAGGCCTTTACCAGGGCAGTTAGGTCGTCCTTTACCCATGAAGTAGATTTCTGAGCCTCCCTGTTTCCGGGCATCAAACAGTGGCTGCTGCCAAGAAAGAGAGCACTGACCTTTAGCAAAGCTTGCCAAGAATGAGCAGGAAAAGAAAACTAACTCTGAAGCCTGCGTTTGCAGTTAATCAGAACAAAAGGAAAATTTTTCTGGTAACACACTGACTGCGTAAGGCACAACTTGTTAGGCATGTGCTGATTCACTAATGCAATGAAAAGGACATTCTAGTCCTCCACTATTCACTGGAGCAGAGAAAAAGCACTACAACCTGAAAACGTTTTCCAATATGTTTTCCAAAAGCCTGAAAACATTTTTCAAAATGCTACAAAATGAGCAGTAACTTTTCAGAAACAACCCAAAATTCTAGTGTGAAGCAGAAACTTTCAGTTATACATTTGCTTGTATAAAGTGACACTGAGTAGATGTTAATTCTTTTCTTCAGTTACACTTAGCTGAAAAGCAGGCTGAAAATACTGGAAAGCATGGAGTTATTGTGTTAGAAAGCGCTGTTTGTTTTATTTCATGTAATATTAGGGGGTTATAAAGTTTTGTTGGTATGAGGCATTAATTTTCTTCAGCTCAGTCTGAACTGAAATGTCTATCTTGCAATGTGAGGGTTAGCTTTAAATTGTTCTGAAATATATCCAGATGAGTGGTTGGAACCATTTCACAGCATGGTATGCTGAACACATATGGCTGTATTCAAATCTGAAAGGAAGAAGTTGTTACCAGAGTATCAGAATTAAGGCATTGGTTATTAGAGGCACTCTCTGGAATCTTTGCTATATATTCATAGCCTGCTTCTGAAAACCATGTTGGTCTCTATAAAAGCAACTCACTTAGAATAACAGATGAATTTTAGAATATATTTAGCATTCAGCTTGGTGCAATAGTTAATAATTAATGCAACAATGATTACTGTATCTCATTCCTTTTCTATGGTAAAAAGTAGTTCAGAAGAGTTGATAACAATCCTTGTTATAATTTTGCACACCCAGATATATAAAAGTCAGAGAGGCCAGAGAAACAGTAATATTTTATAATTCTGGAGAAACTGTTAAGGGATTTTGACCTTGGAGGTGTTAACTACAACTAAATCAGCAATTATTTTCTCGCCACAGAATGTGCTGAAATAATACACGTATGAAGGGACTAAAATACTCTCTGTACTCCACACCGGATTTACATTAAAAGTCTGGATTATATCTCAGGGCTTTCTGAGTTTCATGGTTATTCTTGGAGAACCAAGAAATTTTAAAAGGGTTTGAGAACTCTTTAAAATATGTAACTCTAAATAAGGGGCTGGAAAGTGGGTGCCCTGTATTGCTGGCCTTGGCAGGTGCTGAGGGTTTTGTTGCTGCCCTTTTCTTAACTCTTACAGTAGGATACCATCTACAGTGGGATTAATGGCACACTCTGAAGTACATGCCTGTCATGTGCATGCTAATGCTCTTCTACTGCTATTTAAACAGAGCATTTCAGGTGGAGGATAGTGATGGCTGCACCAAAGATTACCTGGAGATTCGTGAAGGGAGTGACACAGGCACGCTGGCAGGACGATTCTGCGGGAACTCCTTGCCTTTAAATTACACATCAACTGTTGGACATATCCTGTGGGTCAAATTTGTCTCGGACAGTTCAGGCACAAATGTTGGCTTCAGGGCCACCTTCTCTCACTGTAAGTAGATGTAATTTGATTGAAAACTATTGTTCTTTCATAGTACTTCTGAAATTATTCTAAGAAGTGGTTGTTTGGCCCTTTAAAGTCTATTAGAAAATATTTGTTGATGTCAAAAAGTCTGTAAATTCACTTAAAAAATATTTTGTAAAATATCTACTGAATGTAAAGGAATGCTCTTAAACATGCCAGAAGAGAATTTGTATGCATGTAAGTATGTCATATTTGTTAGGCAATTGGCAAATTTAAGAAAAAAGTATTTCTTTCCCAGCTTTCCATTTTGCTTTTTGAGTGCGACAATGTCTGATTTGGATCTAGATGCCACCAATCAGGGAGCAGAATTAGAAAAAAGGAAATTATGCCAATTTATAGATCCGCAATTTCAAGGGACCACTGCCAACATCAGTCTGACTTGCTGCATGAACAGACTGTTAAAGCTAAACATCCACAGCCATTTTGATTATGCAAGCTAAACTTCTAATAATTTTCATTCTTTTGAGATTTAATTCCTTTTCAAAATGAATTATCAATAGTTCAGACCTCAATGAAGTCAGAACCATTTTTCACCAGAACAAACACAGGTATTTAAAAAAAGTAAAATTCTTAATGCTTTTGGGTAGAAATGAACATAAAGCAGTCAGAGTCAGGGAGGAGTTTAGATTACTGTCTTCCTGCTTCTCCTACATGGCTCAAATGGGTAATTTCCATCAGAAAAAGGAATCCTGCATCTCTCAAAACAAGAAAATAGTTAGATATGCATCTTAGAACTGTCTGAGATGTGTCTTACAGCCTTACAGCACTGTGTAGTCCTAAGTAAATTGTCAGATGGGCACTCCAGTGATTCTTTTACTCTATATGAATTAGAGGCATTAGTTGTCTCTTTCTTGTTTTTCAGTGTATGGAAATGACATTGTGGGAGACAGAGGACAAATAGCTTCACCACAGTGGCCCAGAAGTTATCCTGACAATTCCAACTACCAGTGGCGGATAAGCGTTAATGCTTCACAGGTTATCCACGGCCGAATCCTGCAGATGGACATCGAGAATCATCACACCTGCCCGTACGACAAGCTGAAGGTGATTGCTTGCATTCTGAGAAGTTATTTTATTTCAATCAACTTCAGTAAAATGGATGAATAGAGAAACCTACAAGGTGAATGGGAAGCATTTCTGAGGATCTGGCGTGGCTTACTGCTTTTGCTCTTTGTCCTTTCAATAATTATTATTTATAGGAAGAGTTACATAGTCTTTGGCTCCCTAACAGATATTTCCAATCTGTAAGTTTGAGATTTACTAAAAATAAGTCTGCAATGGTACAATCCTGAATATTACTATTCAAGAATTTCAGGTCAGATACCAGACTGAAATTTGATTCATGCTGGTTCAGTTAAGGACAATGATAGTAACATCTCAATGCTTCTGAAAATAGAGTTATTTTTAAATCCTACAAAGAAAAATTCTTTATTGCACCTACTTTGCTCTCTGCATCACTAATTTGGCAGCTGGCAGTAAAAAGGTGCCTCTTTCTTCCAGTTTGATTGTTTTTCTGTACCCCCCTGTAATACAGTCTAGCCAGATTAAAATATAGAATAGTGGAATAGAATAGTTTGGAGTGGGAAGGGGCCATTTACAGGTTATCTGGTCCAACCTCCCAGCAATAAGCAGGGACTTCTTCAATACAGCACTCATGGTGCTTAGCAAAATGAACAATAGAGAACACAACTTCTTTCTGAACTCAGCTAGCATAACCACTTAAATAAGGTAAATACCTTCTTGCTTTCTCTTCTTTTAAAGCAGTTAATTCATCAATTATCCTTTTTCATATATTTGAGAAAATTAATACTAGTTCAATATTTTCCATTTTATTTACTGATAATCAAATGTAATATTAGTTCAAAAAGGAAAAAAAACTTTTTCTTTCATCTCATGTTATATACTAACAGCATTTTTTTCTCCTAACTCAGCCTACCTTTCTTTGTCCCTCTGAAAGCAAAATGAGTTTCTTAAACCAGC
The DNA here is from genome assembly GCA_013397075.1 of Rhabdornis inornatus. NCBI lineage: Eukaryota > Metazoa > Chordata > Aves > Passeriformes > Rhabdornithidae > Rhabdornis > Rhabdornis inornatus. The sequence goes on along the minus strand of VWZS01006228.1, from coordinate 3,856,168 downwards.
TAGATATTCAATGAGTGTAAATCAGCTTGACCTTTAACCTGACTCAAGGATCAGATCATTATTGTATGTTAATGTTTATTTAATAATTCTTAGCTTTCTCTACTGAACATTTTTACTGGATGGTAGTTGAGAAGAACAAAATAAGTTTGAAAAGTGGCAAAGGAGAAACATCTTGTAACCAGCCAAGACTTTGGGTTATAAATATATACAATGAAAAAAAGATATATTTCTGAATATTTATCTGAGAGAACTCAAAATACATATGTTCCTCAGTGGGGGAAAAATATAAAGGAAAAAAAGAAAAGCAATTACTTTTCTTTTCCCTGCATATAATGGTTGGGATAAAAATTGTACCTGTGGACTTCTTTTTTTAAGTGGGATGTCATATTATGTCCCCAAAGAGCAGCCCTGTGATAGGGAATGAGGTGAATTTGATGACTTCCATTCAGATCCTCCTTCTGTGAAACCTTCACTTTTAACAGCATATAATGGAAAGGGAGATTTTGTTCCCTTTTTATGAGAGGTTTCTCTCTAACCTGGATTTGTTGAAAGATCCGTCACTCATTTAAAGAGGGTAATTTTCTCCTTGGGAATTTGCCAAGCATGGGGCAGATGAAAATCTGGCTCTGTGAGGAACAGTGCTGTTCTTCTCTCTGCAGGTGTATGATGGCCCCACAGTTCATTCTCGTCTTATTGCGACATACTGTGGTGCAGACCCTGCTTCTTTTGCATCTTCTGGCAGTTCAATGACAATCCAGTTCCAGTCAGACTCATCTGTGACTGGAAAAGGCTTTCTTTTGGAGTGGTATGCAGTGGATGCTTCTGCTGTTACACAGACCATTGCTAGAGGTGGGTTTTCAGTGAGTTGCAGTTACAAGTGGTACAGGCAGTGACACACTCAACTTTACTTAAAGAATTCCAAACCAACTTCCCCACTACAGAAAGCCCAAGTTATTAATGAAGGAAAGCTTTCAGTGACATTTTAATGAAGCATTTTGCTATCTTTTAAAAACAATTTCTAGAGATTCTTAGATATACTAATTTACAGTGTTCTAAAAATAAGCATGTTGCTAGAAGATAATTTTTCTTTACACAGGTATTTAATTAAATCTAAACATTTGTTATGCTTTCATGGAAAATTATCCCTCTTGGAAAACTGTTCTAAATCATTGGCCATCGTGATAAGAAATGAGCACAATAAATTATGTTAAACTGTGGTCGATGCTCTTAGGTATTTTGTAAGATATCCCCCAAAATAATATAGGTCACATCATTGCTGCAGCAGGTGGCACATGAACCTTATGGATGAGGATTTTCAAGTTTTATACTTCCAATCCAAACTGAAGTTGAAGAATTCCTGCGTTACTGTAACTACACACATCATCACTATGCCCTCCTTGTGCTTTATTATAGGACTGTCATCTTATATTACATGAGGGGTGTATTCAGTTTTAAAAAAGGATGCTTTCTTTTTTGTCTTCCTGTCCATGACAGGTGCATGTGGAGGGGCTGTAACAACTGAAGAAACACCTTCATTCCTCTACTCACCAAGCTGGCCAATGAATTACAGAAATCTTGAGGACTGTATATGGCTTATCAGAGCTCCTGGATCAACTGTGGAATTCAATATCCTGGCACTAGACATAGAATCTCATAGCTCATGCAACTATGACAAACTTATTATCAAAGATGGTGAGAAGTCAATCTTGCCCTACCCTGACAGGATGCAGTAGTGACCCAAGGTCCAAATACCTCAAATTGTCATCTTCATGACCTTAAGCAATCTAGATAGCAATAGGAACATGCCCTAAAACAGTACTCTTCCTGTATTCTGAGACATCTGCTATTTAAAATAAAATTAGCAAAGTCTAGCAAAATACTTGGCGTCTATAAAAATATTTCTAAATCTGTAAGGGGTTAAAGGTCTTGAAAAGCACCTTCCCGAAAGCGTGAGCCACAGCAACAAACAGGCAGATGTGGACTGATTCAGTTTTAACACTTATGTGTTCTTTTCATCTCAGGAGACAATAGTCTTTCCCCAGTACTGGCTACTCTGTGTGGACGAGATCCTCCTGGGCCAATAAGATCAACTGGAGATGCAATGTTCATCCACTTCACATCAGATGCAAGTGTCACTGGAGCTGGGTTCAATGCCTCTTATCACAAAAGTAAGACTTGGTTCTCTTCTCCTCCAGATAAATGTCTGCCTTGCTGCTAACAATGGGCTAACAGGCTCAGGCATTGTTAAGAGCTGTCTACAATTTAATTAATCACACACACATCTAATTATTCACCTCTCATGAATATGTGTTAATAAATGTCTGACTCTACAAAGGTGAAATTTGCTATCTGCCCTGCAATATAGTGCAACAAAGCATGATTCAACCTGACAAGCCACTTCTCAGAAGGAAGAAAAGCAAATGCCTAAGTTTATAACAGCTCAGCTGAGGGTGCAAGAATGCTCAACTAAGAGAAGGAAATAAATGACTCAAAGCAGAAAGAGACAAATGCAGAAAGCTGTATAAATTCTAGCAGGAATGTCAGCAATTTCCAGCAACAGTCCTCCCACATAAACTGGGGAATGATGGCAGATTCCTGAATGGGCTGAGGCACCAAGAAAGTGTTAGGGCAACAGTGAAAATCAGGGTAAGTTTTTGTGACTGGCAGCTGGAGTAGATGGCATTGTTTTGGTCCATGGCTAGAAGCAATGTCCTCAGACAGGGTAGTGATAAGCTCATGCCATGGGAGATCCTTGACATTGCTGCCTGCTTATTCATCTGCTAAGTCTGAGAACAGTCTCATGGTCAGGAATTTTGGTATGTGTCATCTTGAAATCTATAAACTTGACTTTTGGGAGATCATTCATCATGTGCATTGCTATATGCCCCTCAGCTCTTCATACACTCCTTTCAACATTTATTTTAACTCATCACATCTTTTAGGAGACAGGGTTTTTCTCGAAAGGAATAGCTGAATATTTGATGCTTTTTTCTCTTTGCTTCAACTTTTATCTTTTTTTTTTCAGGTTGTGGAGGCTATTTGCACACAAGCAGGGGTGTGATAACATCCCCCAACTACCCTCAAAACTATTCTCCTAATCTAAATTGTTCCTGGCATGTAGTGGTAACCACTGGATTTATCATTGCTGTTCATTTTGAGCAGCCTTTCGAGATTAGGAGTGAGGATACTTCCTGCATCCTTGGAGATTACGTAGAGGTGAGGTTATTGGCTGGGTCACAAAATCCTCAAACCTATTAAAGCTACTGAATCTTACAGATTTAAGTGTCAGTAAAGCAGCTCAAGATGTCATGGGGTGCAAACACCAAAGAGAAATACCAAAGATTATATTTCTCTCTATCTTTTTTTAATTAATGTGCATTAATTAATCACTAGTTTATTAATTTCCCCTGTGGCTGGAAGCATTAAGATGGTGTGTGCACAAAGTTTACATTCCAGGGCTGTGTGCTGGAGTAACATTAGCAATTTCTGTTTTAGCTGAAGAATGGGTTAGATGATGCTGCCCCACCTTTGATGTCTGCAAGAGGGAATGGACGGTTTTGTGGAAGCAGCCCCATCCCTACCATGTACACCACAGACAATCAGCTGTTTGTCCACTTCACTTCTGACAGCAGCAATGAGGGTCAAGGATTCAAACTGACATATGAGGCTAAGAGTCTAGGTAAGTCTAGCTAACAAACTTAAATTCTGCAACATATGTAACTTGGAGTTTGTGCTCTTAAAGGATTTTTTTGTTTTAAGTCCCTACCCTGGTAAAATCAGATGTCTGCAAAACTGTCCTGTAGTGCACGACTTCTAATCTGACACTCAGATTTCTCCTTTTTAAAGAGTGTCAGGCTTAGGTCACAGAATCTGAAGATATTAAAGATAGATTTATAAGGAAAAAAAAAAAAAAGAGACCCTTTAGAAGGGAAGTCTCATCTACAGTTAGGAAGAGATGTTAAAAATTCATACAGAAAAAGAAAAAACTTCTGGAAACACGAGTTTTATTTTGAACATTTAGTACCAAGTGCAAGCTCTAAATGAAGTTAGGAACTTTTCAGGGTAGTGTGTCTAAAAAGGTGGCAACATTTCTGACAAGTTTTACTCCCAACTGAGAAAATAACATTAATTGCCGAAGGTAACTTCTTTGAAAGAATGAACAAAATGGAGATCCAGGAGGAAAACACGAACTTGGCATTTGCAGTTATCCTACTGTGTTCATAACAGATGCCACTTGGCACACCTGGAGACCTGTTAAATAGGATATCTAAACAACTAAAGCAACCTGTCAATCAGCTCAAATCTTTAAGGGCTTGATTTCTGCCTAGTTTCCCAGCTGCCCCAAAGAATTAGCATTACTTCAGAGAATTCATGAGGGGAATAGGTGAAGCTGTACAACAGCATTTCTACCACTTCAATTTATGGAACTTGAGTAAAGCCCCACGTTAAACCAGTATTGCTAGAATATAGAGGGGGTTGGGGGCAGAAATGTTCTGGTCAAGATAAAGATATTTTTGTCAGGTAAAGGACCTGAACAAACTTTCCTGTTTGCTCTGACTGGCATTCCTCACACATTCATTATGATCTCAAACAGACATTTCAGTTCTTGGGAAGTAGAAGTTGGGAATAATTCATAGAAATATTGATGGGTCTGGAAATATTGTGAACTTCCTAGCTCTTGGGAATTGGCATAGGAACAAGGCAAGAAATGTGTTTTCTGCTTGTTTTATAAGCAATCCAAGGAAGAAGTAATAGCAGTTTAATTCAGGACCCTGAACATTTGGAAATGAGGAGGACTAGGTAAGCAGGAGCTCAGGGATATAGGATTCTACTGCATTAAAATGTTTTCCCACAGCAAGCAATAAAATGCATTTGTTTTTTGATGTGACTATATGACAACAAAAGGAAACTGTGTTGGAATATAGTGATAAGTCATATTTTTGGTGCCTCACCCATTTCCTTTTCATGTTGTTTTTTATTGGCAATCTTTTCTTCCCCAGCCTGCGGAGGGAACATTTATATCAATGATTTCAACCCCAGTGGATACACATCTTCCCCCAACTATCCAAGAAATTACCCTCCACGTACTGACTGTGTCTGGACCATAACTGCTCCCAATGGACATGCAGTAGAGCTGCAATTTGAAGATCAGTTTTACATTGAACCTTCACCAAAGTATACATCCACATTATTTTGCCTATTTTTCTTCAGAGACTCCATTCTGATTTTTCTTTCTCTGTTACTTTCTCTAATTCCTCTGAGAGAACAAACACTTCTATATTTAAAATCAAATGAGGTTAAGAAATTTTTGAGAGATCACTGAAGCTATCAGATTACTGGTTTACATTCCTAGGACTTTGCAATGCATAACAGGAATTAGTATGACAGAAAAAGTGGAAACATCCATGATAGAAAGGTGTTTTCTGTAAAATCTGTGCCCTGTAGTCCTTTCACATTCAGTTTTTCAGTAATTTGGACTCTTGGGTGCTTTTAAAGCCAATGGACTGCCACCACCATGACACTTTGCCTCCCTCCTCCATTGCCTGGCTGCTAGTTTGCAATGGGTCTGCACATTTTGCTCTCCCTGCCTGAAGCATAAAACAAGGCTGTTTTCCAGCTGGTATAACTTCATTGATAGGGGCTGGACCACTGTAAGGCAAAGATCAGCCTGTGAAACCACGCCCAGGAAAAATGATGAAGGATGGAGAATCCCAAAGGTGCCCTTTCTGGCTTCCAGGACACTGCAACCTTCCAAAGCCAAAGCTTATAGTTAAGATATTTCGGGTCTTTGTATGCCCACCTAATTAGACCCCAGAACTGAATTTTTATTCCCTTAATCTGTCTTCCTGTTGTCCCTTAATTCAACGCTTCTCAGCAAGACTTAATAGGAAATATCCGCTGAATCTGAATCATGCCAAAAAAATGTATTTAAGATGATCACAACAACTTTGCCAGTGCTGTTCATATCCCTACCCAGAATTTGCTCCTGTCAGATCTGATCTGATCATAGTCTGAGCTTTAGATGAATCTTTCTCAATGTTTCTAGCACTTCTTTTGATTCAACTATTACATAACTAAAATGGATTATGATCTTGTTGATTCTGTCCTGGTCACACTGCATGGAAACCAATCTAATTCACTACAGCTTCATGGCTTTGTGCACATGCTGGAATGATTTTGAGCCACTACTGCCATACATTGAAAATAAAATTGTCTCCTCTTCCAGCTGCACTTCCAGTTACCTAGAGCTGCGCAGTGGTGCTGACTCCAGTGCCCCCCTGATTGCCAAGCTGTGTGGAGGTTTGATGCCAGGCTCACAGAGATCCTCAGGAGCTGTCATGTACCTCAGGTTCAGGTCTGACAGCAGTGCCACACACGTGGGATTCAATGCTAAATACTCCATTGGTAATGCTTTCATTTATCAGTTTATATGATTTTAAAGAAGATTTTGGTCTCAAGTGTTAGACTTTTGTTATAGAGCTTAAATCAGATCTGTGGGGTGGGGTGGGCTGACAGGAGCATGCCTCTTTCGGTTAGTATTAGAGCTAAGGCTTCAGAGTATCAGCATGTTCTGCACCTAGCAAGAGCTGAAAATTAGGGAAATATGAATAAGAATGAACTCATAGACCAGCAGCAGAAGAAACAACTACTGAATAACCTCTTGTCAAAGCCAGTTGTCAAAGGAGCAGTAGAAAAAAGGTCAGTGTGGATAAAGTCATGTAACATAGTTTGATTTTCAGCATTGCAAACTTAGTGTCACTTTCATGAGCAGGGTTCTGAAGGGGGATGTGAAGATGAGCTGAGAACTGGCAGTAGAAAAACAAATTAGGAGCATCTCTATGTAAATGAAAATCAATCTATCATAAAGACACTAGACAATCAGGGGCAGCATAATAATGGACTGGAAAAGGAATGAGCTATGAGAACCGTTATTTGTCTGGGAAATAAATACTTTAGTTACTTGTTCTCAAGCTGCAAAAATAGGGTTAGAAAGCACTAGAAAAAAATTTACATTCAAGAAAAAGTAGTCCTTGACCAGATTCAGAACTATGGTACTTTTTTAGGTTTGATTATGTTAATAATCATCAAAGAATAATAGCTATTATGGTAGTATCGCTTATATAGAAAAGTCTAGGACTGTTAATTTCTCAAAGGCAAAGTAGTGAACTATATTGTTTTATACAGAATTTTGTTCATTGCATTAGGTCTGAAACACTAAAGCCAGAATAGAGGGCTATCATATTTCTGAATGTGAAAACTGAAGAAACTTGCATATATACATACATTTGTTGTATATGAAGCCATAATTTACATTTAGCCATAGCAGATTTACAGTACCTTAGCTGGATGCCAATCGTCCTGAAACAAAGCAGTAATGACTCAGGGAACTGATAGTATGAACACAACTGTTACTGCCATGGAAAAATTGTAACTAACAGACACAGAATCCCCTACAAAAAAAAACCAAACAAACAAAAAAAAACCCCTATGAATTCCACCAGGGAATATTGTTTCATAGCATCATAGAATATCTTGGTTTGGAAAGGAACCACAAGAATAATCAAGGTCCAACTCCTGGACCTACACTCCTGGACCACCCCAAGAGTCACACCGTGTGTGAGCACATGTTTACTGAATGCCTTACTACTACAAATTTATGTTTGCGGGTACTGCAGAGAAATGAGGGTTCAGAGAGAGAGAGACTTAGAAGTTAATAGCTGTTTTACACATTGTGCAGTGATTACTTACTAAGGCATCACAAGGAGTGAATGGAAAGGGATGAAAAGACAAAGGAGGCTGAACTATAACTGTTGACCCAAACCCGAAGTCAACTTTTGTCTCTCATAAAAAATTGAGATCCACACTTAGCAAGTTTCATTTCTTTTTAATTTACCCGTTACATCTTTGCAAGGTTTTCTGGTGGACATAGATAAAGATTAGATTGAAAACTGTAAGTTTATTCAAATTATAAGAGATATGAAAGAGAGGAAGAGATGTTTGCAGTGGCAGGGTGTGTGTAGGTGTGGCGGGTTGTGCAAAAAACCAAAACAAAACAGCGATCAGGACTGATTGAATTAGATTGAAAGCATGGAAAATTTTTAATTGGAGGGCAATTCCTGTCTTATTACCACAGCTGGAGAACAAATCAATTGTACCTTACCTTTAAGTCTTGTTTAGGAGAAAGATCATCTCTCTGAGATTCTTTAATCAACCAAGTAAAATTCTTCCTTTTGCAGCTCCCTGTGGTGGGACAGTGATAGGACGAACTGGTATCATCGAAAGCACGGGGTATCCTGACCTTCATTATCAAGACAACCTGCTGTGTGAATGGTTTCTGCAGGGTCCCAGGGGCCACTATCTTACCATCAGACTAGAAGGCCTGGATATTCAAAACTCTCCCGAGTGCACAAATGACTTCGTGGAGATCCGAGAATACAACGCTTCTGGTCTGAGAACTATTTCAGTGCTTGTCTTCCCCTCCCTAGTACTACTATGTAACCTTACCAGAGGTTCCTGAAAACGTTTCCCTTTGGGTACAAAGTGAGCCTTTTCAATGTGCAGTATTTGCCTGTTTCTGCCTTGCTTGCTGATGCAAAGTAAGGCAAGCAAAACCCTTCTATTTGCCAGCAATTACTTGATTCCACTAGTTTACTCCTGCCTGTCCAGCTAAATTGGAAAGTGACCCTTCAATACAAATATAAATAATATATTGGTATGAATTTCTCTTTCTTTGTGTGATTTTTGCAGGAAATCTATTGGGCAGGTACTGTGGTAATACTCTCCCTGATGCTGTGGACACCTCTGACAGTTTTGCTTATGTCAAGTTTGTCACTGATGGATCAGTCAATGCCCAGGGATTCCGACTGCGCTTTGATTCCAGTACTGAAGGTTAGATTTGTAAGGTTGAAATATACTCTCAGGAAGCAACTTATACCACAGACCATAATTGCACTAATACAGCATATATTGTAGATCACTTGTTCTTGTTCTTAGAGTGGTGTGGATTTGCTCTTAAATTTAAATTTAGGGGAAGTCTGAATAGAGCTCTCTGGCAACAACTTAGCTGAGCTGAAACTTGGTGAAGCAAGCAATCTCCTGCTATAATGGATGTTGCCATCAGTGGCACAAGGAAGCACACTCTTCCACAGCTTTATTCTTCAACAGTCAGTCAAGGGATGTCCTAACATACCCTTTCCATATCCCTCTTGATAAGCAAGATCAACTTTTTCTAGTATTCAGTTACCCTCACAGGGAAAAGTGTTTTCATATGTTCGGCTAAAATTTCACGTGTTTCAGTTTGTGCCTATTGCTCCTTTTCCTGAGCACAATGACTTCAAAGAGCTGCTCTGATCAGGACTGAGGACATAGACCTGCTCTTGCTTCACACTTCTTTCACAGTCTTCAATGTCCATGCAATGCTTGTCCTACCAAAATACGGCTACTTTTTTAGAAATTCTTTGCCGTAGGCATGTTGAAAAATCTCCTGCCAACCCTTCTTAACTCCTTCCAGCTCATTTAAAAGTTCAGCTGAAAGCTTTCTTCATGTTTGATTCTGCAATAGAACAACAGAGGGGGAAACAAACTCCAAGAGAAGGTTATTCCACTCCTAGGATTATATTATGCAAACTTAAAAGAGAAACTATTACCAAAAAATATAACGCAGGTGGATGCAGAGATATGACTATTCTGCAGAATCTCTGAGTGTGAGGAAAGGGACTTCCACTACACACCGTTAAACAGTATCTCTCTATCTTAAAAGGAAACTGAGGGTAAGCAGGTAAAATTCTACCATAAGTTCCAAAAAAACTGCACTCTGTGTCCAAGACCTCCAGTGTTCCTTCCTCAGAGCACAGTTTGATATTCTTAACAAAGATAGGAAAAGCAAAGGTAGCTGTACTGAAAAGTGTTGCTTAAAATACCTAAAAGCTTTTTCTCTACCTCTGTTAATCAGAATAGGAAAAATACATCCTCCATCATTAGCCACTCTAAGACCCTGCTTGTTCTGTATAGCTCTGCTCAGTCCTCTGGAAGTCAGAAATCTCTTAGTCTTGCCACAGTGAGAGGCTTGCATTGTGGTTACTGCGCTAAAAGAAAAGAGAGAGAGAGAGCAAGGACAGCAACACACAAGGACCTCTTTAGAGAAAAAGGCCAACTTTATTGAACGGACAGCCCGTATTTAAAGCACATTACGTGGAGCTAAAACAGGACAGTAGCTCATTGGACAATTGGAAAAAACATCCATGAGACCATGCCTCAGGATGTGTCCCACGGGAAAAACACCAGGTGTTAATCTTTATTATGAATTCCATTCTGTTTTTCACCAGATTCTATTCTGTTTTGACCATATTATCATCCTGGGAGAGTCCCTCCCTAACTGAAGCCATAATCAGCTTATCAGTCTGGGAATGGACCTGAGAGGCAGGAGAAGTCCAGGCCTGAGAAAGAATTCTCAGGCTCTCTAAATGTGTGTGTATCCACATTGCATCATATGGCATCAAAGCTTGTGGGTCACCCAGGCTTCTGAAGCCTGGGATGAGCCCTTCAGAGAAGGAAATATTAACAATTAGACTAAAAGAAGTTGCTATGGTCAGCTAATACTCAACTGTTTTATGACTGAATGATAAAGACTGACAGGAACTTGGCTGTTTAGACAAACATATGGACAGGGTATGCCAGTCAAATCAGCCTCTCAGGATCTCTTTTTCTCACAACATTGATTTTTTTTTGCTCTAATTCTATAAGCAGTGCTTTACTCTGAGAAGTGTACCAATATTTGGATATTTCAGAATGTGGTGGGGATCTTACTGCACCTGTTGGAACATTTACTTCACCCAACTATCCCAACCTATACCCACATAACCGAGTGTGTGAATGGAGGATCACAGTGGAAGAAGGCAGACGTGTGACTCTAACCTTCAATGACATGCAAACTGAAGAGCACTGGAGCTGCTCATCAGATTATGTGGCTGTGAGTATTGGGTGTAGAGTCAGAAACTGCTCTTCCTAATCCCTTTGTGGAGAGTTAATGGATGTAATAAAGCTGAAAAGTCACTTATAGGTCTATGTATGGTTTTAAGACAAGTCATAATTTGATCTGGGGAAAGCAGGTAAATGAGAGAAAGTTATCTCTGTAGAGCATCTAAACTCATCTGCTTGTTTTGGAGTATGGAAATTTTGAAATTGTGGCCCAGGCAGAGTAGAAGACTTAAAGGAATCACTGTAGTTGTATTTTAATCAATTATGAAAAAAAAATCTGGGGTTTTTGAAAGCTTCAAATGTCCCTTTTCTGTGCAAAAAAACATCCATCAGTCAGTTCCAGGCTTTATTGACTTTGGAAATATCTACTGCTGTTGTTACTTTTTGCTGTCAATTAAAAAAAAAAAAAAGAAGAAAAAGAAAAAGACAGATATTGCAGCAAATGACTACTCTGAACTAGAGACAGGGGAACCCCAGGAGACTTTACTTGCATATCACTCTCTGTCTTGACAAAAAGGGTAGATATTGGTTATTTTATCATGTTTATTTTTGATTTCTGGTTATTTAGTGAGAAAAAATTCAAGCCCAGCACACAGACCTGGACCTGGTCAGATGTACAAATGCCTCAAAAATATGATAACTCTATGAAATTGCAGGAATGTGAGGTAGAGTTTAGCTTCCCACTTGTCCTGATAAGCAGTGCAAACACAGGAATAAACTGTAGGATGATCAGAAGCCAATCCATGCACAAGCATGTGGGGCTGAAGTAGCTCTTCATCCCTTGAGGTGTGTAGACAATGTTTCCCTTGTTTTTCTTCACAGATGCTTTCGACAAACCTTTGTGAGCTGGCTTTTTATCAGTTAATGATCCCTTAAAGGAAAATTTTCCCTCCTGGCTTTTATGCCTTCAGTAGTCTAATATATTCCAAGTCTCAGTGGGAAACATTTCTGCCTTGCTTGCACTGCAGAGTAGAGAGAAGGAAATTAATTCCTTGGATAAAGGTTGTATGAAGGAAACGGAGCAAAATATCTCTGGATCATCAAAAAGTGAAATGTTTGAAATAATCAGAAATGCCCACCAGCACTCACTATGCTGGAGAAGTTTTTGATAAAGCTGATTTGGGCTTTAACAAGGAAAAAATGATGATGATTTGAAATGAAATTCTTGTGATCAGTAGCTGGCATTATTAAGTGATTGAATATATAAATATTGAGCTAAAACACAATATTCTTATCAATAAAAAAAATTCAATTTCTGTTTGAAAAAGGAGAGAGGGAGAGAATACGTTTGTATTTTACCAAAATAAGCAAGTTATTTTTGATGTTTACTTCAGGGCCTCATCCACTCAAGGCAATGAAAATTTGTTCCAAGGTTTGGGTAGATTTGAGACCTAACCCCTTGTGAGGGACATCAGTGAATTTGTATTAAAGATGGCAAACACTCTTAAATGATGCAGGAGATGCCACAAGACTGTATATTGGTGTCATAAGAGTTTATTTTGATCCCACAGGTTTACAATGGCTTTGGGCAAAATTCTCCCCGGCTGGCCAAGCTGTGTGGGGAGGTAAATCCAGGCACTGAGGTGAAATCCACTGGAAACAAAATGAAAGTCATTTTGGTGACAGATATGTCCCGTGCATCCAGAGGCTTCAGTGTCTCATATACCTCTAGTGAAGATGCAGGTAGTGTATGTTTGTGACTTAAGTGATTGATCTCTGGTGAGTCAGTTCATAGCTGGAGTACTGGCACATATAAAAAAAATACCTAAACAGATAACAATCTCTGATACCTTTTTTCCCTTTCATCTCTGGATGGGAATAGATATTTATCTTTAATTAGCTGAAAGAATTTGAAAAAAAATGGAGGATCTCTCTGAGCAATGGACTTCATGTGCCTCTGTATGGATCACAGTCCCTGCTGTCCCTTTTTGCTGTACTTTTTTGTACTTAGTCTTTAGTGAGAGATGGTCTGAAGTGGCCTTATTCCATGAAAAATTTCAAAAAGCATAGTGCTATAGACAAATTGAATAATTCAAGTGCTTCCTTATTCCTCGCGGGGTAATTAATTTATTGTAGCTTGTGAAAGCATGCAGCTAACCTACTTTTGCAAGCTCAGCATGCAGAGAAGAGAGAGCTGGCAGAGCCTTACTACGACAGCCCTGAGTCTTTAGAATTTATTTCCCAACTCCCACCCCAAGCATCCTAAAATGTCATGAGGGTATCTTCCATGAAAATTTTTCTCTTGAGCCTAGAATTAGGTAATGAGTAGGGCTGAACAATACTGAACTGAAGCTGTAGTGAGATTTTATCAAAATATTAAATAATACTTGTTGTATTGATAGTGCTGCTGAAATATTTTATTTGATACTGTAAATAATTGTTTTTTGCTTTACGTGTGTGTTTTTAAAGACTTGCCAATAAATTCCAGGGCACTAGTAAGAATTCTCTTGTACACAGTGGTAAATTATAAAACAGTAAGAAGATGAAAAAGGTTTTGATCTAATCAGCACATGTGCTTTCTGATATGAGCATACTTGAATGAAGAGGGGCAAGATTTCTCCTCATACAAGAATTATTACTACTTTTAAATAAAACATATTTTGTTTCTGCAGTTTGTGGTGGAACCCTGATGGCATATGCAGGTGGGAATTTCTCTTCTCCTGGTTATGATGGCATCACAAATTACACAAGTAACCTGAACTGTGAATGGATCATTGAAAATCCCTCTCACTATAATTCATCCATTTATATATCTTTTGAGGATTTCCACTTGGAACATCACCAGAACTGCCAGTATGACTACCTAGAGCTACGAATAGGTTTGTATGTTCAGCAGGAGAATGGATAAAGCCTATCAAGATTCTGGTTGTACAACTCTCTTTGTGCCGAATCTCATCCATATATATTTGCAGGGAGTGGCTGTTGTAGAATCTGTACATTTGAGAATGTTCACATCATTCCCTCCATGTTGCATCCGTGATCAGAAGTGGGATTTCACTACCAGAGAAATAGATGCATGGATTTGGTCACCTGTTCTTTCAGGGGAGAAAATGGAAAACTGGATAGACATCTTGGGGGGGATAAATAGTTTTGCTGTTTGCAATACTCACATGACTCTCTCTTTACAAGGGACATTATGAATTTCACTTCACCTGCCTTGAAAGATGGCATTTGCAGTCATCAAAACAATTTATTTTGTCCACTCCCCATTCTTTCCCTGGTCCTGAAGTATCTCCAGGGAAAGTAGAATGGAGTAAAGAATGTTTTAATTATTCATAGCTTCTGGAATGCATGCCCACTTCAGATCCATTTTTATGTTCTATAAGATGACTCTCCTAAAAGAAATCCATATTTCCAATGAGAATACATTGCAAAACACAGACTAAAGCATTAAAAAAAAAAAAAATCCTGGATTAATGTACCAGTGATATCCCTGCATATTTGAACATCTTTATCTATCCACAAGAGCAAGCAACTGGAAATGTCACATGAAAGTCACTCAGCTAATGCCAAATGTAGTACGAAAACTGCAGCTGTCTCCTTCGTGGAAAGGCTGTACCTGTGAGCTCCAGAGAGAGCAGGTTTTAATTTACCAGGAAATGCTTTCTGAACCATGTGAAAGGGTTGAGAGCAGGAATCTGTTACATCCTTATTTGCACTTACTTGAGCAAGAGCTTTTGGTTGTATAGCATGGTTTGTCCTGTGTAGAGCCAGACCCTGCATAGCTGTGTAGCCTAGCAGCTCTCTCCCATGTATGCACTGGAGATGGGAAATAATGGGAAAAAACTCAGAGAAAGAACCAGTAAAGTATATTTGTTTTGTTACTCATCCATTCCTGCTAGTCTCACTTTATTATGAACCTCAGGCCTCCAGGCAATACAATCAAAGAAAAGTGAAGAAAGAGTAGTCTTGCTTTGTTCTACATGGTTTTGTCATCTAAATAGCAATGTTCATTTCAGCACTACTAATGGACCTCCAGTTTCAGAGGTAGCCTGGTGTCAAAAGCAGAATCCCCTCATTCATCTGCATATGCTAACAAGTAACATTTAATGAGATGCAGTAGTGCAGAATACCACTAAACTCAGGAAGGTGCTGTTTAAGACTCTTGACACAGAAGATGCTAGACACAGTAGTTTAGGGAAAGGTCTCATTCTACTTCAAGTTACCTGAGAGGCCCAAAATGGGGCTGAGATGACCAAAATTCTTTTGTGATGCCCATACAACACAATTCATGGTACTCAAATGAAAAATGTTAAAAGCAGAATTGACTGTAATGCGCTGACTAATATTAAGCTAGATAAAATAAATATTTCAAAATTTTTAGGGTAAGGTATTAAGTTATTAAATTATAATACACATGCATGTAGGTTATACATTATAATACAGCTGAGCATATTGCTACAATGAAATATACTCCTAACTTTTGGCTTTTGTGGAAGACTCTTCATTTTGTCTTTCAGGCAATTCCCTTCAGTTTGACTGAAATGTTACAGCACAATATTTCTGTTTTCTTGTTCTGTTTATCAACAGCCTAGGTCTCTGGCCAGCTGGCCATTCATGAAAGCAATTATTGGTGTCACTTTTCACACTGTAGAGACTGAGTAACCTGGATGACATCTGTCACATAGTGAATCATCCCATTAAGTGTACAAAAAAGAAAACGTATTTCACATACTAATGCTAAAAGTAATTACTCCTTTTTCCTGAAACACAATTTATCATTAACATCTTCTGCTTGTAAAGCTCAATATAATTTTTAGTGCATGTTATCAAGACAGTTTGTAGCATTTCTCTCTGTAATTTACATGATATAATTTTATTATATGTCCCTTTTCATCCATGTCCTTCAAGGCATTTTAAATGGCAGCTGTATCACTTGCGTATGACAGAAACATGAAGTTACTCAGCCAGCCAGTGACTTGGAATAACTTTGAAAAGGCTCTGAAGAACACCCAAAAATTTTCCCCTCTTGCTCATACTGCATTCTTCACAAGAATGGCCTGCCACTTTGTGCAGAGCTAGGAGTTGCTTTTGAATGGAGACTTTTAAGACCAGCAACCTGCTATTATTAGAGAACTTAGAAATGGCATTGCCTGGATGTCATGAGGAGTGCTATTGTACTTACTTTCTTTCTCCTGAGAATTTATCAGTAATAAACAGAAACTGTTATGCTTTCCTTTTAGGCTTCAAGGATTTCAGCAAAGACTGGCTTTTTTTGTTGTTGTTGTTGTTGTTGTTTTGCCATACAGAGAACAATATGTGGAGTTCTCTGGGAAAGAGATGCCCACTATTAATACCGTGATGAGAGTTTGTGCATGGATGGTGCACATCCCTATACAGTAGAAAACTCAAAATCCTTGTTGACTTTAATGAGGATGTCACAAAAACAAAGGTTCAATAGGTGTCCACGTGATAGGGTCCTTAGGCCATCTCTTTCCACTGTTCTGCCACAAAAGGTCTGTAGTTTCGGGGCAGAACAGTGAGGGTTTTATGTGTCTGATATGTCTGATATGACATAGAAAAGTGTGCAGGATGGCAGAAAAGAGAGAAAAGGAGCCCAGGGTATTAAAAGGATCATTGATATAGCTTTAGAGAGAACTTTCTTGTTGCCAAGATTTAGATCCCAACCACGAACTGCAACACTCCGCTTATATCCATAAGAAATAAAAGTTACTAACTGTGAGGTGTACTCTTCTCTGTTTTCTTGTCAAAACACAATGAATTGCATGTTTGCACTATTTCTTTATGTTATTGTAACTCCTTTAGTACTCAAAAAGTGCTCTGTTTTGTTTTTTTCTCTTTTCTTTTCTTAGGGGATGCTGATGGAGAGCTGATAGCCAGACTTTGTGGCCAGGCTGCACCATCTGTGCCACTAGTTATAGCTGCCCCCCAGGTCTGGGTACACTTTATCAGTGACAGAGAAAGAGAAGATAAAGGATTCTTGGCCCATTACACATTTGAAGGTAAATGGCTCCATAGACTGATGCCTTTGCTGACTGAGGCACTTCCGGGGAATGTTGCCAGTCCTTTGATGACACAGAGAATAGTCATGATGGGATCAACTCTCAGAGGTGCTCAAAAGTTACACAGTGCTAGCCACTATTTATATCTTCTAAAGCAAGCATGTGCTAGCAGTTGAACTCTTAGATTTATTTTCTGCCTCACTGTTGGCACTCCCCAAACCACATTTGAGATTTTGCAATGCTCAGAGCAGCTGGTTGCTCTTGGGAATAAGGACATAACAGGTAATACCAGCCAAGTTTGACTTACTTCAGATAGGTCTCTGGAGTGCTAGCAGAGCTGAAATGCATTCTGCTGCTTGAACCTTTGCACTCATTTTGAAATCCACTTGAAGCCGTATCAGTGCAAATTGCACCACTTTGCCATTTATGTGCCAGAACAACTACTCTTCCTGTCACAGCTGAATTTAGCCTTGGGGCTTATCTAGACACATCAGAAACTTTTTTACTTCATTGTGTTGGTCCAAGGCATTGGTTTGCTTAAGAGTGAGATAAACAAATGGACGATAAGGTGGAAGAGGCAGATGTAAGATGTAAGCTGGCAAAGGTTTTGCAGAGTTATATTAAGTATCAGAATAAATGCAAAGTTTCAAGGTCATTGCATCCTTTTACTCAGTATTCAATGACAAAGATTTTAAACCTTGGAATTTCCCAGATAAATTGTTCATCTTTAACTCTATCAGTACATCTTAAATATATTTTATTACTATTACAAGCGGAATAATCTTCCATTCATTTGATTATAGTGTTCTGTTCTGAAAATATATTGAAATGTTACTTTTATTTTTCTGCAGCTTGTGGTGGTGTACAGTCAGGTGAAAGTGGAGTTATCTCAAGCCCCAATTACCCAGAGCCTTACAGCAATCTGAATCGCTGTTCCTGGGTGTTGGAAGCCCCTGAAGGTGAAACCATCACTGTGAGTAACGTGTCACAATTGTGTGCACAGGAGGCAGGGTGAGAAGTACCTTCTCAGTTTTGAGGAACAGATTTGAGACAATTTGGAAAATCAGAAATGTGGAATAATGAAATATCTTCCCATTGATTTTACCTAAAAGGGGGAATGAAGATAACAAAACTGTTTGAAGATTGTCCTTTCTGGAAAGCAGAAGGATCCTAGTATAACTTGACCTCAAAACATAGCACTGACTTCTCCTTTAAACAATAACTTTCTGTGTTTACAAAACTGAAATAACTCATTTTATTAGATGCTCATAGATATTCTCACTATCATGAGAATAAACATGAAGCTGAAAGGTTTTCATCTCTGCAGGAAAGTTTCAAGCCACTAGAAAGTTACTTTTGTGTCTTACTGGTTAGTCTGGAACATAATATGATTTCTGGTACAAATTACATCACTGAAACGTTGCTCCATTTTCCCAATAAGTATTAAAATCTGCCTGAGGTGCTACTTTCTTGAGTCAATCTCCTGACAGACCAATTTAACCACTTTTATGACCAAGCAGTAAAAAACTTAATTCACTGAATTATTTGACTGATTATTTCAAGCACAGATACAAGCAGTGACATTTATGGTTCAGGCCAGAAAAATATCTGAAAAGCAGTTTTGTGGGAACACATTGCAGATTTCCATATGTCATGTCTTTCATTAATTTTGCTATGTTTTCCTTGCTTACAACTACAAAAGTTAGAAATGCAAACCCATAGTCCTAATTCTTCTGCTACATGATATTCCGACCACTGCCTATGTACTTCTTTCAGGGCATACAGGATTATTATAGTAGAACACAAGATTTCTATTTAATCCACAAACTAGTTTAAAACAGAACTAATTTTAATCAGATGAAAGCAGATTTGTTTTGAAAAGACTGAGTAGCCACATGCTCAGTGAAGGCAGACTAATTTTTTCCAGTATAAGCTGCCAGTTTCAGTTGCTGGAAAAGTTCTGAATTTAAACTATTACAGCTAAATTTGTATTTAGTCTTAGACAGGTTCTTTTAGAAATGAAAACACACAAAAGGTACAGGAAAAAATCCTGTGTGTTTGCTAAACTTTTCTACAAAGATCTCGCTCCTGAAACTAGTTTAAAAATCCCAAAACTAATGGAAACAGGGCCAGGCAGTAACTAGTGTACATCAAAATTTCAGCATCAACAAATCCAGGAGTCTACAGGATCAGAAATCTGAATGTTTGAGCTGGAAATCCCACGTGTGAGCATATCTCTCCAAGGACAACTGGCATTGGTGTGGGAGGGAGGCAGGGTCAGGAGCTGCCTGTCCAGCCTGCTCTGTTCATGTGATGCATCGAGGCCCATGGGAATGAACCACAGAACTGTTTCTGGTTTGGTGGAAACAAACATTATTTTTAGCAACTGTTAGTATATTGATTCAAAATAATAGGAAGAAAAAAAAATCCAAGGCTTTATGCTTGCATAGCTAGTTATATTTTATGAACAGAAACTTTGAATACAGGAAAGTGGTTCAACATCTGTACATATTCAGCACTGCTTTGAAGCATATACTGAGTTTCCAAATATGGTTAAGACACAATCCAGTTTTGAACCTATGGATTCCTCTTCACCTTCTGTCTTCAAGCTAAGTAGCTGCTGTTACTTATAGTGGCAAGCTTCCAATCAATACTTGCAGGAAAGCATTATGAAGTGAGGCTCAGATTTGTACCCAGAAATCATTGTACCACAGTGGCTATTGGATCTGTCTGGAATTGCTCTAAACCCTCCCCTAGAGTGGTTCTAGCACCTGAATGTCACCTTTGTGTGTTGCAGCTTACTTTTACAGCCTTCCACATTGAAAATCATTCCCTTTGTAAGTGGGATTCTGTTACTATCCTGAATGGTGGCTCTCCAGGCTCTCCTGTCATAGGAAAGTATTGTGGAAACACCTCACCTGGGACTATTCGGTCTGGTTCCAACAAGCTAGTCATCATCTTCAATTCTGATCACTCAGTTCAAGGAGGTGGCTTTTATGCAACATGGACAGCAGAATCTTTAGGTAAGTTTGCATTAAAGAACAAAAGAAAGGCAGGCCATCATCTTCGGGATCTTTAAAAGAAGCCAGCTAAAAAAATCAAGTATTAATCCAGTGCTTTCTGACTTTACACAATTAATTCAAATTTGGATCGATTTTGTACTTTTTAAACCTCCTACTGGCAGTTTCGTAATGGCTGTAAATTGATACCATCACCATTACCCTCCGGCAGTGGTATCTATTGTCAAGGACTGTGAGACATTTCACTTCATGAATGACAATTGTTCCACAGTTTGATTTAGTTTAAACACTTAAAACTAGGAAGAAGTGCATTCCAAAACAGAGAGGCAGGCCTAACATCTCAAAGAGCACTGTGACAATAGCCTAGAGCTCCTGCACTGTGATGGAGATGTTGGTACACTTTTGAAGGTGGTATACATGCAGGATTGAATGGTACCTTTCTCAAAGCTACCTTCCTTCTCTTGAAATTATCATCTCTCTGTAGCTCACCATTTGTGCAGTGTACTTCAGGAAGTCATTAAAGGACTAAAGGTGACTGTAGATGTGGCAGATGGTGGCAGGGCAGAAATTACTGTGCTTTCCTGCTTCAGTACAGAGCTGGCATATGCTTCCTAGTGTCACCTCCAGCTGCAAACCTTCTGGCTGATCCTGATAATCTTTCTGTCCACTAATGATGTAGCTGTATTCACACAGTTAGGTAAAGGAGTGTCCTCTTAAATATATCAGTAGTCTGTGCTTGCATGAATATACGCTGTCATTTTAGCAAATTTTTGACACTGTTCCCTATTGTCCCTGAGATTTCAAGTGCAATGAAGCCCACTCTTCGGTGCTGTAGCAGACATTAGCCTACATGTGCCATGTGCATGGGCAGTGTTCTCTCTGAAACTATACCTAGTTTATTTTCTTCAGCTTTCTTCTTATTTGTTCACTGACAATCTCCAGGTCTGCATTCTGTATATGTGACCAAAACTTGGCTTCACATCCTTCTAAACACAATTGCCATTTCTAACAGAGAAGAATAAAAATAACATCTTCCTTTTAAAGCTATTATATTTTTTTTAATTAAGAGGAAAAAAGTTGGATGTTACAAACCTTTTTTTTTCTCTTTATTCATCCTTTTACTACACTGCATCTTAAATAAGAAGGGGTTTCTAGTACTGTATGCATAGCCCTAATAAATTATACTTGGCATGGTACTTGCAAATATGTTTCAAATTAACTAAACTTATTCTGTGTAAAATCATGAGCTGCCACAGAGCCATGGCCAGCTATTCCCTTTTATAAATGGATCTGTTAGCAATTTTTAAAGGCATGTTTTTCAGCCCATCCCATAATTCCACTGAAATCCGCAGGGCTGCCCAGGCTGGGGAAGTCACCATTTTGCCCTGGGTGAACGGATGTAGCCTGAATAGATTCACATTTGGAACTGCAATATTTGCATGTTGCAGAGTGAGAAGAAAAAAGGATATATCAGTTAGACTATATAGTAAGATTGTTTTTTTCCTCTAGAGTGCTTTTCTGAATGGCTGGCTGTCACAGTGTGCATGCTGTGGGGTGTGGGGAGGAACCTGCACAGTCTCAGATGTATTCCTGACCCCTGCACTCCTTCAAAGCAGTATTCACTTCGAATTGCCAGGAGTATATAGATGGACCTTGCAGAAGGCTATGAAATGGCAAGAATGAGCTTGTGAAGAAAATGAAGTGAAGTGAAGAAGTGAAGAGACACCTCTAGAGTGTAACCCCCTCTCTGCTGCAGGGGTGCGAGGAAGGAAATCAAGAGGGGTCCATGAAGTTTCAATGAGTATCAAGGCTTTCCTCTCTCACCTTTGCAGCCACAGAAGCAGACAACCATTCAAAGCTGAACACCACTCAAAAATATTTGAACTTTTCTCCCATCTGCTGCTATTTTTTCCAGGATGTGGTGGAATCCTTCATTCCGATAATGGTACGATCAAGTCCCCTCATTGGCCTCAAAACTTTCCCATGAACAGCAGATGCACATGGACCATCATTACACATGAAAGCAAACACTTGGAGATGAACTTCCACAGTAATTTCCAGATTCCAGATAGCAGTGGAAGCTGCCAGACCAGTTATGTGAAGGTAAAATAATTGTTGAGGTTTGATCAGCAGAGCAGTGCTTTAAGAAGTCATCATATCAGAACCCTGTTTTGCATTTGTTATGGTTTGGACTGTCAAAGCACAAAATTTGAGATATGTAAGCTAAAGTCCTTGTATCATACAGTCCATTTTCTGCGTGCTTTGTGAACTGGCCTGCATGAAATTTTAATTTTCATTGGTTCTTGAGGTTTCACCTCCAGCAGGGTCCCATCAGCCTATATGCATCGCCAAAAATGAAAAATATGAAAAAGGCATATATTATTTCAGAAACAGAAAATAATGAGAAAATGAAGCATAAAGAAAAGTTCTTTTCAATTACTCCAGTGAAGAAAAAAAATGTGAATTTTACACTATAACTCTACCAAACTTCTTTATAAGTATTTAGACTGTCCAGGTTGCACTTATTTTTTTAATTTTCAGAAACAAAGATAGTAATCTGATCTTTCATATGTTGTCAAGAGCCATTGTTTTCAAAGCAATAGAATAGAGTGGAGATGCCTTGAATTTTTCAGTGCCATTTTTTTCTCAGGCATTTGGCACATGTTCAGTGGTTTTGTGCTCATTTTCTCCACAACAATACAACTCCCACTTAAAATAAAGGGCAAACATAATTTTACAACATGTAGGAAGACTTGAGCAGCTGTGCATCTGATCTATACCAACCAACTTACAGTTGCACGCATTTCTTAAGGCTCTGAAAAAAAACCCACAGCTATTAGATTTTTCTATTCATAACCTGCTCCAGCAATTAATTGATGCAATGTTACATTTCACTAATTTGAAAGTCTTAATGCCACTCAGTTAAAATGTTCAATTTTAAATTCCTAAACTGCCCCGAATGACATAAGCAAAACTATGTCAATTGGAGATTTTCTCCATAGAGAAAGATTTGAAATTTTTGATGTCCACTTCCTTTTCCAAATGTCTAATTTGAAATGTACGAAGGTGTCTGAAAAGCTGTAGAATGATGTAAGTTTCTTCCGTTTATTCCAAACTGAGCAGCCAAAAGAGAGTAGTCCAAAATAAATAGTGACTTTGCAAAACCTTGGCCAGGCTATAGACTGTATAAATTAATCCTTTGAGCATCCATTGCCTCAAACACCTGGTCACATGAATGAGGTGATTCATATGCTTACACTTACAGACTAACCCTTGGCTAACCCTTTCTTTTCTAGGATGGCTGCTTGGAGAAATCACAATTTCATGTGGTTGTACTAGTACTACTCAATTTCCTTCAAACATATTATTTTAGAAATCAAATATGATATATTTTCGTATAAACTACAGTAAATAACTATTCGAGTACATCAACAAAAATAATTTTATTATTAGAGTAAATAATTCATTGCTTAAACAGCTGTTTTAAATCTTGTCAATAAACACTCTGATTCAGGAAAATATTTAAAAGTTTAGAAATATCAAACATTTATACCTATGTTTCATGTGTCTTGAAATTCAGCACTTAAACTGCGAGACTCAAGCACATATTTAAGTAATTACCTGAAGAGGATTTCACTTAAACACCTACCTAAACCTGCATGTGCTTTTTAGGATGCATGGTTTGAGCTTCAATTGATTATTGGTACAGTTAAAATAATGCTTTAAAACATCATGGGTTTTTTCTTTATTATATATATATTTAATTTTATTATTTTAGCAGCTCTTTACTTGATTCGATACTTGTCACTGAAAAAGTGAATGTAAAATTAAAAAAAAAATTATTAGGAACACTAGGTATTATCTGATGCCTATATATTACCCTAGCATGACAGCTTTGATTTTTATTTACTGAATAAGGATTGCATGTAATAATTCCTTGTATACACAGATAATGCATATTCATAGGTTGTATGGAGTTAAGTAAGCAGAAACAAAATGGAAGTAGGTAATGACATGCATGAAATGTTTTTCTCTTGTCCCCTGGACCTGATCTATGTTTGCTCTGTTACCAGCAAGGGTTCAAGCAAATGACCTCCAGATGCCCTTCAGAGGTTCCTGGCAACCTAAATTATTCACTGTGACTCACTCCTTGGAGGAACCTTTTTGTCTGTGCTCACTGTAGTAATTAGCTCCAATTTAGAACTCTTCGATTCACTGTGAGATGAATCCTACCCTAAGTCTATGGAAAGAAAAATTGCATATGTAATTCCTGTTGGGTTCCCACAAACTACTTAGATTTTGAAAGCACTAAACTATTTCCAATCTGGACTTGCCAGGTGTGGAGAGGAAATAATGAAGAAGCAGCAGCTTTGTTAGCCACAGGATGTGGAAGTTCAGCTCCTGATCCTGTTGTTGCTCCAAACAATGTGATAACTACAGTATTTCAGTCTCAGGATGCTCCTGCGCCAGGTTTCTCTGCATCTTTCACAAGCAGTAAGTAATATTAAAGCCAAATGGCTGCTTAATTGGTCCATTTGAGATTAGTTTGACCTGGGTGTAGCAATTCAGACCCCAGTCCAACAAGGCAGTGAAGCCTCTGCCCAGATATGTAAACCAGGAGTTTCCATACTGAATGCAATGAACTCCAAGATGCAGCTCTAATTTTGTAGTTATTCTCAGCCACCTTTGCCTTTTCAGTGCTGAAAAGAATGAATAGGGTTTAAATTTTAAAAATTCATGATTAAACTGCATGGAAGCTAAAGTTTTATTTTCTTAAGAAGACATTTCTTTAACCAAGTCATGTGCTTTGTGATGGTCAAACCCACCAGAAGTAGAAAAGGTACTGCTCAGCTGCTGTAGATTGCTTGGTTTTTTTTGTAGGATGCTGCCAATGGAAGCAACTTGCCCTTCATGGCATTCAGATTGAAGTAGCAAGAAACTAAGTGCTTTGAGGGAAACACCATTGAAGCATACAGAATTCTGAATTGAAACCACTTTTGTTTTTACAATGCGTGCACTAATGTTGTCCGTAACACCTAACAATCTCTTAGTGGAAACAGTCATAGGCTGCATATGCCTATTCCTAATCTTCTGCCATCATTTCACTGTGCACTGCATTCTTTTAAGCTTTTGTCTTAAAAAATAGAAACAAAGGCCATACAAGTCATTAGGATCTGAAGGAGCTCCACGAAAATTAACTGTTCTGTGTGCCTAAAAACTTCTGGGTGGTAAACCTTTCCTGCCTCTGCGTATAGCAAAGCAATCCAGAGGTGGCCTTATGGCAGACTGCATTCTCCTGGATGTCAGGCATGAAACAAGAATGGCACCACTTACACTAACGTGGGCATTTTCAAATAAGGCTGAACTGCTCCTGTGCCCCAGTAACCCCCCTCCAATTCAGGCACATTGTATGTACTAAGGAGGTTTGAAATGTGCAGGCTCCACACTGCCAAGAACAGCAGTGCTGTGTCCTTCTGGTCAGGGGCTGTGGGGCTATGGCCTGATCTTATCCAAGAGTGTGACACTCTAGGTGGGAAGGCTCTACACTTCCCAAAAATGCTGCTCCAGGTATGTGTAAGACCTGCTTTTGCCATCATGGTATATGATACTCTCCGTGTTTTTTTTTCACCAGGAGAGATGAGGTGCTTGTGTACATTATTGGGTTTCTTACTGTAAACCCAGAATAGCATTATCACCTGGATTGTAACTGTGCTTTATTTATTTGTTTGCAGGATGTGGAGTAAATTTCACCAGCCCTGAAGGTCTTATTGTCTCTCCAAACTACCCTAGTCAGTATGATAACAACCTGAACTGCAATTATATTATAGATCAGGGACCACAGTCACTGGTGATCCTAGAATTTGAGAATTTTCACTTGGAAGGTAACTGGTTCTTCATAATTTCAGTATGTATTATGAAGTGTAATTTCTTACTTGAAAACATACAAGTCTTCTATCATTGAAAATCACTGATGGTGTAATTTGCTGGCCCGTTCTGAAAATCTTTTACAGACCAACATTTATAGTTTTCAGGGTTATGTTTTGAGTCACTGAAGTCTTCCAGAAGAATTAAGAGCAATTTCACTTGTTGAATATCTTGCTGCAATGATTTTGGGAATTTACCAGTTTCTTGGAACACAAAATTGACTGTGTCTAATCTGGGTTTTTGTTCCTGCCTGTTTGTTTGTTTGTTTGTTTGTTTGTTTGTTTGCCATTGAGTCTTACAATCTTTTTCATCTTAGGCCAGCTGTTTTGCTTTTCAGTGCATCTGTTCCTTAACTGATAAAATAGATATAAATATACTCTGTTTTACAAGGATGTAAGAACTCAGAAATATGAAATTAGGTGAAAGACTACAGCAGTGGAAAATGCATAAAAGTGACTACCCTGTGTATACCAGTAAAAAAAGTCCGTCTTGTAATTATAAAATTTGGCAGCATTTAGACAAGAAATGACAACTAGAGTGTCCTCATCACATTGGTGTGCATGGTAAAGCTTTCTCAACTTTCAATATGATAAGATCATATTTTTATATGTGAACATGCCATGATAACACAGAAGAATCAGTATGTCCGAACTACTTGAGTGGCATCACATATTTTGAGGCCATCTTAACCTGGTTCTCTTGAAGTCACCAGACAAAGAGTTATTGAGTAATTTGGTACTAAGTTGGGTTGTGTAATTTGAATTTTTCTTCAGGAAACAACAACAACCAAGGCAGAAAACAGTATTCTTTTCTTTTCTTTTTAAGTTTCCAGACTGCTTTGAATTCAAAAGTATTCTAGTTCAGACTTAATTTAGGTCTGAGATAAAAATTTGTTTTGACTGTGATTTTATTTTATCTGAAATATTTTTTCATCCCCTAATACAAACAACTGCTTTAAGAATATTTTAAATAAAATGTAAACCACAGAAATTATGTAATTTCTTCACATAGAAGACACTGCTATTATTCAGCAAACACACTAAACATTAGGCTGAATCAGATGGTGCCAATTTTGTCAACTCTTTGAGTACATTTACTAATTTGCATTCTCTGTGTGCATTCAGGTAATTTATAAATGGATCCAAGCTTTTGGTATTGAGAGGGTTAAAGCAGAATGATACAGACATAATAAACATAGATATAAATAAATTGATACAGACATGAATGATACCGACACATAGATCTAAATAATTACTAAAAATACTCTGTTTCTTGCAGGACAATTTGTTCCTTTATTTTTATAGGCTTCCTTAGGCTACACCAACTAAAAGTCCTTAGTCACATGAAAGAGCTGTGGATATGAGCTAATGGACATCTGGTTAGCAAAGAGGAAATATGACACTCTCCAGTAGTTGGTTACTAATATTTTTCACAAAATCTTAAAATACAACCCTGCAATAAAGAAAAATCACCTGGGTTTAAATTGTAAGGATTGAAACCACCATCTTGAAAACTATCACTGAGGAAATGAAAACTTATTCAGCAGTCATATTGAATTTAGCACATGTGCCTAAGGGTTTCCAGTGTGAACTCCATTAGCTCTTTTTCAAAGGCAGGACAATGTTTGACAGCATCTGTTAAAAATATTTCTAGCTATTCCATATGCAAAGAAGCATTGCACCTGCTCAGATTGTTGCTGAGAGTGGCCTTTAAAATTTTAATCATGCTATTACAGATGTTCTAGACTGGGTTTTAAAGTTCAGCTGCATGTCTAATTAACATAATTTATTAACTATTTGACCTCTCAAAAGAAATCCAATTGTCTTTTTTTCATAGTTGTTAGGTAAAGAAAGGAAATATTTAAAATAATGCCTGTAAAGCATGCATATCTCATTGACTTGAATAGGTTGAGATATCTTCTCCAAAAAACTAGAAGGCAGAAATTAATAGTCTATTGTGCAGTGACACATTGCTACAAAATGGAATGACTTAATGGGTTAGTCACAGATCTCTGCCCTATAGTAGTTATGTTTTCAGTTATGACAGGATGCCTCTTCTGATTGTAAAGAATAACTGAGGCTGGCAACCCACAACAGTGATACGGTGTCAGTATCTGGAACTAAATAAACATGACATGCATGTACTAAGTATTAAATATGTATTAAGCACTAAATATAGCAACAAACAGAGCAAGAGAGAACTTGGGGAAATTGTATTTGTTGATTTTGTGATCAAAATTTAATCTAAACTGTCTGCTTCTTGGTATGTAGAACAATTTTTGTCTCACTTTGAGCCCCTGAAAATATACATCTAATTTAGACATTCACCTAGATTTATCTCCTAGTGGTGGAGGAGGGCTTTAAACTCAGAACCAAATGTGTTGTGCAGGTGGAGTGAATTATTTTCTGGAAGCCTCTGTCACTCTCTTTATCTATTGACTATTGCAGGAAGCCATAAACAATAGCTCATACTTGAGATCTGGGCAGGAAAACATAGGCAAGATTAACCCCATGAATGGAGTTTGGCTTAGCTTCTGTATTTCCTTGCAGTGTTCAGGATGTTTATTCCTGTGCCAAATTGAATACAGTCATAGAACCTCTCTTTTGATTTGCCAGTTTCAGGAAGTTGCATAAGCTGCCACTTGCTTCTTGTACCACTTGCATTGTTATGTTTGGTTCTTTTATAAAAAACCAAACAAATAAGGGTGAGTTTGTTATCCCAGCCCAACATCTGCAGTGATACATGTCTTCCATCTGCCCTCCCTCCTTGGATCAAAAGTCTATAAAAATCACACATTAGAATTACTAAAAACCCCATATTGTCTTTCTTGTTGGACTACTATCTAAGAAATAATCACATTCAATTTCTTGTCCATTAGATTTATTCAGATGAACATCCTGACAAATTCTTCTCTAGGACAACTACAGTAATGTATTATTAAGTGGCTGTAATACTCTTCAAGTGTGAGTACAACACACAATAAATTCAGAATCCCAAATAATAGCAAAATAGGGAAAATGGATGTAGGCTTCCTGCAGTATCTGCTTCTAGAATTCTGTGGTATTTATACTCTGTCCATACAAGACAACTGCTTTGTGTTTATACCACATTGATCTGAAAAATGTTTTAATAACTTGTTTATTTCTCCTTTTTTAAAAAACACATGTTTGCAGTTTTGCAATCTGGGGTAGGGTCACAGCTTTTTGGAGTCTGCTCTATCTGCTTTCTTAACTGTTACTAGGCAATTCAGAAAATAGACAAGTTTTGCAATAGATGATTTTGAATTAGAGTATATATGAGAAAGAATTTTAATTCCTGCTTTCAAAACAATATCTTGTGCTACAGAGCTGGTTGATCTATTGCACAGGGGTATGTCTCTAGGTAGTACTTCTACTTTAGTAATTCCTAATTGTATTGTCATTTATATCAGAAGCTGCTGTTGTGGAAAAAAAGCCTCATTATTTTAAGTTTTACAGCCTTTAAACAAAAAGACATGTTCTGCCTCAATACTAAATGAAACAGAATCTATGGCTAAAGACAGAGAGATAGAAAGAGGACATTGATATTAGCAATCAGATAGTCAGGTGCCCAGATTTGATCAAGGTTTTTCTGCCAGCATCATATCAAACAAATGGACAATTATAGACAATAATGAGACAGGACAGAAATTTTTGCAAAGTGAAAAGGAGGCAACCCAAAAGCATATTTCAAAATATAATGTAAGGACAACTGAAGCTCTTATCACGTGAAGTTTGGAGACAAGGGTCAATGTATCAGTGCTGAATGGTGCCAAGGGATGACAGAGTGCAGATAGATAACACAAGGCCTTGAAAGCAAATGCGTTCAGCAATTCAAAGAAACAGGGATATGTTCATCATGTCAGGCCAAATAAATGATCTCTCCAGAAGTATTTGGAAGAAATATTGTCAAGGCTAGAGGAATGAATGGTACAGTGGAAGGATAGGAAAAAGTTTATCTTAAAGATAGTAACTGGAAACTTATGGGGTCACCAACACGGAGAGAGCAGCTGCATCTGTCCTTGCAAATGAGATTATACAGAGCTAATGTGGCGATAAGGAGAGCAAGATGGAAGATATCTTACTGAATCCTCATGAATGAATCAGAACAGAGGATACAGTAATACCAGAAGGATGAGAAAAAGCTCTTAGTAGACAATGTTTTATGAAGAAAAACAGTGCTGGCTATGTGGAAAGTGCCTGTCAGCTCAAAGAGGATGTTGGTCTGACATCTAGCTAAGAACAGATCTCTGGAGACTCATGAAAGCTATTTCATTGTAGTGTAAGGGACAGAAATTGGTCTAGAAAAGACCTAAGATTATATGATTAGAGGAAATAAACCACAAAGAAGAATTGCAGATGATGTGCTGAGTATATGTAGAGGCTGAAAGTATGACATGAGGAGAATCTGAATCTGGGGAATACTTACAGAATAATGCATTTAGATTGGTGAGAAATTAGGAAAAGTGTAAACGAGAGAATAAGTTACAGGATAGAGATCAAACAATGATTACTCTTGCCAGGATTTATGAGTCATAAATCATATTGGCCCAAGCAATGAGGATTCAAAACTAGAAATTAAGACTTTTGCTCACAATCCTCCATCAACCATCTTATTTTTTCCAATGCAGCACTGTAAATCAACTTGTGATAAGTATTAGGAACCTTGGCTTTGCTGAGAAATTAGATTCACTTCATGACTTTCTCTGGTCTTTTCAGAAAATTACCTAGGTAACTTTCTCAAATCTTTCCCATCTTGAAAATACTCATCTCGATTTCTTTTTTTTAAATTTAAATTTTAAGATTTATTATTATTTTTTAATTTTATCACATTATTAAATGTTCCAAACCAGGATAGGACATGAAGAATATTTTAATAAATTATTTTATTAACAGTGTAATCAGCTATCTGATGTGGCTGGTTGTTATCAGCTTAGTTACTCTTGCTAGAGTCAGACAAGCACCATGCAATATTTCTGTATTGATATAATTGTAAAGCATGTTAACATGCATTGTCTTCATTGAGACAGAAGGGATTTTTAAAATTAAACCTCTGGAGATGATCTAAAATCTGACTGCTGAGATCATTCTGTTGGTCTCATGAAACAGAACTATCACTCCACTCCTGCTTGTCATCCTGTTCAATATGAGTTATCTTGTTTCCTGCAACAATTGGAAGCAGTTTGTTTTGACTGGACAATCTGCAGGAATCAATCTGCTATAACAGTAGGCTCACTATCTCACCTGTTAAGTTTAGGTAATTCCCTACTAATCCTTTGCAGTTTAAGTAACTGCTCCATTATTACAGGCCACTAAACATGATAACTTAATAAACATGTGACACCCCAGCTTCGTTAAGCTTGTAAATTATGAAAAAGACAAAGAAAACATCAAGTTGTCCTTTAAGTATAACAACTAATGAAACTCATTTTTCAGTAGGTGTGTGCTATGTTTTTCACTGACAGCATTAATTCAGCTTTCTTGCAAAACCCACATGGCTCTCTTCTTGCTCCTACCATATATTCCTTGGTGGTGCCAGCCTGGGTACCAGCAACTTCTCCCCCTGCTTGTGGCTCCCAGCTGGGCAGAGGTGGTGACATGGCTCTGAGCTCCAGGGGTGCTGGTGGCTGGTGCTTGGTTGGTCTCTCACACCCCCTGAAAGTGTAGCTTGTCCTTCTTTGGGAACATTCCTCTGGCACTCTTACACAGCTACTGACCTTTTGGTCACCTCAGTGTAAGAAAGCCTTTAGGCTATTAGAGAGCTTCCAAAGGAGAGCTATGAAAATAAGGAAGGGCCTAGAGGGGAAGCCACATGAGGAGTGGCTGGGGTCTTGTTCTGTTCAGCCTGGGGGACCCCAAGGGGAGACCTCACTGCAGTTACAGCTTCCTTGTGAGGGGAAGAGAAGGGGCAGGCTCTGATATCTGCTGTGTGGTGCACAGTGACAGGAAACAAGGGAATGGCCTGAGGTTGTGTCAGGGGAGGTTTAGACTGGATATTAGACAAAGATTCTTCACCCAGAGGGTGGCTGGGCACTGGAGCAGCTCCCCGGGGAAGTGGTCACAGCACCAGCCTGACAGAGTTCAAGAAGTGTTTGGAAAATGCTCTCAGGGACATGGGTGACTCTTTGCAATGGTGCTGTGCAGGACCAGGAGTTGGACTTGATGATCTGGATGGGTCCTTTCAACTCAGCACATTCTGTCACTCTCTGAAACTTATATGACCTTCATATTTTTGATATCTTTCACCTCAGCCAAATCTGTTTGCAAACAGTGAGGTGGCTAGAAAGTCCTGAAGGCAGGGCAGGGAGTCAGAGAAAACAGCTCATTCCTCCAGAAACCTGACTGCAAATGAGAAGCTTAAAACAGTGGGAAAAAATAATAAAATGCTGAACTCCCCGTTTCTGTGTTCCTTTTTTTCCCACTCAGCCTAATATCTGCACTGATTTTCCCCCCAAAATATATTGCTTTAGAAAATCACTGCAAGATCAAATTTCCTTTTGACTTTTCCTTGAGCCAAGCTGAAGAGTCTGAATTTGGGTACTTGAAAGTTTGAGGAAAATCAGGAAGAAATAACTCAGCTCTGAAACTTGCTAGTGTATGGACTACTTTTTGATTTTTCAAAAATCTCACTCTTAAAGGTTTAAAATTCCCTGCAGTGAGTGCTGAATTCTGCATTAGGGGAAGGAAATTCCGGGTAGCTAGTTACCTGTAACAAAAAGTGCATTGCTTTTATCTGCAGAGGACATCCATGCTTTGTTAGGTCTTCTTATCACTTCATAGAAGGTGTTCACTCAACTGTGAACTCCCACAAATTCGAGGGGCCTGGAGCCTTTTCCAGATCATAAGATGAGGCAAATCAGACAAATCTGGTGTCTTACTTACAAGGTCTCTTTGCCTTTTTCTGCCACAGTCTTACTGCACGTTAAAAATTGACATTTGCTTCCTCAGCAAGCAAACAAAATCCTGAGATCCCTGGAATGGAAAGCAATATAAAATTCAATTCTTCTCCTTGATTAGGTCTAAATAGTTGTTGCTTAGTAAATCACATGTAAAATATGCTGCTAACACTTCTGCACTCTATGTCCATGCAGCCCCAGCACTCCTGAGCAGAATTTGTCTTTATGATGGAGTGAGCATCTTCAGTGGGAAGAGCACAGACACACATCCTCTCATCACTCTCTGTGGCAATGAGCTCCCTGCCCCAGTCAGTGTCTTTGGACCCATGCTGCTCAACTTTTACACTGACTCCCACATTGTAGGCTTTGGATTCCAGGCCAGATACACAGCAATTGGTGAGTATACACTCTTCTGTATTTTAGATGGTAGAAATATTCTGGGTAACAGTTCTGTGTAGGAAAGCAGTACCTCATTTTGGGAATACCTTAAATGGGTGTAGATGGTACATTTTCCCACTGCATTTGCTCAAAGCAGTTCTCAGGACCAGGACGTGGCACTGTTTGGTGTGTATTAACACACTGAATGATGTGTTACCTCACGATTCTCATTTCTAGCCTTCTCATGGGACCAAGTCTGCAACTGAAACATTTTCCCTTCCTGTGGAAAAGAAATGCAACCATTTTTGGCAGGTGTTGGTTAGTTGGTTGGTTGTTTTTTGCATTGTCTAAGGAGAAACATCAGTAGTTCATTTAATTGAGTTAATTTAAAAGATTTTATCACTTACAGGAGAATGGTCTAATTCTCAGTTATATTAAAATTACATTATCTAATATGATAAACAGAACAGGTAAATGGAATTAGAACAGGTAAATGGACGCAGCTATATGCCTCTTGCAGTGCCAGGAATTAGTGTAAATGAAACTTGGGATATAGATTTTTTTTTTAAATAACTATTTTCACCAAAGCTCATTTGTCATTCACAAGAGATCTCTTATGTTTTAAAGAGGAAATTCACATGAGTTTAGAATTTACATGTGCACAAATATGAATATCCCAGAAGACTGCTTTTATTTGCAAAACCAATTTTTATATTTTCTAGGTTTAATTGATAAAGATCACTTTTATGTTTGGAAGCATAATTGTCTAACTGCAAAGAAAAGTGAGAGTTTAACTCTGGTATTTCCCTTAATGCATTCTTCATGTTCAATGCCACAGCAAAAAAGCATAAGGCTAAATTCTTTATGTGAAACAAATGGTCTGATACAGATAAGACAGAGGGACTGGCACTGAGAAATGACAATGTGCAGTTACTCATGGAAAAGACCTTCATAACTCACTCAAGTCAGTTGCTGCTATCTGACTTGTGACTTCTGACATTTGAGAAGGATAACTGGAGCTTTATTAGCTTGTTGTTGTATACAAAGCAGATTCTGCCAATTAACATTCCTCTTCCCCCTAGCTGCATTGTTTGCTACAAAAAAAATGAAAAAGGCTCCCCCTCTTCCAGTAGAATAATGCTGATTCTTTATCTTCCCAACTCTTATCCTTTATCTGCCAATTCTCCAGGCTGCCAGCCTGAGTCGTCAGGGGCTCTGCATCCAGCAGCACCCTGTATGGGACTGTCTTCATTAAGGTGCTGGCCTGGGCAATGGCATCTTCTTTAAAACATGAAAAACTCTGTGTGGCTCTGAGCTTATCAACAGGATGCAGGGAGACTCGGGAAAACTTTTTTTTTTCCCCCTAAGTTTAAGATTATGAAGTGAAGGCTGAAGCTAACAATGGAGATTAGAGTTTTTGTTCCCTGAAGCGCTGAAGCTGGGAACAAACATTAGCCACATCCTGGCCTCATTTGCATCCGTGGTGAGAAACCCTGGGAAGTCAAGCAGTGTCTTGAGTTCAGAGCTGCAGAGTTTAACTTGCTTTTCAGCCAGAAAGCAAATGTTCAGTCCTCCAGCTCAGGCACCCCACAGTGCTGCTGAGTCCCAGCAGTGGGTGAAGTGGGGAACAGGATTACTGATACCTGGAGACTCCTCTGTGCATTTCTGTGCAGAACAAACACTACAGCAATGCCCCTACCCTGACAGGGTGTTGACAGATGATGAGGCTCTGCATATATTTAGTCCAGAAATGTCAGAGATAGGGCTATGAGTGCAGTTGTGGCCAATTAGAGGCTTCCACGAGGCCAGGATCTGGATGAAAGAATATCTTTGCCCACATATTAGCCAGGTTTCTTTTGGCAAGCTAGAATGAGGGCAGAGCTCTTCTCACTCATGCTGCTGCATGAGGCACCCATCCCACCCTGCTGCTCCCTGGACCTATGGCAGGACTCTTGAAATCAGTCTCAGTCTTTTCCTGCACAGTGCTGGTGCCACTTTGGTATGGATTATTACTAATTAGTAATAACCTGTTGCTGCAATGCTGATTAATCTTCCACTGCAGAGCACAGCCTGACATCTC
The DNA here is from genome assembly GCA_013397075.1 of Rhabdornis inornatus. Taxonomy (NCBI): domain Eukaryota; kingdom Metazoa; phylum Chordata; class Aves; order Passeriformes; family Rhabdornithidae; genus Rhabdornis; species Rhabdornis inornatus. The sequence continues at coordinate 3,820,912 of VWZS01006228.1, read as the reverse complement.
ACATTTAACAGTTCTGGGCATGACAATGAAGACTGCTCCAAATTTATCAAGGGTCTTTCTTTCCTTGCAGGTAAACTCCTGGAAGAAATATGAGAATTAGGACCACACCAGTATTCAGACACTAATCACTCTTCTTTCTGTTTCCTCTACAGCTTGTGGTGGCATTTTCAATGGATCTAATGGTGTTATCAGCAGTCCAGCCCATTCAGTTCTTGATTATCACAACAACATGAACTGCTCATACTCCATCACAGTTGGAAATGGCAAAGTAGTGGCCCTGAAGTATGTAATCCAAGTTCAGCTTGTCATTAAGGGAACAGGGAGGTCTCTGATTCCAGTTAAAGGAGCAATTATTGATAATATTTTCTGTGACTCTCCTTTTCCAAGGTGAAAGCCAAACTAAAATAAGAAATGGTTACTGAAGTCACTTTTATCAGCCTCAGGCTCCCTTCCATCTTTCTTTCTAACTTGTTATGTAAAAAAATCATAATGTTAAGTTCTCACTTTGGTTACCAAGAAGATTAAGAAATTGTAAAAATGCAGCTCATGCTTTTAGTTAAATTCTGTCAGCCTTTGAGGAGTTTATACAAGAAAAATAATAATTCTTTTAGAAGAGTAGCAATCACTTTATAGCCAAAGTGATAATACCCACCCAAAAATAGTGTATCTTGGAGTGCATGCTGTCTTGCCTTAGAGAGGGATATTATTACCACAAAATCTTGCCACTGAGAAATTAAAAACTGATCCATTCTTCAATCATATGATTGTGAATTAGGAGAACATTTCCCAGCTAAGAGGAAGACTCACTGGCCTGCACTCTGTGCCTGCACTTTATAGGCCACTCATGTGCCCAAGGAAATTGCAGCCTGAACAATTGCAGGAGAGAGGGTTGAGGTTTGCACAGGAGAGACCTGCTGCTTCATAGAAAGCTGAGGTGTGCTGGCAGCTTGCCTTGCAAGTGGCCAGTGGGTAAGGGTCCCAATTTCTTTGAGGCTTGTTGGCTGAAGAGTTTTGCCATGCATGTAATAGTTGCTTGGTTTATTCCTGAAGAGATATGTTTTGCCTGTATATGGCTTTGGCTAATGCTGGTACCTCGACCTTTCCTCAAGCAGTAAAACACACAAAACACAGGAAGAGAACTGGAAATGTGATACCCTAAGACTCCAACTGTTTTTTACAGATTCAACAGCTTTCAGCTTGAAATATCTCCCTCCTGCTACAAAGATTATGTGGCAGTGTATGATGGCTTAGATACTCATGCTCCTCTCCTTGGGAAATTCTGTGGCTCGGAATTGCCTCCAGATATTAAAAGCTCCAGTAATAACTTGTTCCTGGTGTTTAGCACTGACTTCTATGGAGCAGACAGGGGATGGAAAGCATCCTTCAGAGAGACCTTAGGTAAGTGCATTATCAGACTCCTAATCTGCTGGTAAGTAATTTCTTTTGGTGAGGAGCGGTTGTGACCCCCCTCTCTAGGGGTGCATGAAGCAGAACAACATTTCTGATTTTGTGAAAATTGATTGAACTAAGCTAAACAGTAGGCTTATGAGATCCCTGCATTCCTGAACTGATCCCCTTCATTCTTTGCTACCTTTTCCCTGCCTCTCTGAAGGTATAGGTATTTCTTGGGTGACTGAAGGTTTAGCAGCACCCAAAGGTCCCTCTTTTGGAGGAAATACAGCAACACCTAAGAATTCTTATTCTTCTGTAGTCAAAGGTTGGTGGTATGCTGAAGATGCTTCCTTTCAGTCTATGCTCAGTTTCCATTTCCTTTCAGTTTCCCCCACACCTTCTAAAGAACTAAAGTGTTGAGGTGAGTTAAGATTGTGGTTCCACACTAGGCACCACTGTGCTGATTTCTACTGATTTGTGGGATCATTCTGATTAGCTGGCCATAACATAAATGGGATCATAGTAAGAAGGCACTGGATGCCTTTTGTTTTGATGGATGCAAGAATAAGGGGCAGAGCTTGATTATTACCTTAAAAACAGTTTAAATTCAGTACTCTACTTTTAAGATCAAGGTGTAAAAGTAGATTTTTATCTTCTCTGAATTGTTTTGGGATGGCAAGCAACAAATTATTATTAAATGCAAATAGATTTCATGTCATCTCTACTACTTTCCTGTATAATTAACTCCATGTCTTTTGTGGTCTAGAAAGAAGTAATTGTCTGGTTTGCAAAGCTGGTGTTCGGACAGATCAGAATAAAAGGTTTTTGTGGCAGAACAAACATAGTCTTCTGCTGAGTCACTGAATCCCCTCCCTACCCCTAGCCAGTGACTTTCTCATTTGACAGTCTGAGAAAGTATTTACAGATAAGGAAAATAACTGGTTCTACAGGCTTTGCCAAGAAAAATATTCCCACAGAACCTCATAGTTATTACTATTATTAACTCCTAATTTGCTTCACTCAAAGTAATTGCTACAAGAATGCTTAAGACCTTATGAATGTTCTTTAAGTCTTGTGAATAGTATTCCAGGTAACTTAATGTTTCTTCACATGTTGCTGTCTTTAAACCCTGAACTATCAGTTATTATAGATCCCCTGAAGCCTGGGTTCATATTTCCAGGGTGAGATCATCAGGAACTCCCCAAGCTCTTCCTCTTCCTGTTGGCATTTAATCAATATTTTTAGCCACTGACTTTAGATTTATTTGTGCAACTTGCCAGATATTCTCCTTAAGCACACAGCAGAACACAAGCCAAGCTCTTCAAGTCAGTACTATGCCTGATAATTTCCTAGAGTGAGGAGAGGCCTTTTATGAATAAACTTTGACATCTCTTAGATGTTTTGGAGGGACATTTCCGGAGGCTCTTAAGGAAAAATAGGTTAAGATGCTGCATGGGTTACTCAGGAGCTATGAGTTGCAAGTTATATAAGATGCCCAGGCAGAGGTATGTGTTGTGTGACAAAGAGCCTGTGGTGGTGAGATGCTTAATGGTAGGTCTTTTCTCTTCATTGTGGGAAGCAAGCCACAGAGACTAAACCACATAGCCATTAGCAAGGATCTTGGCAGTCCCATGATAATACAGAATAGCCAAAAAGTAGAAAAGCATATTATAGAAGGAAAACATGAGTCACATCCTATAAATGTTTCCAGTTTGCTTGCCTAAAAAACAGAGCCAGGAAAATCTGTGACACATCTTTGTACTATGAGGTCTGAGAGTATGCTTCAAATAAAAGAGAATAAAACCACGAAGATCTGAAAGCCTGTTGTTCTACATGGTGCTTTAGAGAAGCTCCCTCATGTCTGTTAAAAGATAAAACCCATGTGGTTTTGTAAGAGTACAAATGCAATCAGATGACAATTCAAAATGATAAATCTCTTGAACAAGGAAGATGGTATCTGTAGAGAAACAAGAAGCTTCATTCTCTGTTGGATGACAATGAGCACATTATTCTCTAGTTGCCCCAGGGAAACACAACTGGATAACGTAATTATTGCTCTCTGTTTCATGTTGTGAGTGACCCTGATTATGTATTGGAAAGAAACAAACAGAAACAGTATGTTGTTTCTGTTTGTAGTAAACTAAACTATTTCCTTTCTCCACAAGCTCTTCCAATTTCTTTCCTGATCAGGGTCTTTTAGGAATACTGCCTAAATCTAGGATTATCCAGGTACTCAAAGAGTTAAACCCTGAAATTTCTGTAGAAAACCTTCCCTGGTTTTATCGAAACAATTTGTTTCCATTACTGATCCTGCCCCCAACAGAATATGCAAGGTCCCCCCACTAGACAGAAAAAGGACACTAAAAGAAAGTATGAAATAGTGTTAATTTGGCCATTTAGCAACATGCCATCTTTCTTGTCAAGTATCTTTTCTTTCCCTGTGCTACGCCATACACTGTGCAATAAAAAGTGCACATTTCACAGGCAGCATTCTTTGTCTAACTCTGTGAGATGGTGTGTTTGAGGCAGGGGAACATACGGCCCTTGTGATGTGGTTCAGAGGGTTTATCTTTCCACTATTTCTGCTGCTAAGTTTGGGCACATATCAGCCTCATTTTTGGAATCACTTCGACATTCCTCAAGCAGAGCTGGAGAGCTGGGCTGGTGGGAAGATACCAGCCTGCTCCCAGTGTTAGATTTGTGGAAAGACAGACTTCTCTTACCTTAGTTACCACTGACCTTTTTTTCTGCCTTTCTTTTCAGTCTGTAAAACGAGAATTACAACTCTTTTCCACAGCAAGCATGTGCTCCTCTAGACAATCAATAAAAGGATGAGAAGATAGAAATCAATATCAGCTTAAGGCATTTGGTTACATGAGATGTCTCTGTAAAGGAAGGAAAGCTAAAATCTCTCCCCAAAGAATGAGATCTGCGTGTACTGAGCTTGTGACTTGGCTAAAGATCTCCTGGTTATCTCTTGAGCTCGAAGGGAAGATCTGAGTTTTTTAGCTGACCCTGGCTGGCAGGGACAGAGCCTGCATATACCTCTGCTATCCCTGCTATAATGGCACAAATAATGGCACAAATGTCACAAATTTGATGACAAATAGAGCTTTTGACTATTCACATTCAGTAATGGGATGACCCTCTCACCTGAATTTGTGATCCTCTGAGGCATATGATACCAAAGCTAAGAAGACATAAAGATTTGGGGTTTTTTCTTGTTTTAAAGAGTCAGAAATCCCTGTTGGAAGATGTAGCTGTGACCTTATTAACAGGAAATAATTTCTCCTTGAAAACTCTCTGCTCATGTACACAGCTTTCATTACTGTGTCAGTAATGAAAAATGCCTCACATTCTAAACCATCAGAGAAGAATCGGGGGTCTTCTGAATTGCAGGTCTGCCCACTGAGGCTTTCTAAGGAATTCACATGAATGTACAAGAAGCAAAGTGTTGCACATGGTTAGATAAGTGAGTTGAGTCAGAAGGCTCTTGGTGAGCTTTACTCACACAATACAGGTAGAACTGCAACAGTTGGGACAGTGGAGAAGGTGGGGTAGAGGAGGGGAGGAAGATTGCTTGCTTTTTCTCTACTGCCCTAAATTCTGCTTGACTTCAAGCTGTGACCAGCTTTTTCCCCTCCCTTTTTTATACTATCTTTTGTGAGCATGCAGGAGAAATCCAAGAAATCCATCATGAGCTGTGAAAGACAAGCATTGTGTACTGGATTAATACCATCGTGGTTCCTTGTTTGCATTATTTTTGGGGTTTATGAGCTCATGGGCCACAATTCCACTGCACAAGGCACTGCACAGGCAGAATAAAGCAACAATCTAATGTCACAAAAAGATTATGATTTAAACACAAGTTGAAGAAAACCCAATGGATATAGACAGGCAAGAAGAATAGAGCAGCCATAATGAGAAGACTAGTGTTGCTGGCTCTAGGGCAGGAGAAATGTCTCCTAAACATTTGGCAACCATTAGGCTGTTGGAATGTTAATTCTTGAAACACCCCATCCTCTACATTGTCCTCAGTTTGTTCAGTTTTTCCCTCAAGGATCTCTCCATTCTTTTTATACAAATCATCATTTCTATTGAATGAATATTAATCATTTCACATGAGAAAATAATAATAAGCAAGTAGAGTTCAGAAGAAAAATAGCTGGAAAAATTAATCTTCCATGATATACCAGAAAAGTGCATTAATAGGTAATTTACATAAATCATCTAGTTTGCATATAATAGAAATAGATTATAGATTAGAAATAGAAATAGATTATAATCTACATGTTTTTCTTCTTGATAAAATTATCTGTAACTTACCTAATAAATCACCCAGAGGTATCTGCCTTCTCTTATTCTATTTGCTGTGTATTGAATTACTTATTTCCTGTGTGGAATTGAATACACTAAAAGCCTGTCACTAACAGGTTCATTGTTACGCTCTCCCCTAATGAAATTACAGTCTACTTTTTTAAAAATTGATCCAGTAGAATTTTCATAGCATTTTAATGCTTTTTATTGTGTCAACAAAAAAAAAGTTGCCTCATTTCATTCTAGTTCATGTTCTGTCCTGTAAGCTGAAACTATGGCTTACTCTATGTTTGGTTTCTAGGTGCACTTTTTCAGCAATATTCAGCATGCACAGTTGCTGCAGAGTCTTTTTGGGTTCAGAATTGCTGAAAAAGCCCCCACAATCTGAATGAGCAATATAAGGTGTAAAATACTGGTTTGGATATTCTGTTGCATAGGCCAGGGGTAGGCGTCATTTTGCAAGTCATATTTAAATTCTCATACCACCAGAAATAGTTCATTGCACTGATTTATGTAATTAATGTTGGTATCTGCTGCAGGTGGCACCAGGCACCTGCACTGATAACAGCAGTTATAGCCTGTTATGTGGAAAGCACATAACATTCAGCACAGCTGAATCCTGCAAACTTTTATTCCATTTATTTTTCCTAAAAAAAATCTTAGAAGAATGTGTCCTTGCCTGTGGCATGTGAATGCTGTTGTATTTTCTCATGCCTTTGGAAAAGTAGCAGTGACTTATAGAGATTTCACATTCCATTAGGACTGGTTTCCAGGGGAGTATCTCAAGGTATCCAACCTGAACTTGGAAGCTGCTGCTGCAGAGGGTCTAGCTGAGAAATAAATTGTCCGCATGTCACAAATCTTCCAGCAGAAATTTCTTTGGGCTTTCAGTTCACACAATTTTTGCCAAATATATTACCCATTAGTATTACATATTTCATTACACTGTCATGGATAACTTACTATTAGTTTTATGCATTTAAATAAGTGAATAAATTGTGGTTAATAATATCTTTTTCTGATCTTATTATAGCCTAGGAAAATAAGAACATCCTTGACAAGATCAGAATATATGATCATAAGTCACAATTCCCAGACTGTTTCTAAATGTATTTGGGGGCTGTAATATAAAAATATCTATCAGCTTGAAATGTCACTAAATTTAGAAAGCGTTTGCAGTGTTGAAATACATCTCTTTGGTGTCTTTGCAAAGAATACAACTGTTGAGCTAAGACTACAAATGCCTCTCAGAAATGCCAGTTAATCACAGGATCACAGGATGGGTGAGGTTGGAAGGGACCACAGTGGTCATCTGCTCCACTGTTTGGATGCAATCACTGTTTGGATGCAATCCTATGCAGTGCGCTCTAGGATAACATCTCTGCTCAGGCAGGGTTATCCTAGAGCGCACTGCATAGGATTGCATCCAAACAGTGCTTGAATATCTTCAGTGAAAGATTTCTTCTTCTAAAGCAAAATAAATAGAAAGGGCTTGCATGCTCAAATTGGACAGATAAGAAGAAAAGCAGACATTAAAATAAGAAATCTCTGCCTGATCTGATCTGAAAAATTGAGGTTAAAACTTATTTCCAGGCACAGTAATTACTTATCTTTGTAGTGACTAAATGGTTAAAAACTGATAGGATATTCAGATTAATGGCACTTCACAAAACTGTGAGTGAACTCTGCTGGCACGAATTGTCTTAGTTTGACTGAAGTCAGTGACTTCTTCAGCTGAAAATCTGTCCTCTGGTGCATACAAAAAAGAGGTGAGGAGACATTTCTCATTTGCAAGAGAGATCTGAAATGGCTTAAGTAGCTGTGGTGCCAAATATGAACACTAATTCAGTATTAGTAATTACTGGCGTTAGGCAAGACTGCATGTCAGCCTCTGGTCTCCCAGACAAGCATCAAGGAGGTGGATAGGACAGTACATGGATCAGATTTGAAGGCTAGGCACAGAGCATGTCTGGACTGTTATATTCGGTATCAGTCCAAAGAACCTTAAGGATACAAATTTCATCTGACTGCATTTGTGAAATCTGGCTAAAGCAGGTTACTGGGGCTTTACAGTCCTAAATTCACTGCTAGTACTATTGCCAGGCCATCAAACAAGTGAAAAACTTTTCTGCATAAAGGCTAGATAAGGACTCTAAAGGGCCTTGTGCTTTCAGAGGTCTCCTGAAATGCTGCAGGCTCTATGGACAGTGCCTGCAGCCACACAAAATCACAATATTGGTGCAATGATTGCCAAACATGGGAACAGCCTGGCTTGAGAAGGTTCACCAACCTTCTGTATCAGCCATGAGACAAAGCAGAAGAGTACAATTCCTCACTCCAGCCCTGTCCTGAGCCTTACTGTTTGGAGCCACAATCCAGACAAGGTATGAGCTAATTGTTACAGCCATGATAAGTCAAGACATTCCCATGCACTGGAAACAAGACCCATCAAGAAAGAAGAATTAGTCTTAACTGAATTAATCTTTGCCTATACTCATCTTTAGTTCAGATCAGAGAGAAGTCTAGAGTTCCCAGAGATGCTTCTAGGAGAAACTAAAAGAGAGTCAGAAGTCTTGGAGGGAATTTTCATTACTGTCAAGAACTAGACAATTTCTTTAACTTTGCAGCCGTCTAGTAGTGTTTAGGGTGCACATTTGTAAAAGAAGGGAAACACAGCAAAATCGCTTTGTTGTCTTTTGAAATGTCGATAGTGTAGTTGATTCTGATAGATTTCAAACTATTCAGTAGGTTACCCTTTCATTGCACCCATACCTGTATAAATGAACCTTACCCCTGGCTGTACTTCAAAGGCAGGAAGCTTCAAAGATTTATCTTCATCTTCATTCCATATCTAGAGGATATAACTCTTAACAGAGAAACATGTGCTTGGTCTCTGCTGTAATGATTTTTATTTGCCGTAGGGAACCTTCAATTCCTTCTTTTCTGAACGGTCCGTGAGCCTTTTAGTTTCACTAATGCTTCCCACCAAAAGCAATTAGGGATGACCGTGTGTGCCCTAGTTCTGATAATTTGTGTTCTCTGGCAAGCTTTTTATGAGAACAGGATTGCCATCTGATTTATGATGACCTTATGATTTTTATTTCAAATAAGAAAGCAAAGACTGAACAAGACAGTCAGCCATGTAGTTGGTCCATCTGCTGACATACAAATTGTTATATAAGGTACATTTCTCATTATCTTAAGTTTAGCTTTTAATATCTAAGAGTCTATTCTGCAAATTAACAGACTTCTCAGTCCCAGATTTTAGCTACATTTGTTTCTGGCTGTGTTAGCCAGTGATTAATATCTTTCCATTAAAAATCACCTACAGGCTGGATGGCTACTCTTTGGCCTTCTGTACAGAAGTGGTCCTGATTTTTAAAGCAATGGGTTGTGTCCTGGCTAAAATGCAGTGAGATAGTGTTTCTCTTAATTCCATCCTGTTAAGCAGCTGGTTCTTCATTTACTTGTGGGTGTCCCCTTCACCTACACGGTTTCACTATTGTGTAACTTATAGTGCCTGCAATCAGATGTAACACTGATCAGCACTGAAAAGCACCGACATAGATGGATTTTTCAACAAGGACTGCTCTTCATTTGGTTTGATGTAGGACTACTTGATATCTGGTCAGCCTTAAGTTTAGCTGTTTTTTATAATGTACTGTCCTGTAAGCATCTGACTCTATCCCAGCTGAGCAGGCCAGGAATTGTGAAACCTCATCTTTATTAAGTATAAATAGTATTTTCAGTTATTTATCTCCCCTTAGATGATATTGCTGGCTATACTATACTAGCTGGAATTAATTTTCTGATAAGAAGAATTTGGCCTGCTTCTCTCTGTGTCAGGTCCTTTTCATATGCTGCACACACAGATCTTACCCATATGTATTTTTTGTTATTAGAGCTGTCTTTATAGCTGCACGGTTACCAGTGAATTTCACCACTGTAAAGGTCCAGATATTTAATATTCAAAAAAAGGATGATCCTGCAGTACTGAGAGCCTTCTTATTGCATGGGTCTGTGGCAATTCCCTAACTCATATTGCCATGGTCTGACTGGCATCTCTGCAATTTTACCCTTGAAAAAGGGAAGAGGAGCTTTGTTAGTGTCTGACCCATGTATCAGTCCAGACTCAGTATTGCAGGGCTGAATGGTCAGACTATGATCTTTGACTGACATTTATCTGCTTAATATTATGTTTAAATGCTTGTAGGTGACAGCCCAAATAAGATTGTTTCAGGGTAACAGAATAAATCACACAGAGCCGTGAACACAGAGAAAAATATAGGGAAACTGCACTCTTAGGGCCCAGGCACCCTCCTCTCTGACATTTTCCTCCTTCCTAGACTATTTGTGAGAATGTGATTTATTGTTCACATTTCCCCTGCTGTTGTTCTCGCCTTCTGCAGTGGCACTGGAATGAATGCTAACACTTTTCCAAGTTTCTGACTTCATTAAATGCCCACAAAACTGGACTATATTAATTCCTGGCTTTTTCACTTTGTAATAAGTTTCTTCTGTTCGTCTTTAACCATAGAAAAACCTGAAATCTAATGTTATTAAGATTTTGGTTTTAAGCAAACTGCTTTACTGGGTGGGGTTTTTCTGGCTTTGGTTGGTAGAGCAGGATGACTTTCAGCCTTAGTCACTCTGCTTTTAACCACTACAGTCTTGCAAGCCCCAGTTACTGATGCAATCCTGATGCTTGGATGCTGATTTCTCACCAGTGTGATCTTTTGTAATACTGTAGCTCAAGTAAGGCACAACTTTATATGTCTGGAAATGTATCAGTGTGTCAAGGTTAAGTCACTGAATGTGCCAGACAGGCGTATTTTACACACACAGATGAAATTCTGAAACTCTGCTTGTGTTGCTTAGTCACAGCTGTAGCTTCATTTGTTATTGAATGCTCACAAATGGATTTGCTGCAGGAGACAACAGGCTTGCAGTTACTCCTCTGCTCTGTGCAGTTTATAAAAACTCTTTCCTCAGACCCCAAAGCAAGAGTAAAACAATATTTTATTTAAATTCCACAGTTAAATAAGTGTCCAGGAGACCTCATAGTGACTGGGGCAGGAAATAAATGAATTGATGACCACATTTACTAGCCCAGTCTTGCCTCTGGAAATCAAACTATTAAATAAAAAAAATAAAAAAAAAAGCCTGACAGATAATCCGTGGTTTTTTGCTTGTTTGAAATTCAATGTGATAAATAACTGCTTTTCCCCAAAGGTAATTTCTTTCGATGTGACTGACTTACTGGGTTCAAATTTTCACAGTAAATAAGTCAAGGACTTAGCCCTCTCTGTGGGAATCAAATGAAAAGCAGCCTGCATTTCAGAGGGGCTCTAAGTTCCCACCAAGCAAAACATTTCCAGAAGTAAATCCCTTTTAGCTAGATTTGTGAATACGGTGTCAGGCTGCCAAATTCAATCCCTCTAGGATGCAGCTGTATTGCCAAAATAAGCAACTTGATTTTATATCACATTTTCAAAGTCAACAGCTCAGTGCCCTCTACTGACAAAAGATTCTCAGCTGCCAGCAAGGATCCTCTCCAAAGGCCCTCAGACCAACTCTTTTCTGTTTCATTGCTGCCCTCTGTCTTCTTACAGTCCCTTTTAAAACTTCTATTGATACATTTCAAAGTAAATGCTGTTTTTTAATTCACTTTATGAAATCTAATTGTGATTCATGTCTCTCTTTGTGTTGAAAGTCTTTTAATCACTCAGATAGTGCTTGCAAGACAGGACAGTAAAGATAAAAAGCTCCTGGCTTAACATTAAAGAGTTGAAGATTAAATAAATGCCCGGAATTGCTGTTAAAAAGCTTCTGCTTCTTCAACAGGTCCTCAGAATGGCTGTGGTGGTTACTTGTCAACTTCAGCTTCTACCTTTGGCCCTCCAGTCTCCAATGTGACTGGAAGATATGAGAAAAATCTGGACTGTGTATGGATCATAACTGCACCTGTAAACAAAGTGATCAACCTCACCTTCATGTCATTTGAGCTTGAAGCACAATCTGCTCGGATTTGCCGATATGATTATGTCAAAGTAAGACAGCTGAGTATTTTAACAAGAAAATATCAGTGCGATACAATCCATTATCTTCTCCACGAGGCTAACTTAATTAATAGAAAATGATCTTAAGAAGAAATTAAATTCCTTGATCTAATTAAATTTTTTAATTGGGTTAGATTACTACTCCAGATGCCATTCTGCCTTTCTGGAAACCAGTAAGAGTTTTAACATTACACTCACTTCTGGTCTTAGACTGCTCATTTAATGAGTATTTATTTCACAGAATAGAAACAAAACAAAACTCAAACACATGTAAAGTAAAACTTCAGGGTAAACTTGCAGATTCCTAATCATACACAATTGTTTGAAAGGACTAGAATTAATAAAATCTTTCTTTTTTTTTCATCAAAAGTCTTGGTGCCCAGTGCTCACCTGTAGAAGTTATTTTCTTGGAGATGAGCATACAAGACATCAGATAGCAGAATGCTGCTAAAGGAACTCCACCAAGGAATGTTATCCTGTTGAACATTTGAGATACTCAATGAAACAAGGAATTAATTTCACATTTTGATGAATAAAATCAATCTTCTCACTGAAAAGTACTTTGAGTTTACGTATAATAAAGAAATGAGAGTGCTAAATTAGAATGTAATCATTTTTTGATATATTTGCTGAGACAGGACCAGGATGTTCCATAATGAGATTTACCCTGTCCAACAGAATTAGTTAATATGGCAGTGAATAATTATGGTAATCAAGAACATCCTGTTAAAGCACAAGAGAACACGCTGTACTTGCAAGTAAATGAAATTGTAATGTAAGGAGGGGTCAGAGAATTTTAATTCTCTTTATTTGTTTGTTGTGCCTTATATATTTTGCTTCTTTCAGCTTTATGATGGAAATAATGAAAATGCCAATTTAGTTGGCACATTCTGTGGATCTAAAGTGCCAGCTCCTTTTCTTTCTACCCGTAACTTCTTGACAGTGAAATTTGTCTCAGACCGTTCTGTGGAAAGAAGGGGTTTCAATGCCACCTACACCACAGTCGATCGTAAGTATACATATATATGTATGCACATATATTGCTATAAATATTTCATGGAAATTAATATTTAAATAATAACTCAAAATTTGTTCTAGGCATAAGCCTCAGGAAGGGGCAAAGACAGCAAAGACAGTAGTACAGCATCTTTAGGGAAGCTAAAAGCTGCTTGACCCCAGTAAAAATGTTTGGTCTTAGCTGGTTGGGAGGAGGTTGTCTGGGAGTACAAAACAGAAATGCTCACAGATTGTTAACAAATAGGGAACAAACATTTCTTTGAGTTTTATGACTTATATTGACTCCACTAGCATGTATTTTGCTTTCTGTTTTCCTTCTAGAGACTCAAAGGCAAATTCAAAAGTACACCATCCAAAGCTCAACTCCATTTGAGTTTTGCTCAAAAAATAGTTTTACCCAGTTTTCATTCTATGATGCATTTGTTACTGTTTTACACAGGCCTGTGTGGAGGAATCTATAATGCAACTCCTACATCCCTGACTGCAACATCTCCTAATTTTCCAAATGAATATCCACCATTTACTCTCTGCACTTGGGTCATTGACGCCCCTCCACAACAGCAAGTCAGGGTGGTGGTAGAGACCTTCCACCTCCATTCCAGCCAGGACTGCTCTCAGAACTACCTAGAGCTCCAGGATTCACCAACAGTAAGAAATTTACAGGGGGTACCATATCCCATTCCCATTCAGTTCCCTTCTCTCTTTGGAAAGAGAGAAGAAACCTACTATTTGGTGATATATTCATTGCTGATCTTCTGTGGAGGGCACATCCAAAGCATTACTCACTGTGCCCCGATTAACGTGTGGTAAGTGTACACAGACCTCACAGAAGCACTCTGTGCACACATGGAGTTAGACCTGGGCAAGTGTTACACAGTTTTTCACCGTGGAACCAAGTATCAGTGCTGCCAAACTTATCACACAGAAAATAGTGTCCCACAACAAGTTTTCATTGTGCTTCCTCCCATCCAAGAACCATAATAAAAATGAATACTTATGTCAGGAAATGTGTTAAAAAACACCAGAAAAAAAATCAATATTTATGTCCTCATATTCTAAACCTTTTTTCATCATTTCTCATTTTGGCATGAGAATACCTCTTATATTCTATTTGTTTCTAATAATAATTCAACATGAAATATTGAGATATTATTAAGTGATTTCCAGGAGAACTTTAAAATGCAATTTCATAATTGGTATAGAAAGTGTTGAGAGATTTATTTACCTTAAGTTCAGTGCATATAAAACTGAATTGTATCATTAAGTAACTTGTGATGTATTAAATTCCAGCAGAGCCAAGGGGCAGTCCACAGATTCTGTGGCACTGAAACTTTTGCAGTCCCTGAATTTTATTCTTACGATCGCACTGCCATTGTGACTTTCAAGTCAGATGAATACATGATTAACAATGGAGTCAGATTTTCCTATCAAGCTGCAGGTAAGCTTGAAGAAATGTCCCAAAATACCTATCCACTATTCTCTTTGTTTATTTCAGACACTGAAATGCAATACAGAGATCTGATATCCTTACATGTTTCTGTTTTTCTGTCTCAAGGTTGCAGCAGAGAGTATAATCAGACATTTGGTTACCTGAAAAGCCCTGGCTGGCCTGGTCATCACCCCAATGATATGGATTGTTCTATCATCCTTCGAGCTCCCCCAAATCACACAATATCTCTATTTTTCCACGCTTTCAATTTGGAAGACAGCATCCACTGTTCACATGATTTCCTAGAGGTATCATGCAAGTATACCTATTTTGTGATCCTATTTAAAAATCTCTGAATTCAAAGGATATTAGTATGTTTGGATCAAGTTTGGATCAAGTCTGAGTTAACTGACTGAATTAGGGACTAATTTATTGCCAGAGTTTTATGGTGAAATGTACTTAGATGTTATAGCAAGAGGTTAAACAATACACCCTAGTACATCCAAACCCAGTGAATAAATAGTTTCATTATCAGCTAACTTATCCTTACCTAGCTATTGTTGAGGTTACCCAGTTAACAGAGTCATCTGGAATAGTTTGTGTTTGATACTAACATCCATGTATGAACAGAAAGCCATAAATCTGAGTGGTTTTGTTACAGTAGTAGATTCCACTGCTTGAAATTTTTCTCAAGACAGATTTTTTTCCTAAAAAAGCAATTAAAAGAACCCAAACCAAACAAACAACAAAACAGAACCCAACAAACTCTAGTGACAACTGTAGGACACTTGCAAATGTACTTTGTGTCAGTAAAAAGCGTATCTTCCTCCTACACTCTTGTAAGTTTCCCTGATCACTGGTCAGATGACAAAAACCAGATATCTGTGGCAGAATCATTATTTAGCTCTACTTTCATATCCTCTTTACTGTCTCAAGAAATGGATCTAAGCACCAGCATTATTGGAGTGCAGAAAAAAAATCAGATTAAATCTGTGCTATGTAATGTGATCTGTATCTTAATGTGCCTGGGGAAAAGAGCAGTCTGCAGGGTAAAGAATTAATCTTTTCACCTGGAATATTAACGTTTCTTATTAAAAGCAAAACATGGGCTTGAATTGCATAAGAACACCTTAGCTACTAGTCAAGTAATTTTTTTCAGTCAGGAGATATACACTCTATAACATTTAGCTGGCTTTTTCTGATGATACTTGCACTGTGCCATTACTTATAAAACTCAAACCGGTTAACAGTCTCTTTTTCCTTCTACAAGAGTATGTGGTAGGAAAAATAGCAGTATTAAGATGGCAGCTATAGTGTGCATGCAAGTTACTATTTAGTTTGTGCTGTGTCTGTATCCATGAAGAATTGTGCTGGTGTATAACTGCATAGGAGTCTAATGTTGACAGTATTTTCGTGTTCCCTAAAGGTCAGAAATGGGAGTGATGAACATTCACCACTACTCGGCAGGTTCTGTGGAAACACTGTGCCCAGTCCCATCTTCCCCCAAAACCATGTTGTCTACCTTCGTTTCAAGAGCGATTTCTCAGGGGTTCATGATGGATATGAAATTACTTGGACTTCATCATCAAGTGGTAAGGCTGTAGCTACAAAATAATGCTATATAGAAGGAAAATGCAACAATGTGCAATTTGGTTCTTTTTGGATCCTTCCTCATCTCCACTTTAGACCTTCCCCAGTGCCCACAGTTCACCCTATTCAGTCACCAGACAGAGGTAGTTGTTCCTCAAGACCACTGTGGCAAGATTCGTTTTACAAGATGGAAGCAATTCCCTCTCCTCATGTTGACTTTAGAAGCCTTAGATGATGTAGTCCACTTAAGATGAAGATCTCCTTCTTTCAGAGAGAGGCTGGAAAATATCAGGAACATCTACCTTGGCATCCACAGAGTGCTGGTGACTCAGCTTGCTCCAGTAGTCCAGTTGTGATATGCCTGAGGAACTAGGCACAGCTAAGCCTGAAGAGGACAGGAAGTTGCCCCAAGAAAATAAACTATACTATAGATATAAAAATGCCTATAATGCTGTGTAATGACTATATCATGAACACGTTCATGAATGGCTTATGAAATGGCAGTGAACAGCTGGGTAATAGCTTCTTCATGACACTGAGTTACTAGAGGTAGGAAAACTCATGGCCAGATAAGTACTGAGTGACCCAGTGGTGGAAAGGCAGAGAAAGCTCAGTGTAGGAAAGTGTCAATAAAGAATGTGGTCAAAAAAAAGACAATCCTAACTTTATTTACAAAAATATGGGCACTGAGTTGACTTTTAGTAGTAAACAACAAGATCTTAGGGGTAAAATAGTTTCATGAAAACAAAAGTTCACTAAGAGTCAAACAGACTGGCACAATGATAGAAATTGTTGGGAAAGGAAGAGAGAAGAAATAGACAGCCACTGTTATAAATCTATAGTTCACACACAAACTGAATGATGTGCACAGTTCTGGTCCCTTCCTCTTATAAAAAATCAGGATTAACAAAGGGCTCAACATTAAAAGTGGCTTCTGTATGAGGTATGCTGAGACGTTTTAATCTGGTTAAGAAGCTACTGAAGTCTATAAAACTGAGTGATATTGGATGATAAATAGGGATCAATTGTTCTTTTACTTTTCCCACAGAAGAACTAGCAGCCATCATATAAAGCCAGGAGCTCATAGGTTAAGAACAAACTAGACAAACCTGTTCTTAACACAGTATGCAGCTAAATTGTGGAGCTCCTTCCCAGAGCATGCTAAAAATTTACATGGATTCAAGGGCTACCTACACAAGTTCATCTGATAAACATTATTAAATAGAAAGCTGCCATCCCTGGGAGTTGTAAGCTGAAAATTCTTTGAGACTGTGAGGGTAATCTGGGTCATGACCTGCACATTCTTACTTTATAAAATTGCATTTTTCCTAGGTCATCTGCTTCTGCCCACTGTTGAAGATTAAATTTTGGTATAAATGGACTTTGATTCACTTAATATGCCTACTTTCTCTGAGTTGTTCTCTGTATTTTTCTATCCCATGAGGAATCACTACTTCTCATGCCAAAGAACAGTCACAGTGAATTCATCTTCAGTTGAGTTGCTGGGAACTGAACTGACAAAGGCACAGACTTAAAACTTCAGTTCCTGTTTCAAAGAATTTGGAGGGGGAGGTGTTGGTTTTTAATATTCAGTGATGGTCTAATGCCTGTTGCATATTCTTAGGCTGCTGAAGCCAGAGCCTCAGTTTTATCTCTTATTAGAGTTCTTAGCCACGTTAGCTGTCCCAGCTCGCACTCTCTCTGGTTTTCAGTGCTATTACTGATACTGTACTAATGTACTACATCATGTATTATCTTGTGAAACTAAGCCTTCTAGGCCAATTAACAGCGTCTGCTTCCAGGATGTGGCGGAACATTATACGGCACCACTGGCTCCTTTGCCAGTCCCAGCTACCCAGCGACTTACCACAACAACACCGACTGCGAGTGGGCCATTACCGTGCCCCAGGGACGAATTGTCACAGTGAACTTTGATTTCATCAGCATCGATGACCCAGGGGATTGCAGCAGCAACTATCTGATCCTCTACAACGGGCCAGATGCCAGCCATCCCCCCACAGGGCCCTACTGTGGAATGGTACGTATTGCCTTCCTCTGTGGCCCTACAAGTGCTTAAAAGGAGTTTTAACTGTTTCATATACAAGACCATTTTCCTAATTCTGGCATGAGTCCCACACAGATGAGTGGAAGTGAAGTTATAAGGCGTGTGTGGTGCCTTAGAAGCCTTCCAACTCAGACCATACAGTGACATCTAGTGGGAGGCATCAAACAAGTTTGCTCCTTACTTTGTTGCATTTGTGTTTTAAATATTTGCAATATCCTGAGGGAGAAATGCAGCAACAGCAACTAGAACAGACCTGAGATCACTATCAATCCATGAACCAATCTGTGCCTCAGTTTCAACTCTCTGACTGTCTCTTCCAAAGGACCTTGATATTCTGTAAAGCTTTTAATTTTTCTTGTCTTTCATTTTAGGACACAAACATCGCTCCATTTACTGCTACATCTCATCAAGTCTATATAAAATTTCATGCTGAATATGTGACTTTACCATCAGGATTCCATTTAAGCTGGACAAGCTAAAACACTGCTTATATTACCATTCCTTGCTATACTGAAAAGACCTTAGATGATAAAAGAGGTTTGAAGTCCAGTGATGATAATTGCAACTGAAGTAAGGCCTTTTAAAAGTTACTGTAAATATAGCTGTAATGAATTTGGAATTCTGTCAAAAAAAACATTGATCTCCCATTGTGCTGAAAATAAACTATTACCTACCCAACCGGGAAAACGAGGTTTTGCTGCTTATTTCTTATATTCTCTACATAATTTCAAAATTGTGCAATTAATGCTATAAAAATTTAATTACCTAGGATAAAAATTACGCATGAAGTTGATGAGAGGACCTAAGACATGAAGCAGTCTTTAATTCATTCCCTAGTGTTAAGTGGTTTTGCCCCAAGCATCTCTGAAAACATCAGCTTAAGTTTTATTCAAATTACCTAAAATCAGAAATTGGTAAAAAATGGTCCCTGTCCTATAACCACTTACACATATAACTGTACTAAAGAACTTTCAGTAATAGTGTGCATTGGGTATAAGAATTAATCAGTACTCGAGAATTCACTGAAGTTTAACACAGCAAGGACATGATGTGGTTCTAAATCTTAACTAGATTAAGAAGTAATGTCAGGATCAGAGCCTCGTGTTCAATATATACAGATATCTGTGGTTATACTTATTGAGTTATATTTTCAAGCTTCAAAGTCTCTTTTACAACTGAATATAAAAAACTTCTGAGACTTTCAGTAACTATGTTACCCTTCTAATCAACTTGTGGGCAACTTCCTAGACATTTATGAAACAGATATAACTTTGGATTAGGGCAGACACAAAAATATCAATTGGCCTTTGACAACAATAAGTTTTTCCCCTCCCCAGGCTAACACACATCATACATAAAAGATGTTGTTGACAGGGTATACAGAGGGCCTTGATTTCCACCATGAAGCATTTTTTATCACAATCCAGAACAAATGACCAATTCATTTCCTGAATGTCAGCTGTGATGGACAGGCAAGAGAAATTTGCACTGCAGGAAAGGAACAGGGGCCGTATCAGAACTTTCATTTCACAACTATTAAAATAAGTCACTCACAGTGAAAGCAATTCCTTAATGTGATTATTGAAGTAATTAATTATGAAAGTATATTAAAGTATAAGTGGCAGTTTTAAGAAAATCTAGGAACTCTTTGAAGATTTCCCAGGGAATGCCAAAAAAGCCATCATTCCACAAATATAAAAAAACTTTATAACAGCCGAGCAGATATTTTGGTTAAGATAAAATGTAGAAAAAATAAAGCAGACAAAAGGAACAAGCCATAAAATACGACCCAAAATCCTCTGGTGGTAAGTTAGAAAAAGAGAAACCTGTGAAGTCCCACTGGCCAGCAGAATGAGATGTAAGCCATCATTTTATAACTGTCCAAGGCCTAAGAAAAAGTGAGCCTATGTAGGTGATACTCCTGCTAACATGCCTAAGTATAACATGGAAAAATCAGAAATATCTGTATTTGGATGAAATTGGGAGGCATCTAGGTCCTGCTGAACTGCTAGCAAAACAGAAAGTTCCTCTAATAAGGGAAGACATAAAAGACTACATAATCAAATTAAATATTTTCAGATTAGTCCAGAAAACTTTTGCTGAGAGTCCACTCAAACTGATGCCGTACTTGCAGTCAAAGGATGATGCAATCTTTTTCCATATTGTTTATTAAAACTCCCTACAGGAGTTTTACTGCAAGCAGTAAAGAAACACCTGAACTGTCTGAAAATAAAGCCACAAAATAAATTCTAAAGACAGCAACGTGTAAGAAACTCCAAGTACAATCAAGCATGGATTGAGTGGTTTGCCTGCAGAGAGGAGGACTGCATTTCTCCCCTGTGGAAAGCTGCATCACAGGTTTTATGAATGTCCATTGTGGCTCTGACCTTCCTGTGAATCACCATTGATTTGGTGCAGTTGGTGCCCCACATCTGCAGTTGGCAGAGAATCTCCTCAAGATGTGGATGCTATCACTTGCTGCTAGGTGGCTGGACATGGAAGCATCAGATTTTAGGCAAGAATCAGCTTGGCAAGAATGTTGTCATTTTCTGCATTTCACCAGTCCAGAGCTCAGCTGGAAGCCACCCATGAGAGTGTGTCCCTCCAAACAGCTCCGTGCCACTGCAGGCAGTGCTCTGTGGTATGTTCATTGCTCTGTGGTAAGTTCCTGCTAAAAAAGAATCTTCAAGAAATGAGTTCTCAGGCTAAACATTGGCCTTTTCACAGGTGTGACAGAGCATAAACTGACAAACAGAAACCTGTATATGGTTTCAATGAATGAAGGTCACTATGGCTTTTCGAGGCTGGTGTCAGCATCACCTCATACAGTGTAAGGACACCAAGTTGCCCAAGGACATGGCAGTCCCTGAGCTCTCCTGCTGCCCCAGGGACTGTACAGAGACCTGCTCTGGTGACCTGACATGGGCCTGAGGCCATTCTGGGAGCATAACCTTTGCCCTTAAGATCTTGAGGCGAGCTCCAGCTGAACTGGTGAGTTTGCTGAAATCTATACTTCAGAAAGACTGCTTTCACAAAGAGAAAAAGCAAGTTTCTCTTTAAAGCTTAATTAAATGCTTTTGGACATTTTTTATATAATAAATACTTGTTGTTGGCAAGATCTGTTGCATCATCAAATTTTATAAAACCATTGAAATTCTGCAGAAGAAAAGAATAAAGAGCACTATGAACAGGAGGAAGAGACATTTTTAAGGTTTTTTTTTTAATCTAACAATAACTAACTAATGCTTGGTGCATCTTTAAATGTTAGAAATACTCAATACCTATGCATAATTTTTTTACAAATGAGTACTATGCCTGAGGCTATTTAGAGGAAAAAAAAAAACACAACAAAAAGTCCAGCAGAGAATTTGTGCTCATGAAGACTGTTGAATGAAGCCGCTGGTACAAGGTTGAATTGATCCAGCCCAACTGACTCTCGCCAAAAATAGTCAAAGTCTAAAATTAAATTATCAATCCCATTCTTTAAAAAAACAAAGGAACAAAGTAACCCACTGCTGTCCTCTAACATTTTATGTGAGGAGCCACAACAAAAAATACCAACTGCAGAAGTCTTAAAGTGGAGGTCCTTAGAGGAGAGAGCTGATGCTAAGCTATGTTTCTGTCTTGGAAGGTAAGGAGCAATTTAAAACACTTGCTTTAAAATGAATGCACAGCAAACACAAACAAGCAGAACCAAACAGATAATCTGGAAATAATTATTCCATGAAACTTCATTAAAAGCTTTTTGCAGTTCAAAAGACAAAATCTGTGTTTAATAAGAAATATAGCTTCATCTCACAACATTGCCATGAAAGCCTTTGCTTTCATGTCTGTACACATTGCTAGTTTTATAATGTCATTGTTGTGAATGCTGCATGTCTGTATTGTAATAACTGCATGACTACAACCTCCCTCTGTCAATGACAAAGCAGATAATGAATGTGCAGGTTTTCACTTTCTAGAGCCTGCATGTTTTTATTTCACATGTAAAGCTTCTTCTGCATGTTACTATAGATGTTTATTCTCACACAAAAGTAGTTTTATGAGGCAGTTATATATGAATGGTAAGCCCTCCGAAGACTAGGATTTGAAGAATAAGCACAAAAATGTCCATAACAATGTTTTTAATTGCCCTTCCCATGTGGCAAGACTGTTCTTTATAAATGAGAAATAATATCACAATGAGATATTCTTACAATTATAGTTACTTGAAGGTAAAGGAGACAAGATATAGAGCTAAAATGCTAGAAACTCTGCTGCTGGTCAATTTAAGAGAGTAGCTAATTTTAGTTAAATTTACAAAGCAATTTTGACTGAAAAACAGTTTTCAATTGGTTCATTAAGCAAAGGAGGAGGTGTCTCAATTTCCCATAATAACACAGGGTATGTGTCCTAGGCACCAGAATTAACATATCTGGTGTAATTATTTTTTGTCAACTGACAAACTAAAACTGCAAAATTATTCTGCAGTCCTAATTAAAACGAAATGCAATAAAAATTAATGGGATTGACTATATTGTTCCCAATACAAAACAACTGGATTACTAACAAATAAATGTTTAAAATATTTATTAAATGATAATAAGGTAGAGGCCAAATTCTAGGGGTTTGTTTTTACGACAAACAATTGGAAAAATAAATATTGCATGCCAGTTATCACACTTAGTGAGTGTAATGTTGATGGATGAATTTGTAGTAGCAGTGCCCAGCACTACACAACTGCTTTTGCTGGGGCATGTTGCTGTTGTATCATTTTGATGACATGCTATCCCTGCATTAATGTTGCTCATTATCATAGCTTTTCTTGGAGGGGGAAAACAGGGATAAAAATAGAATAATAATGTAAAACATCATTTCCTTGTTAGTAGAAGTACCTAGGACAGCAAAAGCAAGGGAGGCATCAGAGCTACTCATTCCCTTGCTGATCCCCAGCACAGTGAGAGGAACCAGCAGGAGGTAGGTCCAGCCATCACTGCCCAGGCAGAGCAGGTTGGGAACATCACTGCAGGGGCAACTTCTGCCTCCTCTGACCACCACAGGGGAAACTGCAGCTCTGCCACACAGTCATGGCCATACATCTACCTCAGTCACCTGCTTTAGCCTCCAGTCCTAAGGACACAAGGCATACACCAGCCTCTGCAACAAATTCAGGCATCTGCTCTACAAACATTTAAGCCAAGTGACGGATTTAGAACAAATCTGACAGATAACAAAAATATTTTATAGTTGTTTCATAAGCAAAAAATCAGTAGCTGAAAGGTACTGAAGCAAGATCTAAATTGGAAAAGTCTCTACTGTGAGCGCAAGCACTGTAAATGTGGGGAGGGCTCTACTGGCTGGTCCCTAGGAACAGGCTGGCCAGCCTCTAGGCAGGGGGTATAGAGAGACCTAAGGATATCTGGGGCCAAAGGGGTTTTGGAGTGACTGCATGTACTGGGAAGAGGAGGGGGGAATAGAGAGGAGAGACTGGGTGACTGTAGTGACATAGACCTTCTGCAGGAAATGACTCTTCATGACTGCTGAAGGGACAATCTGAAAAATCAGCTTTCATTATCAAGGACCTTTGGATAGAGTAGCTTGTCTTCCTTCCTGCTCCTTCTCAGGCAACTGGTACTCAGTGCTCGATGAGGCACTAAGAAACTTTAAAAGGAAGGCTTGATAGCAACTCCCCTGTGCCAAATCCAATGTCACTACCCGTGACTGGAGTATGGATTTGTGCTGAGACAAAAGGCTTGCTCAAGCAGGACCCAAAGAAGGTCACACAGAAGGTAGGAATGACAGATGAACTCTTCACACAACAACAGGATAATGAAATTAGGTAGATGGCAAAAAAACCCCCAATCCAGATGAAAGGGAGTAATGACAATATGTTTATTAAGTGGGAAGTAATTAAATACTTCTATGGTAGTGGTAGAATGTGGATATCTAGGCCACATGCAATGTTTTGATCACTGTATAATGGGGCAGAGAGAAGCCTGGTGAGCTTTGCATTATCCATGAAGACAGTTTTGTGAGTGACCTGTTAGAGTCACATGTGCTGCTAGCTGGAATAAGGAAGCAGGACCATACTTATAGACAATTAATCTGCCTGAGCCTTTGTTACTAAATGATACTTAATTCACCATGAAGTTAAGAACAGACATGTTAGCACTTAGGTCTTTGGGACAACTGACTGGTGGCACTTAGGGCATTTTCTTAGACAGGAAAGGGATCCAGATTCACGTTTCTGCAGCCAAAAAAAGAACTGTACGTCACTGTCCTGTACATCTGAGTGACAGTGGGTTCAGCTGAGAAATCCAGCTAAAAGGAAGATACCCTTCCAGTAGTATCTTGTAAGAAAGAGTTGAAAGCAGACAGTAACTTCAGGAAACGCTCTAAGTAGGAAACTCCAATTAGGAATAAACATGCTACAATTCCGCAGTCCAGTATTAAATCCTCACATTCCTAAAAAACGAAAAGTTGAAGTTGCGCCTCCAGGAAGTTTTTTTACTTGCTGGCTTAGGCAAATGTTCATCATGTTGGTTTCCGTGGATACCATTTTTAGGCTACTAACTAACACCATGGAGTACGTATGCAAAATTCAAAGCTGTGGTTCTCAATAGGTAGCCTGGCCTTAGGTAACCTTATACATTTAATCATTAATTGCTCTGAACTTCCGTATCTGTTGAATGACAGTAGATAGGAGCTTCCTAACTCCTGTGGAAGAGGTTACATGCATAACTACATTCTGGGCAGCGAGGCTGTAACTCCGATACCATGGCGTGTCCAGACCAATGGTGCTCGGAACATGGACCCAGCCTTGTGACTGGTTCTGCTGCTAGAGCCGACTGGAAAATCCACGAAGGCACCTGAAGAAATAGAAACCACTGGTTAAATGCACCGGGTTTTTATGGTGTGGATTATTTTGGCGATAATATGTTTTGTCTCGGCCCTCTGTCCAAGGCCCGCAGCGCTCCGGGATCCCAGTCCGGCCCCTCACGGCCACTCGCGCCCCCGCGGGTCGGTGTGGGCGGGGCTGCGCCTGCGCGCGGGGGCGGGGCGGGGCGGCGCGCACAGGATCCGCCGGGTCCGCCCGTCGTGTCCCGCTGCTTCCCGCTGTGTCCTGTCGCTTCCCGCCGCAGCACCCCGCGGTGAGTGCCCTCGGGCCGGGCTGGGTCCGTGGGTCCGTCCGTCCGTCCGTCCGTCCGTCCGTCCGTCTGTCCGTCCGTCCGGGGCGGGAGCGCGGCCGGCATCCCGGGCGGTGCTCCGCTGGCATGGGCGGACGGGGCGGGACGGGACGAGGCCCCCCGGCGGCGCTGGGCTCCGGGGGTTCCCTGCCCTCAGACACCTCGGGGCCGGGGCCGTCCCGGCGCTGTCCCGCTTGGAGCTCTCGGTGGGTTTCCCCTCCCGCCTGGTTCACGGTGTCCATTTCTGCCCCGCCTAGACCATGTCCAAGTCCCTGAAGAAGATCGTGGAGGAGAGCAGGGAGAAGAACCAGCCCGAGGTGGACATGTGCGACCGCGGCATCTCCAGCATGCTGGACGTGCCCGGCCTGTGTAGGTACCGGCGGCGGCGGGCGGGCACAGCGCGGAAACTTCCTTATTTGTCCCGGGCGAGCGGGGGCCGGCCCTGGGCGCGGGGGCCCGCCCCGACCCGGTCCGATCCGACCCGGCCCGGCCCGGGCGCTGCCCCGGTCCCGCTGCGATGGTGGGGCCGCCCGAGGCTCTTCGGGTATGGGGGGACTTGGGGAGAGATCCGTGGGCTGAGCGAAACGCCCCGCATCAGGATGCCGGCAGCGCCCCGAGGAGCCGTGCGTGTGTCCAGGGGAGCCCCGCACCGGGGCCCGGCCTTCCCTCTTGCGCTGCTGGCATTCCGGCACTTGACTGATGAGGAGACTTTCCCTCTTCTCCGTCCTGCTACTGGAACAAAAATACCAGCCAAGTAGCGTCTCCACTGGTTTTTGAAAGGGATGGGGTGGCATCAGCCTGCAAATACGCGACTGGTCTCTAAAGGAGAGGGCAGTGATACTGTATCACACATACAGCAACATCATGCTTTGGGTATTAGAGGATTGCACATGCTTCCTGAACCATGACAGAGTGCTGCTGTTGGTATGGTGCATTTGCTGTAGTTAAATTTACAGTAAATACAGCATACCAATAACAACGTGTTGTAATGGTTCTGGAGAACACATAAATGAAGAGCAAATTAGGTATCTTCGCCTTGTTAAAGTGCACATGATGCTATGGCGTAGCCAATACTCAGGGAGCTAAAGTTGTAACTGTCTGTAGTGTGCGACAGGTGGATATTTTTCTTAATGCATGATGCAGTGAGGGAAATAAAACAAAATCTCAACCAACCAATGTACTTAAAACTCTTGACTATATAGTTTACTGTGTTTGTTAAACTTGAGAGCAGCTAGGAGCAAATGTACATAACTTTTCTCACAAGGTAGATAGGAGCTCAGGGAAAGGTATGGCTCAGTACCAACCTGCCATTATCTGCAGAGTTGGGAGCGTATCAAGGTGTCTTCAATCACATCAGTAAAGGATGAAGTCTTAAGTACAGCGTCGCAGAACTAGATTCTGTACTTAAGTCTTCATTCTGTACTTACTGCTTTCCTGCTTCTGGGTGGTGCATGGGACTTTGGGAAGATGGTGTTGTAAGGATCATTTTTGTGAACTCACATTAAATAGAAAGCTTCACTACATTTCTATAAGATGAGCAGTTATTTGAGACAAAGTAGTGTTTACCTCACATTAATTACACATCAGTTTTGAGAACTGTACTTAGATCTGTCAGAAATATGGGGCAGAAACAGAGTACTGTTGCTTTTGTTAAGTAGACTTGATGCTTGCTATCAACACTAGACACATAATTAATTAACCAGCTTTAATGTTTCAAGCATGGAAAATGGGTAATGTTGAAGCACATTGATAATCCTAAAATAAAAGCTTTTCTTGCACAACGACTCTTTGGGGTTTGTTGTTCAGGCAGGGCATGGGACCAGGGTGGGACACTGGTCCCCAGATGCTCCCTGATACCAGGTTACTAATTAAGCATCTGAAATGTCTTTGGCAGGGAGCTCTCTACATGAAGTATAGACTTATGGTACCCTAGCTAGACTTCCTCAGAGGAGTCTCTGTGCAGATACTCTTGGTGTACTTTGTGTGACGTGATCCAGCATGGAGATTTGGGGCCTTCTTCAATTTGAGATGAAAGTTGGGAAACAGGGAAATGATGACTGGCATCTGTTAAATTAACTGCTTTTTCAGTTACCATGTTAACTGACAGAACACATAAGTTGTTTTGGGTTTGGGGTTTTTTCTTTGCCATGGAGGTATTTGCCTTCTGGAGAAGGAATACCTTTCACCAAATAAAAGGTAATGAATAGGTGTTATTTCTGAATTTTTAGTAATGGCTTGAGGAAGTGTTAAATTGTTTTCAAACCCCTGTCATCTGACTCCAAATGGATGGTCTTCTCTAATGCAGATTGGATGAGATTGGATGTTTTGGTTTTCTCTGGCTCTCAGAACTGGCATGTAAGCTAAAGGAGACTGACCTGGGACCTTTCCTCTGTGTGTTGCATACCTTTCCGGGTATTAAAGCTTGCCTTTTCAGCTATTTTTTATTTTTTCATTCCTTGAAGTAATGATCTTTGTTAAAAGCAGTCATCACTCTTCATGCCCAGTGACCCTTCTTGCACAGTGTTTCGTCTTTAGGGAGGGACACTAGTAGATATTGAGAGTTAAGTTTAGATAATGATTAGAAGGAACATTTTTGGCTATTTGAGTTTTGTGGGTTAGAAGGTATGCCTGAGGTAGGTATTACTGTGTTCAATAATCCCTAATCAGCATTTTGTCTCACATAATTATTTAGTGGTTGTGAATGCCCCTACCTGAGGTGCCAAGTTCCCCTTAAAGGTGAACAGCTCTCTGTAGTTCTTACTCTTCAAGGAAGGGACCAAGCCTTGTCTCACTGCGTGGTTGAGTACTTCTTGCAGAGTGGCTAATCAGCTAGTATTTAACTTAACTTAATTCACATAGGGTTAATACAGGCACAAGGATTTGGAAGCAGTGTACAATGTAACATCTGTTCAGTGTGCCAGTCCTTTTCCTTAGGTGTTGCCCTGTTCTTGTCATGTGTGTTTAGAAAAAAAACCAAAAAAAAGTAAGTGATAGAGAAAACTGGTGTTATGTGGAGGCAAAGAGGAGCAAAGGAGAATATATGCCCTGTGTTGGATACAATTTTTTTCTGGCTTCTCTTTTCAGTCTAGTGAATGGCTTGCTGCAGTACAGGGCAGTCACTTATACTTTCTTTTGCATTGTCCTTCACCCTCTGTAGTAGCTGTGGGAGAGACAAAGCAGACAAAACTTGCCTGTCAAATACTAGTGTCTCTTTCCAATTAAGGATGAAATACTTCAGCTGGAAGGAGATTGACAAGCTAGCTTAGACCTGTAAGCTTGGCAACCTTTACATCTCTTCCCACTTTCATATTTATCACAGAAAAGGAGTATGATTATCAGCTTATGTACAGCGTGGCATTCAGATTCACAAAAAAAGGTTAAGTAGTCCATGAAGCACTTCTAACTTGGGAGTTCATTAATGTCACTAGAAGTAGAGTTCTATTTCTGGAATAGTCCTTGAATCCAGGCATTTCCATGTTTTCTCCTAATGACTTAAAGTACAAACTAGAATTGTGTTACAGACCTTCAGAGCATCTGAATTTTTGATGCTTTCAGAACTGTCATATGAGAACCCTTTTTCAGACATGTTCTGTAGAGGAGAGATTTCGAGACGAAAAATATGCCGTGATCTAAGTGTTCTGTGCTTTAGCTTGTCATGCAAATGCCACGTGAAACAGTTTTAAGTGTTAAAGACTTTTTTTATTATTCCAGCATTACACCATTTCTGTGCACATCTCTACTATAGTTGTGCATCCTCCATACATAAATAGTTTAAAAAATGTCTTGCCCCAAGGAAGTGTTCTTTTGTGTTGGTTTGGGTTTTTTGCCTTCATATTGTGAAGTAAATAGATGATATTTGTTTATAAAGCACCCACTATGGACAGGTAATGGTGGAGAGCATTAATAGACATCCTGTAGACTGAATAAGCGGGTCCAGCAAGAAGGGAATGATGTGTCCTTTCCCTAGCATAGCAAAGGATAGAGCATTTATTGTTAGGACTTGGAACAGCCATTGACAGCTATGGGATTGTTCTTAGAGTATGGACCAGTCTCATTTATGTGTCTTTTAAGCAGTTGATATGAAGAAGCTATGAGTAAAGGAATTAGTTTACCCAAATAACTTGCGACATCTGCTCTGTTGTCAGGGAAGGAATATTGGATGCAATCCTATTTATGTGTTAATTTGTTCTCATTATCATTCCATCTGTAAGCTATTCATATTTTGCATAAAGTACATACTTGTGTGGTAGGAATTAACATGACTAGAATTATTTATCAGAAAGTTAGTGTTGGTAAAATTGTTCATCCCTAAAATAACGAAAGCACAGAAGATGGAGAGGAAGGCTACTTGTAACAATACTGTAGTGCTCATCCTGCGTTAACTTCCTCCAGTGGGACAGGCAATGTCTTATCTTGGCTCAGCAAAGTCGCTGGGGTCTTCCTGTTTTGTGGATGTGGGTTTTTTGCTAAATATATTACTTTGGTTTGGTTGTTTTGTCAGGTTGGTTGTTTGGGGTTTGGTGTTTTTTTGTTTTTTTGGGGGGGTTGTTTTTTTTTTGTTGTTGTTGTTTGGTTGGTTGGTTGGTTTGTTTTTTGATGGGGAGGGCTTTTATTTGTTTTCCTTAATAATTAGGTTGAGTATTTTCATCCAGATATTTTATGTAAAGCTAGCTTGCAGTGCATGGCAGCAGTATATGAAGACATTTGGTAATAGGGCCAGAATGGAAGAACTTAAGTGTTCTTCCCTTGACTCTCTTTTGAATAATAGTGGGACTGGGACCATGATGAGAATTTGTGATTACTGTGCAAGCACATTGCTCTGGCAGTAGGTATTATCCTGACCCTCAGACTTCTGTGTGAATATCTACTGCATTCATGAAATCACAGTAACTTATTGCCTGTATGCTAATGACTATAACATTACCAAGGCAGTGTCCAGAAGCTCCTGCAATGGCTTCATAGAGAGGTTATAGCAATTTCCCATGGGAATCTCAGTGCCCTTTTCTTGGGAGAATGGTACTCAGGCTGAGTTATCTGACCTGTTGTATGTTATGCTTACCTGGGCTGTGTATATCCAAATCAAAATTGCCCCACCAGGCCCCCTTTAGCCTTCTAGATGTTACTTGGGGATGTTAATGAGTTAAGACAGATATCTTCCTTGCCAGACTTGTTAGTTCAGTTGTCCTACAGAATGACTTTATGTATAGGGTGAGGTATATCTCATTCAGCTGTTCCCACAACACAGTCCTTTTCACAGGGGTAGGTATGTGGCAGCGTAAGGAAGACATGTTATTTCCATGGCTGGTTGTTTGACCCAGGTCAGTTTAATGTAAGTGAGCAAATTTCCCTCTATATAAGGAGTGAGCAAGTACCACTCCCTTATCTTAGCTCCCTTTCTTAAAATGCTTCTAAATTTTCCTCTGAACTGGTAGTAGCTATGGACCTTTCAAGACTGAAGAATCTCTTTCTCTTGATATGTGTAAAATGCTGCTGGAAGTAGTCCAGAGCACAGACACCTAAACCTTTGCTCTTTTCAAAACAGTATTGGAGTGTAGCCTTTCTTGTTCCTTTGGGGGATGTCAGCCTGCCGTTGCTGGTCAAAGATGCTGTGGGACTTTTTGTCATGCATCAGGATTGACTGAGATAGTGGAGTTTCAGACAAGGTGTCTAGGCTTCAGTTAAATTTGGACAGTAAAATGCAGATTCAAATGTCTTTGGTCTAGGGATTTTGGCCTTGAAATTTTTAACGTGGACTTTGTTCTGTTCTGTATAGGTGTAAGAGAAGAAACCTTTCTGAAAATAGTCTTGGTTGAAGAACACAGTGATGGAACAAAAAGGAGAGGGGGTAGTGAGAATAATGCTTCTAACCATGTGTTGCTAAAGGCCAGTGGTGCACATGGCTTGATGGTAGTCAAAAGGCATACCTTTAAATATGCACAGAACTTATTATGGCATTTTAATTCATCAGGAGTTCAATGTTCAGAAGACCAGAGTCTGCAGCCCCAAAACTTCATTGCTCTTGAGTAAACATCCATGTTTCCCTTGTACAGATGTAATGACATTGTTTAACTTCTCTGCTTTAAAAGCAAAGTGAAATGAAAGCAGCTTTGTAAGGTATTAAAAACAATAATGATTTTTTTCTTTTTTTATTTAAAAAAAAAAAAAAAATTTTGTTGATGCTGTTGAGTCTAGGTAAAGCCTCAGAGCTCCACAATGCCTTGTTTCTGAAGTAAAATGTAGAAAAAAAGTTTTTTTTCCTTGGGATTGATGATGTCAGTTTTGATCTGGCTGTGGTCTAGGTTCAGTTGCCTTGGACCTGAAGACATCATACTAGAGGATTTTTAATCTCAGTGGTAGGGCTGTCCTTCTGGTGATTGTGTTCTTATTAGTCAGGCTTGAATATCAAGGGCCCATGAAATGTTGACTTTTACTGATTGTCACAGTTATTAAAAAAACTAAACCAAGAGAAACAAATGTATAAAGCGTACTTTGACATTTGTTCAAGAGTTTGTGACTATCTCCAGAATCTCCTCTCTTTTGCTGTATAAACTGCAGTTCTGTATTTTATCTATATGGGTAAGCAAATGGTTGCTTATGGTTCAGATACCAATGTGCCTTTTATGTTTCAAAGATTGAGCTCTTTTTGGAGGTTGCTGCTCTTCTCTGCCCTTTAGTGACGATTTTTCTACAGTATTCTTATAGGCTTTCTATGGACTTCTTTCCCTGTCCTCTTGTTCTGCATAGAGAGGTGGTGCAGAGGCAGTACTTTGAGTGCTCAAATTTTGGGAGAAATTCAGGCTAGGTGCACTTTCTTTTCTCCTCCCTGCCTTTCCTTCCTTCACAGCCTGCAATTGCACAGGGAATTGTGGTAATGCTTGCTTTTTTTCTTTTTTTTTTTTAAACACTTAACTTTCTGATCTAATGGTGCCTTTGGGTGACTGCTTTCAGTCTGCTAACAGGTTAAACATACTTGCTTTTGTTAAGTCATGAGCTTTTTCAATGATTAGCTGAAGCAGGTTGCTGTATCAGTGAGTAAACCTCCCCATGTTGTGTCTGATGCAGTAACAGAAATGTGAAGTAGAAGGGCAAAGGAGTAGGTGGATGTGTCCTTTAGTCTTGAGCTCCTCTTGCTTATTTGTGACAATGCACATGAATCAAGTTACTGGAGTGGAAAGAATAACTTTCCTATTTTTTTTCCAGCTGAAATAGATACAAGTTCTCACTTGCCATGTCCATTAACTTCTTTGTCTCTTCATTTGCAGTTACGCTGTCTCACATCACACAGCTGGTTCTGAGTCACAACAAGCTTACAAGTAAGTATGTTCCTGGTTTTGGACTTCGTTGCAGGCAGTTGAGTAACATTGAAAAGCTGACACTGCTAGTTTGATACAGAGTGCAGTGACACTATTAGAGTGATGCTTCTTGGTTAGTACTTCATTAAAAGTAAAGAGATTGAGGGTATGACTTAGCAGCCATTTTCAACATGCCTTTCCAGCTTCAATACAGACCTGTAATGTACTGAAAGACCTGTAATTCTCAGTCTTGTAACCAGTTCAGCCAGAAATCCATTTCCTACCATGGCTCTGAAGTCCTTGTGTTGAGGTGAGGACTTTTGAATTTTTTAGCTGTATCAAAAATGAAACAGTTTGCATTTTAGTGTATGGATAGTGAATTTGACTGAAGCAAAGCAAATTATAACTCCACTGCATTACATCGATAACCAAACATATATTCTAAGGCCAGCTGAATGTAAGCATCAGGCATGGAAGTCAGGTAGCCTATTTCTGTCCAAAAAAATGTTGTCTCTTGGTCATACTGCACACACCACCTTCAGGTTGTGGATCCTGCTTCCCACAATAAAGAAGCCCCTAAGTGAGATGGTGGTGAATAACATGTCAAGAACAACATAAATATGAGACATAACTTGGTGGAGGAAGATACCAGACTGACTTTTGCAAGGGAAAAGTTTTTGTGAGTTTGGGTTTTTTTGTTTGTTTGTTTTTGTGGTTTATCTACCAGTGTCTTGGGCAAACATTCCTGCTTCTTGGTTGTTGAAATTCAAGCAGTGAATTTTGTCTCACCTCTGTTTCTGTGTATCTTCTGAAGAGAAGTGTTGGTCTTGTTGTTCTTGTTCTTGTCTGCTTGCCACATGTGCCAGTGGAATTCTCTCTGAACCAGTTCTCTTTTTGAAACTCAGCTGGAGAGATGAAATAGGGAGGGGAATGACACCAATAAAGTGGATGTGAGTTAACAAGAGGTGTATTAGGGTATAGGGGCTTTAGGGTGTATCCAAGGAAATCTTTACAAATTGAGATGGGTCTTAAGAAACACAAACTAACTAATAAAACTCAACCTGTTGAACTCTATACTACTTGCTGCATGAGCTGTAAGGTAGTATGTGTTATTTAAAACACGTGAATTAATGCAAAAGTGTCACTAGAGTCTCTGAGCATTTGCAGAGGATTAAACATGAGGAAAATATAAATATCCCTAGATTTTAGTGCATAAGCACTTCCCTGGATGCAGTTTATTGGGTACTTAAAGGGTTTGTAGTAGTAAATAGATAAAATTATGGGCACTTTGTGACTCGCTGTGAGAACTATGAATTAGTTATTCAGGACCCTTCTTTAGATAGTGTGGTGCTCTCTAGACTGCCATCTTGCTATTTGTTTTTATCCCATTGTAGTTTTCAAAGAAATCTCAATTTAATTACAAATGTGACCAACAGTTTCCAGCCATCTGGCATATAAGTGATGACTGATGGGTAAATTAATGGGCCAGTTAAAGGAGGGAAAAATCCAAAGTGCATTGCTGTTAAACATGCAGCTCCATCCATGGTTTAGAAGGCCATGAAGTTACAAATAACTTGAAGCTGGGAGAATGTTTTGAGAAAGATTACGGTAAATTTTCTTTGGGCATATTGCTTTCTGGCATTTGTTACCAGCCACTGGTGGAGCCAGGCTGTGGGGCCACCCAGCTAGTGACTTTTGTGTCTTCCCTCAGGTACTGCAAGGAGATGGCTGTCTCTGAATTTGAGCTTCTGAAAGCTAGGCGGTTAATTGTACTCTGCCACTGCAGCTTTCTCTGCAGCCTTTGGAGAGCTGCAGGCACCTTGAGATAGCAGTTCATTCTGCACACCTCTAATTCTTGTGATCAGACAGCTCACCCAAGGTTGGGTACCTTAGTGCTAAGGCAAAGCTTCTCTCTGGTGCTGATTATTTACTCTGGTATCTGTCTGAATGGCTGCTTACCTGGCACAAGGATGAAATGAGTTAGAAATGCTACTCTTTTTAAACTTCATTATTCTTTGTCTGAGATTTGTAAAATTCCTAGAACTTTTAATATATGACACTTTCAGACTGCCAGTGAATCAGCTCTTTGACCTGGTCACATTTTAACGTAGCTAAAGGATGATCTCAGCTGAACACACAACTGGCTGGCAGGTAGCAGGTGTCTGCCTTGCTCTGAGGAAGAGGAGATAGGCTGAAGCTCCTGCATGGAGACTTGAATCATGGTAAACTTGGCTGTCTCAGATCTGAGCCTGGGGAGGGCATGTACTTCGGCATGAGCTCCACACTGAAAAGCTGAGTAACTAACCTATGTCCTAGCTGAGTCTTAGCTGCAGACCTGACTGGAGGAGGAAAGATACAGTAATAGGAAGTGTCCAAGAAGGATGTGTTCAGGTTGACTTTAACTATTCAGGAAAAATACAGAGTGTACCATTTGCTTAAAGCAGTTTTAGTTTTCAGAATACCAGTTTAAAGATTGCTGTGACTGTAAGTTTGTGTTACATTACATTAAATCTCAGCCTTCAATTAACTTCTTTCTCCTAAAGTAGCCATCAGATCAGCAGGCTGCAAGTACATGTCTTCTCTCAGCCAAGGGATTCTGTCAGCCTTTCTAATTGCTGTGTTTGGGTTTCTTTTGTGGGAAGGTAAGAGCGCTGTTACTCTTCTTTCGCAAATGGCGACAATATAGACACTTAAATAGACAGCACACATTTTTAAAA
This sequence comes from Rhabdornis inornatus, assembly GCA_013397075.1. NCBI lineage: Eukaryota > Metazoa > Chordata > Aves > Passeriformes > Rhabdornithidae > Rhabdornis > Rhabdornis inornatus. The sequence goes on along the minus strand of VWZS01006228.1, from coordinate 3,785,868 downwards.
GGCTAAATTTCAAGTTCATATTCTCATATTTGACACTGTTGACCTAATCTTTTAAGCTGTGTAATTAATTGTCTTAGCAGATTGTTCTTAAAATGACTAGGAAGCTGATGGCAGTGACACTTGACATGCTACACTAAGGTCATATTAGCATCTTCTACTAGTTTTCTGCCCATTTAAATGAGTGTTCTGCTAGCTTTTTTGTGTGTTTAGAGTAAATATGTCTATCTGAAAGAATAAATAAATGTAAAAACTGGATATGCATATTTTAATGTAAACATACTTTGTACTTTTGCCAGAAAACTACTGAAACTACTTAAGTAAAGTTTCATCAGCAAGTATGAGGACTGCTGTATTAAATCCATCATACTGCTCAGAATACTTTTGTGGCGTGGATTTTATTAGTATTTCTAATGTGCCATTCGTACTTCATTTATGTGTCTAAATCATTCATTATCAGAAGTACTCAAGTCCACATTGATTTTTCTGGAGGATATTAGGCTGAATTTTTTTCAGCTATCTGGTGCTGTGTTAATGGAGGAGTCTTGAACTAGCTTTTTCTGTTCTAGGTGACTTCTGAAACAGTTGAATCTGTTCTTTGCTGCTTGCTGAGAACTTGTGCTTCAAAATTGGAAGCAAAACTCTCAGGAAAGCTAAATAGCTGTGATTCTGCAGTCTTGTTGAACCAGGTCCTGCATAAGTGGCAAAGGTGGGATGATTCCTCTGTAGGGTCTCTGACAATCCAGTAGAAAGCAGAAGGAGAAATGGAATATTTGTGCTTTTTGTTAGCATAATGTAGACATAGGGGGCAGTGTCTCTGTGTTGTACTGGGAGTTTTTTGCACCATCATTTAGTCATTTTAAAGCCTTCTATCCAGTATACAGCTGAGAAGCAAAATTCAAGGTAATCTTAGCCTTTATAGGTGGTCTGATCCTGACCCAGCACCAGATCTTTTGAACCCATTGGCTACTATCAAAATAAATGCTATAGAAGTCCTAACAAATGTTTTTTAAATTGGTGGAAATGAATGGCTGAACCATAGATATCTGCCCTTCAGTGTGGTGGATTTATTTGACTAGATGTAACCAAGTTGTTTTAGTTCCATATCACTTGATGCTAGCTGAGGGATATACAGATAACATTCACCTCCTGCTCAATAGGATCATCTATGGGACATGAGTAGAGGTAGGGAATTAGGGTAGCTGTGCTAGAGGGGCAGAGAGGGAGTTTGAGCCACGGGACATACTATTGTAGAAACCACAGTTGAACAGTTTGGTCAGCCAGAAATATTATTTCTGCATCCTCTATGCAACAGTAATAATTTTTATGGGTATTTATGCTTCAGTTTTGTGTATTTCTAGGGCTGCTTCTCTCAAGTTCAAGTGGAACGTAACTGACAGTCTGCAGCAATCTTGGCCACTTGCTCATCCGGTGCCTCTGTGCAGGATGAAAGTGACCTTCAGGTGTTGGTGTAGATCTGCTTCTTCTGCAGGGCCAGCTGCTATGATTCCTCTGACATTGCTGCTCTGTGGTTCATGCTGGGGGTAGCAGTGCCAGTCGTGTTAAGGAATTCGTCATAAAAGTTCTTGAAATCAAACTTGGAGCTACTTTGTTCAGAGCCCTTCAGCTAGAGTTCGTGCTTTAATAATTGTTTTGGGGGACAGGGAATTGCAGAATACTGATATTCTGGGGAGCCCAGGTCAGGGAGAGGAAGGAATATCACCAGGCTTGCCTGTTTTTAATCTGAGTCTTGCCCCATATAATTTCAAGCACAACAAGGAGGAGCTCTGGGAGACAGTGTAAAACAGATCATCTGAGTCAGGATGAGGATTTTTTCTGAGCTGATAGTAGGGCTTGTCTACCATATGTCTTGAGGCTCATGGGGTTTTGGGATTTATTTATTTACTTTATTTGTAAATTGATTGTGCTAGAACAAGAAATGGCTACCTTTGACTGGAAAAAAGTACCTTTGCATGCTGAAGTCAGCAGGTAGGTTAGGTTTCACCTTTTGGTCCCCTTATGCCACTAGATTTGTAAGTGAGCAAGAACTGGAGTAGAACTAGCAACAGAAAAAACTCACTTTCATAAAGAATACTGATAGAGGATAAAAACGTGGTCTGCTTTTTCCTGGCAAGAGCAGCTTTTGTGTACTATTTTGCCATAAAGGGATACTGAACCTTCTGGACTTTATATAGGTCGGCTAACTCAAGGTATTCTCCAGCCACTTAAAACATACAGAATTTCACATCATGGTATAGGATGGGAAATTGTTAGTTGGTATGCTGATGAAGTTTTGACAATTAAAATCCATGTACTATACTGTGAACAGGAGGTATGTTTGAAGAGGTTTCAGATGCTCAGTTTGCCTGTTATCCCTCCCAGAAGGGCACAGAGGGGAAGATGTGACTGGAAAGCAGTCTGGAATATTAAAGGTTACTTCAGCATTGACAGCAGGTGTGAGTGCTGGTTGTCATCAATATGTGTGGAACTATTATGCTGCCAACCTCTTTTATTTTCACTTACTTTGGGATGTGCAGTAAGTCTTTGACTTGTAACTACTATGACAGTTATTTGTCACCTTCTATTTGTTACCTGCTGGTGGTGGTTAATTAACGTTGCAGTCATTTGAAGAAATCAATTGAGAGATTCTAGCTTTTGTGTCGTTATCTGCTCTTACCTGCTGGTACCGGGAGTGCTCCTGCTGCCGGTGAAAGTACCAGTGCTCTGTGGTTTGTCCAGCAGAGGTCACTGTTTGAGTACATTTAGCTTTTTTTTCCTGGGAAGACGCTTGTGTTCCTGGTAGGTGGTAGCTATTCATCCCGCCTGGTAGGTAATGGTGGATAGCAACTTCGTATTTGCTGTTCTCCTCAGTCTCCTTAACCTCAGGTGATCCTGTGCTCACTGGCTTCATGTATTCTTATGCTGCCTGTAAATGATCTCAGAAGTTTCCTGCTATTCATAGCTCACTCCTGATGATTGCTATATCCTTTTGTTCTCGTGCTCTGATTCCTTATCCAGTACTATCAAATGATTAAATGATGAGAGATCAGGAACAACTGTTTTTTCCTCAAACCTCCCCTGTGTTACCTAATGTCATGTTCTCTGTTCCCCTCTACCATTCTTCTGATCTTCTGTCCTATACTGTTCTGTGATCTTTCCACTGCTTCTCCCTTGATTCTCCTGTAATCCTTTACTCATCTTTGGTCCCTTCCTTTTTGTGAGGTGAACCATTAGTTTTTTGCTGCTGGTTCCCGTTTCCAGACCTGAATTTTGTTTGAGTTCACTTTGTGCTTGTGTCAGAATAGCTGTGTCTCATTGATCATTGTTCTTTTGACAGCCATGTGGTCACGCTTTATCATCACTGTACGTTTTGCCTTCTTTCAGCAGAGCAGTTCAAAACTTTTTTTTCTGCTCACATGACTTACTGCTTCTTTGCTCTGCCATCTCCTAAATTGTTTTTCTCTCTGTGTGTGACTAGCACAGAAGCTTGTCCCTTTGTTGCTGTTAACCCTCTTGTCCGTGTCCTTGATCTTTTTCAGCATGCTGCTAAAATCTCTTGGTTTAATTTTTGCATTAGGATGTCTCCTTTCTGAGTCACCTTTCTGGCTGTAGCCTATACCGATGTATTGGAGGTAGTCCAGGGACAGCAACACTGCATCTGCCTGTCCTGAATTCCTTCCCAGTCTAGCTGCTTTGTCTTCTACAGTCTGCTGAAACGTGTGATGGTGTCTCCCACTGGTATTGTCTGACACTTTGCATCTTGCCTGGTATCAGGTTATTTATGTAACAAATTTGCTGACTTCTGGAAGGAACTAGATGACCGTGTACTCTTTACTCTTTGCTGCTTTTTGTATTCTCCTCTACCATGCTTCTGCCTCTGCTTCCTTCTGGTAAGTCATTCCTTGCTGTTGTCCTGACATGATATACCCCAAAATGGGGCAGGTAGTGTTTGCAAGGTGAGACTAGGGCTGTTCCAAAGCACAGGACTTATGCCCAACTGTCTGTCAGCTATGTGTGGGAGAGTTGCTTTAAGCTAACTGTAAACCTTTCATTTTTTTGGTATGTTTTGATTTGGTTTTACTTCCTATTTCTCATGCAGGGATCTCTAATGGGAGATACCTTTATGGATGCAGTACACAGGAGGGTGTGAAAAGGAGGAAAAAGGAGATCCCTATACATATGCCTTACTAAATTTGTGACATCTGGGTTCTACTCAAATGTTTAGATTAAATACCTTGCTAGCTTTTTCTTCCTGAAAAAACACCCAAATCTTTGGTTCTGAGAAAATACAGATGGTAGAGCATTTTAATTTTAAATACAGATAATATCAGCTTTGCTTCTAAGAAGCTTTGGGGGAATGAAACAGAATAATCTGTGAAAGAGTTTTGTGCTGTAATGGTATAGGGATATATGCAGAAAGTACTGAATTTATGCATAAATTAAATTGTCAAAGTTTGTGCTGTATGGCACTGATGCCTTAAGTTTTAAGTTCTTCTATTCTGCTTGGATGTACTTTTCTGATGTGCTAGGGTGATGAAGACAAAACAGTCCTATTCCAGTTGAGAACTCAAGGACAGTTTCTGCAAACTTCAGGCCCTAAGCATAAACAACGTGGAGAGAGGAGGGCGGGTTCATGCAAATGAACCAAAACCTATAAAAGTGTGAGATTTTGTGACCAAGCCCTCCTTTGCTTTCATCTTGGAGCCGTCCAGGTAGGGGCCACGATTGGCACTCAATACTGCTGGGGTGTGGCTGTTGTAGGCCTTTTGCAGGCCTCTCAATAAATACCCATTTTGTTCCCCTCAACTCTGTGTGTAGCCTCTGTTCCAGCTCTTCAAGGCATCAGAGCCAAAGTCAGTTTTCCACCATAAGTAAGGCGACCTTACTAAAAACAACACTGGATACAAATCACTTGTCTTCAACATAATTCTTCAGAAACTTTTGTTCTTTTATTAAAAGACACCTGCAAACATATAAACTCCTTTTTTTAAGTCTCAGTGTTTTCTGACATGTTACTACAAATTTCTTGTGTCTTCACTTATTTCCCAGTGGCTTAAAATAGCTCTATTTTTTTTGTGGAAGCCCTATATAAATGATCATTCTCCATGTTTATATGCAGGTTGTAATGGAAACTTATTGTAAATCCTCTTGCCACATACAGATTATTTTGCCGTTGGCATTTTCAAAGGACGTGAACATTGCAAAAATGAACTCACCTCATTAAAGACATTGATTTTGTATTACTGAATTTACTGTCTAACAAGCCAAGTAGAATTTTTTGGCTTCTAATATGGAAGGACTGAGAAAAGAAGATAGATTTGGTGTAGATTGAGGAGAAACTGGATTTAGTTTCGTGTACTTGGTTTTGTACTCTATTTTCCATGAATTCTTTTTGTTCCTTTAGTAGTCAGATGTGTTGAAGTGGATAACTGTGGTTTCGGACCTAGAGAGAGGGAAAAAGAGCAACAACACACATGGACCTTTTTAGGGAAAAAAGGCCAACTTTATTGAGCGGAGAGCTTGTATTTAAAGCATGTTACGAGAGACTAGAACAGGACAGTAGCTCATTGGCTAATTGGGATAAACATCCGGGAGACCAGGCCTCAGGATGTATCCCATAGGAAAACAACAGGTGTTAATCTTTATTATGACTAGCACTCTGTTTTTCACCAGATTCTAAGTTGTTTTTGACCATTTATCACCTTGGGAAATTTCCTTTCTGTCTGCAGCTAACATCAGCTTCTCAGCCTGGGAAGCAAGAAGGATTCAGGCTTGAGAGAAAAGATTCTCGAGCTGTAATTTTGCAGCTCCCTAGGTGTCTCTGTCCACAGATAACAACACACTGTTTCCCCTCAGACCGCTCACCTCTGGCCTCTTAACTTTTTCCATTCACGTCCTATGGCATAACCTTTGGGATGAAATAATTCCCTGATCTTAATGTGATGATGGGCAATGTGGTAACTGGTTGCTTGTCTTGAAGTAATATCTCCCGTAGCTGGAAATGAAATGTACAGTCAGCTGAAGCCTGGGGCAAGCTAATGTCAAGGCACAGGGAGGACTCTGTACCATACAGACTTAAGGAGGTGGCTTCAAGTGCTGGCTATGGGGAGCCCAGACTAGGAGGGGGCTTAATTCATTCCCAGTTCTGAGAACTGGAACAAGAAATGCATGTGCTGACTCTGCTTTTGAGCAGTGAGCTTTTTTTACTGCAGCCACTTCTGTGAGTGTGTTTAGAGGACAGGCTGGTGTCCCCACTAAGCAGTATCAGCACAGCAGTCTGCGGTGCTGAATAGGGGAAAGACTCAGTTGATCCAGGTTGCAGTGAGAAATAGTCCTATGTGCATTTCTAAAAACATTTCAGTGGTGTAAAATGTTTAAACTTCAAATACTGGCTAATCAGGCAAACTGAAATAATGAAGAATTTTTTAGACACACTGAAAACAGAATTTTGTAAATAAGCACTGCTAGGCACACAGGTAGATGGACACTTCTGAGTGAGAGGCTGAAGTGATCTTCGCCTTTGAGAGTAATCTATAATAATTGTTCAAGGGCTGGTGTGCAGGACATCTTTGGTTAGTCCCTTTTGTAAACTGCAGAAAACATGTTGAATAGACTGAAGTAACTAAAATATTGAGGAAGGGAAAGGTGAACTTACTGAACGAACTTTAGGTAGGTTGATTTATCTAAAGCCAGCAACTGTGCAGGAGTGTGAAACTGTGAAAAGATTGTGCTTAAACAGGTCAAACACCTGAAAGAGACTCACTGGCATTTAGTGATGTTATTTCCATTTGGTGGAAGCCTAATATTAAATCTAAACACTATTAATTAAAGTTCTCTTGTCCTGCAGAAGTTTTTTCTCTTAAGCATCTGCTGTTGAAGTATAAACACACAGAGATAATCTGACCTGTAATAAGGATATGCAGCCTGTGTTCTTCAGCTTTTTGCATGGTGTACCTCATGGTTTTGGTTGTTTTTCTCCTGACTTAAATATAAGACAGCAAGTGTCTTGCTGAGCTGTGCACTTCTCACAAAGCAGTTAATGAAGATGCTGTGGTTGAATTACTACAGTAATTCAAGAAGCTTGGCTAATACTTTGTTATCTTTAAAATTATTTGCAGAAATGAAGGGTGTGTTTATATACACATTTATATATCTCTTTATTCACACCATTCCTTAATGCTGTTAAAAATGCTAAAAAGCACCCGATTTTTGTGAGCTATTTTGGTGTGTTTTCAGTTCTTTGCAGTTAGGTGATGTATTTGCAACATAGTAATCCCTTCCTAACCTCAGCCCCTGGCTTCTAGTATTTCTCTCCAAACTCTGACATCTTAAGCTCTCTTCTCAAAGAAGAAGAGATTTGTCCTTTCTCTTCACTAGATGTCACTTGATTCCCAGTATGTTCTCAGTCTTTCTTGTGCTCACTGCTCTTCTTCTTAGACTCTGGCATTGAAATGAGAACTGTTTATTGACAAATTGCTTTGTTAGCACAGTAGTGCATCAATGAGCTATAGTATAATTTAAACTGTTCATAAGAACAGTTCATATCTGAGGTGCTTCTGTGGATAATTGAAATAAAAAAACCCTGCTAGTTTCTGGAAAGAGCTGAAGATTAAGGAGACAAGTTGTTTTTTTTTATGTTTTCAGTGTGAGGAAGATTAATATCCGTCTTTGGAAGAGTGAAGGGAGGGCAAAAGGGGAAGCTTGAACTACATAGTGTGTAAATTAAGTGCTGTATGCTTCAGTTGGGATCAGGATTCTCTCCAGTTAGCTGCCAAGTATGGTATCAGCATGCCTATGAATATTTAAAATGAAAACTGTTGTGTTCTCCCTCTGCTAATTCCTCTTTCATTTTGGTGGAGCGGATTGCTTCTCATTCTGTATAACAGAACCCTTGTCAAATTAATCTAGACATGACTCTAGCTCTATGAGTACAGTTATAGTGGATGCACAGAATGCATTATATATTTAGTATTCTAAATTCTTCCTCCCCCATGAAATGTGAGTAACATTTCATGTCTTAATGACCTTTACACTGAGGGATCCTTACTCATGAAATCTTCCTGTTGACGCTAACTGGATTAGCAAGTCCACAGAACTGGGTTTATTATATTGTATAGCCCTCAAGTTTTGCTTTAGTCTTAAAAAGTAGGTTCTTGCTCTTGCAAGAAATCTCTGCTTGGGATGCACAATGGACTGATTGGACTCTGAAAAGTCTGTATTGAGTTCTCTTTACTCTGTATGACTCTTGACCAGCTTTCCAGTGGAACAGTTTAATGAGAAACTGGCATAGTTGTATAAATCTCTTCTCTTTCAGGTATTGCTATTTTCATAGCTCTTTTGGATAAATGTTTCCTTAGAACTTGTAGAGATTTGGAGTACTACTGAACATCATGTTCCTAGGTATTGCAAAATTACTTCATTAAGTAAAGAAAAGTTCTGAAAAAAAACGGATTCTGCAGCTATTCAAAATTTCTAAGGATGTGATTGCCAAAGGAATTAATCTTACTTTAAAAAATTAAAATTCTTATTTCTCTTGATGTCTGATGCAAAAAACATTGATTTCAGTTGGAGGTTTTCTGTAGCCTTTGGCTCATATCTATTGAGGAGATTGCAAGCCTATTCATGTACAATTTTATGCATAATCAGGCATTGCAAATAGCATTTTCCAAGCAGCAGTGGGACAATGTTTATTTTGAATATTTAGTGTTAAGGTTTAAATGAACTGGAATATTTCATGCAGTTTACGTCCCGTGTGCTCTTCTCGTAGAGACTCATATTTTTACTAAATTGTTTCACTTATTCAGTTGGGTAGTTTATTGACCCTTCTAGTTTTTTCAATTTGAAGTTTCTTATCTAAAATGTTTTTTATTTTAGTTTTGAACTGTAAAGGAAATTTTATGACAGATCTTTTTTACCAAGAGTGTCTTCAGAAATGTTGAATTTAGTGTCTTTACTAAACAAACAGGAAAGAAAGTCAGACTAGATTTCATCTTTTAGATAAAAGGAAATGGAGACTTAATTTTGCAAACACCTGAGTTTGTTTGCTTTTGAAATTGTGAGGATTGCTGTTGTTTCCCAGGGCTTCACAGATGTTTAAGAGAAATAATCTTGGTGACTGTTTCCAGGAATAATGACTTTTTGAAGCCTGTGCTTCAAAAGCCTGTGCTGTATGAAGGCCCTGCCACCACAGGAGGAATTGTATTGAGACCTGTCTGGATGGCAGAAGAGTTACTGAGTGGAACTAGAGGGAAAATAATGGACTTTTTTTTCTTCTTTTCCATTTCTTATGCTCTTTGTCCTTTGTCAGAGGTTGGGTATAGAAAAGGAGCTGGATTTTTGCATGTCAGTTCTAGGTAGTGGTATGAGAACCTCTTGACTTCCTGCTTTATGGGAAAGGGTGACATGTGAGACGTGATTCCAAGCTGCTGTCACTGATCCAGATGTTTTTAGTGAGTTGCTCTGCAGCGTAAGTAGCTGTCCTGGATGAAAGGTCTTTCTAACCCAGTGCCTGCTCTCCAACTGAGGGCAACATCAGACCTCTAGTAAAGATCATGTCTGGTGTTGGCTTCTGGCTCTCAATGCTGAAAGAGAGCTAAGGCTCAGATCCAGGACACTCTAGGGTGTGGAGTTACATAGGCATTGAATAGTACCATTTAATACTTCATATCTGTATTTTGGAAATAATTTTGTTAACTTTTAAACAGCTGCTGGTTGTATAGGAATAAAATGCAATAACTTGCCTCTTGAACTTTATGAGAACTTTGTTTTAGTGCCTAAAGAATTGCCACTAATTTCAGGGCTAAAAGAGCATAAATGCTTTGAAGTATAACCAGTTGCCAATCCTTATTTCCAGAAACATGAACAAAGTCCTCTTATTCCTTGTGGGCAGACTGTAGACCCTGTCTTTCACTGTCAACCAACCTTTGAAATCAAGGTGAACTCTACAGCTGTCATAGTGAATCACTGTATGCAATTGCCAGTATTGAACAAGGGGAAGCTATTCCTTGTCTGGTGAAGTGAAACTTAGTATGAATGGGGCTTCATGATGTGACTGAAGCTGCACAGGAGAATGCAAAGGCACTGGGCTGCCAAATTTTACTAGCGTTTGCTGAGGGGGAGTTGTTAATGACACTGGGCAGCAGATGGTCTTAGAAGAGTTGTTAAGACACTGCAGATCGTACTGTAAATACGTGGGTGAATTGAACCAGGATGCTGACAGTTCACTCTCACAGCTCATCATGAGAAGGAGACTCCAGTGGAATTCAGTGTTGCCAGAACATGAATGTCTCAGGATTTGGCAGTCTGCTATGTATCTGGGAAGAGTTTTGAACACAGTAGTGGGGTGGTAGTCAGGTCGTGTAAAGTTTGAAACAGAGAGCATGATATGCCTAGCCAGCCTTGCTTGGCCACCACTGATCTTCAGACCTGAAGCCCCTGATCCTATGCAGTTTAGCTAGAAGATCAGTACAAGAGTTAAATTCAGTCTTCTGATTTTCATTGAATACAAGGGAGCATTCATTTATATTACAAATGAATGTGAATTGTTGAATCACAAAATAAACTATTACAGGAAAAAGTCCTCTCTTCTTTATCACAAGCCCGGTGTTGGCCTACTCTTCTGTTTTTCCTTCTCACGAAGTACCTCTGGGCATTCCATCCAAACCAAAAAGTACAGTTATGGACTGGGACTTTTCATTTTGATTTAACAGGGTAAGACACAAAAGCACTTCATTTAAATCCTTTGCTAAATATTTAGCCTTATTCTCACCTCAGCCTGCTTACCAATGCAACTTTTAGTATATCTTGAAGAAAATAATGATATAAAGTATACTAAGTGCCATTCACAACATGAAATACAGTATGTGAGGATTAAACAGATGTATCAGGAGACAGTGATAGATCTGTATTGGCCTTTCCATTGTTAAAGCTTTGACTAAACTAAAACCTGTATTTGATTAGTACTTCTGATTCCTAGTCTTCATAAATGCAGTATCTGAGATCATCAGAAACATGACTTGCCTGTCCTTTGCATGTCATCAAAGTCAAATTATGAAGTCTAATTTCTGAAAGGAAAATATTTTAATACTGTTAATTACTTTTCTGGTGAAATAGTGAGGCTGGAAACAGCTGAATGATGCCAATTAAAATCCTCAGTTAACTTCTGTTAGGGAATAATTTAAAACAACAGTAATAGTGAAATACCCTTTAGTTTGTGAATGCACACAGTTCTTGCTATCATTGAATGACAGATAAGTATGGACCAGTTGGAAAATACCTCTAAGGGAGGTCTTTTAAATGTTGAGATTTGCCTTAATGACTTTATATAAAAAGTCTGCTAGAAACCTCCTGCAATGAATACAGCCCTCAACAGTAATATTTATGTAGTGTAATTAGAGTCTTTGTTAGGGATCCCATTATTGTTCACAGTGTAATTAGACTTCTAATCTAGTAAATGTGACATACTGCAATGTTCTGCTTTGTAAACATTATTGACTCCATTTTAAGACTGAGATTGCCTCATACCAACAAATAAAAAAAAAATCATGGGCTCATAAAACCTTCTAATTATTTAGATGAGCACTCTGTGGGTTCCTGATGTAAAGTTGAGACTGAACCAAGGTGAATATTGAGCACAGGTGCAAGCTTCAGTGCAGATGACTTGCCAACCTCCTTTACACCTCAGCTGGCTGCTTAAATATCACTAAGTTTGAGGGGGGAAGAGATGCAAATCTGAATAGCTTTTTAACCTCATTAGCACAGTCGTTTGTATTGTGTTTCTGCCTTATAGTTCATGTTTCTAGATAATAACAACCAGCTATTGATCTGTTGGTAATCCACCGTAGCCATGTATGTGTATTGATCAGTTAGTTTATCACTCATGGGAGGTAACTGAAAATGGGCTTGGCTAAACAGTTCCTTTATGGCTGAATTTAATTTTTTTGTAAATTTTGTTGTATCTTAAATGACCAAGAATTTGGATACTAAATTATTTCAGCAATAAGCAGAATGGGTCATTGCTAAAAATGAGGGATTATTTTACATTTGTTGTTAAAGACCTTTAGTACAACTGCTGTCTTGGTGTAACTACTTGTATCATTGTTTTTTCCACTCAAATAATAACATGATCCAAGTCTCTTGGACTCTGCTCTTTTGAGACCTGTGTGTGCTATATGAATTGAGAGGACAGCCTACTTCTCTCAGTCTGTAAGATCACTTGTCCTTGTCTCTCTCTCTCTCTGCAGTGGTCTTTGTTAGTCAAAATATCTTACAGTTCTGGTAGTAATTTTTGAAGAGTACAAAATGGGTGCTCTCAGCAATGAGAACAGGTTCCAGACAGGAGGCTTTTTGGATATAAACTTTGCTTTTATTGGAATAATGAGATGCTTTCTGTGCTGCAGCCACTGTATAAACAGTTCAAACACTAGGTGCTGGTAAAGCATCTGTAGTCTGGGTAGCTTGCTCTACTTGCAGTCTCTCACTGTGAAAACTTTCCCACAGCTGTGCCAGCAAACATCGCAGACCTGAGAAACATAGAGGTGCTCAACTTTTTCAACAACCAGATTGAGGAGCTGCCTACACAGATAAGCAGCCTTCAGAAGCTCAAACACCTGAACCTTGGGTGCGTATCTTAATGCACAGCTTTGCTCTAATAGAGGTGTTACCAAATGTCATTACAGCTGAACCTGTAACTTCTTTTTTTTTGATAGTAAAGTGGTTTTGAGGATAACCTGGGAATTACTGCTTCAGAGTGTTTGGTTAATGTCCTGGATAAACATAAACTTAAATGATCAAGCGCTTACTCTGGTGTACTGATAACCATTTAAGGACAACAGCAACTCATATTCATTGAATACTGTAGTCAAGCTGAACAATTACTGACTTTTACTTCCCTAGCAACTGCCTCTTCTGTGGTTACTGCATAAGAATCGAGCTCTGTTTCCTGTTCTGGTTTAAAAAAAAAATCCATGTTCATTTAGGACTTTAATTCCAAATTTTCAAATTCAGGTTTATAGACATTTCAGTTTATATTGAACCTGTAAAAGAAGCAGTATGTATTAGATATGGTGTGCATTTAGTTCAAAGAGCTAGTATTGACTGAACTTGTGCCAGGGGTGTTTCTGTGAAGTGTTCAGATTCTATATTCCAGTAGAGCTGGTGATACTTTATAATAAATACAGTTGCAGAGGGCTTTCTTGAATTATTAAGAAAACAAATGTTAAGCACAAGACCTTCTTAAAATTAAATGGGCATATTAAAGTGTAACTACTTAGGAAAGCACTGGTAGGTGTAAGCTTTAGCATTATAGGCTTCTCGTAGAAAGAATGTTTGTATTTTATGAATTTCAGCTTCTGAACACCTTATACTAAGCATTTTTTACTCTTAAAAATACCAGATGATTTTGGCTAGGCTCTGTGTACTCTGCTTTAGATACGTTTGTAAAGTGCTGATAGTTGAATTGCATCTTGAACTGTTGGAATGCCAGTGAATGTTTTAATGATAATCTTTCTTCCATGGTGTTTTTTTTTTGGTCACAGTAGATCTCTAGCTTTCCTTAATATCTGTTTCAACTTCTGAATAATTTTTCAGAGCAAATATTAATCAGGATTCTTTGTATTTTGGGGGTTAGAGCCATATTGTTGGAATTGCATATAGAGGTGTTGCAGTATATGAAGGAAGAAGTTGGGCACTTCCCATGGATTAAAGCAGTGACCATTGTTAATACAGTTCAAATACTAGTCTGCATTAATGAAAAAATGTTGTGCAAAAGACCACTTGGTGTTTGGAACAATAGACATTCAGGTCTGGAACCACATTTGCCACCCTCATGTATCAAGTGGCCTAAAATCTTAGAGATTAAATGCTCTTCCTTCTTAATCCCCTCCATGCACATAGTCTTCCAGGCACAGGATTTACCACCCAGTCTTAGCTTTGCAAAATGTGTTCTGCTTTGGACATCCTTGGAGTCAGTGACGAGGAAACTTTTGCCATAGTTGGTTTTTCTGGAGACAGCCCAGAAACCTTCTTGTCATCTTCAGTGCATGTATTAGAGGCTTCAGAAGAGCCACCTAGGGAAGAGAGGAACCTTGAATAAGAGCAGAGGTTATTTTTGGGAGGGTTTTGGCATGGAAGGGTCAAGTAGTGTGGAAAGACAGAAGGTGTACTTCTGCACAGAAAGCTTAAAATGTAACATTTGGAAAGTAGGTGAGGGACAAGCTCAGTGTTTGAACTTCTATAGGGATGAATAGTGCTGGGCAGCAACTTTGAGCTGGTTCTGTGTCTCTGCCAAAGAAAGATACCATTCTGCCTCTTGTCAGTAGGGAGAACATTCTTTCCCTCCCTGTTCCTTGCTTGCAAAAGGGAAGGCTGTTAGGGCAACTTGGTAAAAAGCCCTTTTCACTAGCAGAAAATGAGCTGCTTTCTTAGTCCTGTTTTATATAAAGACCCGTTTTTAAAACAGTGACAATTCTGCAGTAGCAATAGTGGAGAATGCCTTTCTGTGTTTTAGCTGCTAATACTACAGCAGCAATATGAGTTGTATGCCCACGATGGAACTTTTTGCTGGGGATGGAGAGGAAGAAGGATTTCATCTAGATTAAGCTACAGCGAGCTGATCTTTACAGATTCTTGTTTTGTTGCGGCTGGCTTATGCAAAAGGGGTAAGGAAAAGTGAGGTTATTTTCTGAGTTTGTGAAATAAATAGTATATATGCTTCTCCTGTCTTTGCTCACGTGGTTATATGGTCTTTCTTATTTTTGGTTGCACAACTTTGTCAGTACTTTGACTGGAGTTTTTATAGTTTTAAGTGTCAGATATTCATACATTCACATAACATCTCCTCTTCAGTTGTGACTGTTGTTCATCACTTTGGCATCAAAAGAGAATCAAATTCAGAGTATGTTTAGAGACAGCATTTGGAAGGTCATGTTTGTTTCCAGTCTTCACATAAGAATAGAATACTGTTCTTGACAGTAGCTACCTGTACAGGCTCTTTCTGAAGGTGCCTCTCTTCTCTGTTCTGCTTTCAAACCTGGCTGACACCTGAAGCAAGATTCATACACACCAGGTATATATTTACTGTATATATTTACATGCAATAGGAACTATATGAATAAGAAGCTGGTAGGTAGTTTTTTTCTGTTCATGTGATGAACAGCCATGCACGAACAGTTCATACACAAACAGTAAGGTTCTGTGAAGTTATCTCCAGCCATGTGCCTGCCTTCATTGTTACAGCAGCTCTAGTGATTATCTGTATCACCCTGGTCAAGGGTCTTTGAGGTCAGAGAGAAGTTACGATTTTCTCTACCTTGTCTATTCCAGGTTGTCAGAGAAGTCTTTTCCTTCTGTTACATGTCCTCATGTTGTTCTGGCTGTTGCCAGTGGGAACTGCTGTCCTAAACCCTCTTAAGACTGGCTGATTGAACTATATTTAGATTAGGCTTCATCAGTCTCAGGACTGACATTTTATTTACTTCATGCTCTATGTGCATCAATAGTTCTGTAGTGATACAGATTTGCTGTTCTTAAGAGGTTTGGGCAGCAGTTATCAATGAACATAAATACTGTGCACTTGAGATATTCCCCTTTGTACTTGGTATCATGGTGAAGGACTACATGGCAGAATGAAAAATGGTCAAGATGATGTGCAAAAGGCTAATTTGTGGTTTAGCTAGAAGTCGTCTACCAAGGACCAGCTTTCTCCAATGAAACACTGTTAAAGCTGAGCCTGGGGTTGTGACACCTCTCTCCCTTGTGCTCTATGTTTCAGGTGTGGTTGCTGATTGACATAACAGACAGAATTCCTCGAGAACGCATAAGTTTTGAGTATATTTGTGGGAATGAGAGGTCTGCATTGCAAAAAACTTGCTCAGTATCCTGGAACATCAAACCCTTTTCAAAACAAGAGGAAATCTTGGCATAGATTACATTTTTTAAGGAAGAAAAGGAAAAAACCAAACAAAACCCTTGTGACCTGTATTATTCCTGTTGGGTGGAGTGAATACTGATGTCATATTCTTTTTTTCTCTTTATTTACAGCATGAACAGGTTAAACACCTTGCCAAGGGGATTTGGCTCTTTACCAGCCCTAGAAGTTCTTGACTTGACTTACAACAACTTAAATGAAAATTCCCTACCAGGAAACTTCTTCTATCTGAGTAAGAAACTTTTCTAAAAACTCTGCTCTTCAGGATATGGTGCTTTGCTCTCTGCAGTTGAAATTTATTTGATACAGACCAAAGTACAACAGATCTTTCCCAATATTTATGTTTTTCTTTTAATATATCTTGAATATTTCTACATATATCACTGATATACTGTCATCTGACCTTTGGACACAAGAAGACTTGCTTAGTAATGGTATATTAGTTTTCTTCTGAGTAATACTTGCTTGGGTCCCATACTCGGTTAAAACATCATGGAGGGTTGCAAGCCTCAGGGGAAAATAAACTGTTTGCAACACAAATGTTGTGTGTTGAGTCTGAAAACAAATGTATTCTTGATGGTTCATTACTAAAATAGTTTTAACAGCATGTGGGTGTTGAGGTGTCCAGTACATTAAAACATATGCTAAGGTTACAAAGCTTGGCAGAGGAATGGTAGCGCTAAGCTGACCTTTGTATATGTTAAAAATGTATACCCAGAGAGTTGACAGAAAGGTATTTTAATGCATATGTGCAAAAGGGCTGCATTATGGTTGCCTAAGCAACTTGAATTCTGGCACTTTCTGGATTTCAGTGATTCTGCTTTTCTGTTTACTATGCTAAAGTGACTTCAGGATCAGTGCATTCAGCATCAAAGTGACAGGCGAGGGGAGAGGCATGCTGCTCTTTAAGGGATGTTGTGATTGTAACCTGGCACAGGGAAATCTTCAAGTCAGCATTATTAAAAATGGTCACATTTAGTGAAATGAGAATAGGAGGAGTGAACTACGTAAGACAAATGGGATCTCCTCTAGTGGGAAGGAGAGGTTTTGCTGATTTGACCACCTTCTCTCCTGCTGCACCTGACAGTTCTTTGTGAGTCTCCATTTTAATTCCTTTTTCCAACTGTCATGTATGCTTGTTCAATAATAGCAAGCTGCATAGTTGTGCTGGGTCATCTTTTTTTGATGAAATTTAATTGAGAATTCGCATGGAAATTACAAATTATAGTGTCTGAGTCTTCTGTATTTCATTTCAGATCTCTTTCCCACTGTGGTTTCTGTAGAGTTTAACATAGTTGTATATTTGTAAGAAAAACTCAGAAATCTTAAGTGTTTGTTTAGGATGCAAATTGATGTAATAAATAAGAATCAGGGGTAATAAAGAGTAATGACTGTATTCTCATATCTGAGCATTCAGGCTATTTGCCAGAATCTGCCAGAGTCTACTGTTGCAGAAATTGTTAATTGTGCTAGTTCTTTTGAATATAGATGTTTTCCTGAACTCAACAACAATATAATAAGCCAGTAAATCTAAGTTTGACCTGCTTGTTATTATTGTGAGCCCTGGGTATGTCAAAGGCTTTTCACCAAGTCAGGGTTATTAATCAAACCTGACTCCTTTTTATTGATTAGACCTCAAATGGTTGGGTTATATGCCACCCTGTTTATATATTGCTATTTAATTTGCAGCCACCCTTCGTGCACTCTATCTAAGTGACAACGATTTTGAAATCCTGCCGCCAGATATTGGGAAGCTCACAAAGTTGCAGATAGTAAGTAATTTATCTAAATTCTTGGAAAATCAATTCACTTTCGCAACACTTGTAGGAATAGAATCCAGTCAATTTGAGGAGTAGTAGGGTAGGTTTGCAGGAATAGACCACTACACCTGGAACTGTTTCTTGTTTACCAGAAGACACTTGTAAATAAATTGGAAGAATTGAGCATTCAGGAGAAAGTTGGGGGCAGAGAGAGTAGTGTTCTCTTTTGGGCTTCTTTATGTTAACTGAAAATCATTCTGACTGAATTTATATTTGCTCTTAGCTGAGTCTTAGAGACAACGACCTGATATCACTGCCTAAAGAACTTGGTGAACTCACCCAGCTTAAGGAATTGCATATCCAGGGAAATCGTCTTACTGTGCTGCCCCCAGAACTGGGTAAGATTATGGATGATCATTTATTTATTTGACTAATAATGATGATGATGATGAACTGTATTTCCTCTGAAATGGTTGTGCTTAAGTCATCTTATATGCTAATATTTACTCTCCTCTGAGAAAACCTCACTTTTTCACTCTTCCTGGATATGCAGGAGCCAGAAGATGATGTGTGGTTTTTTTTATTATTTTATTACATGCTACATTTTTCTTGCGTATTAGTACACCTGATTGCCAATTTTTTGCAATAGATTTGCATACAAAGCAAATACATTACTTTATATAATGTATCATAAATACTGGGTCAGCAAACCCATTCTTAGCTCTCACTGAGTTTTGAGAACACTATTTAGATTAGCCAAAATTATATTAAGCAAAAATGACAGTAGAATAAAGTGGCTTCTTATGTGCCTATACAAAGTGGAAGTTTGATCAACTAGAGTGAAATATAGCTAAATGAGAGGATTTTTTTGTTTTTCAATTTGATAGCCTACCTTCTTAGGGAGCTGACAGCTCTTTAACTTAAAGGAATGGAACTGGTTGATGTGATTTGAATTTGTGATACTATGCACTTGAATACAGTTATAGTGGCTTCTTTCAACCTATGAAGTAAGAGTTCCTTGAAACTTAAGTATTGATTTTGCTGAATTTGCATTGCAGTACTCCATTTTATGTGAGGGGCATGGTTCCTGTTTGCCCCAAGCCAGAAATTGGTTTCTGATCTTAATTTTTTTGGAAATATTTTCATTGAGAATAATGTTGTTATGTCAATAACCTGTTTTTGAAACACCTGCTACACAGAGTCTATTCCTTGTTCCTTGTTATTGTGGACTTTTACATGGGGAAGCTTCTTTGTTTCTACTGGTACCTTCCATATAATAGTTCCCAAAACTCAGAAGGATAGGGACAGAAGTTAGCATAACTAAAAGATAAAGTAAAATTACTTGTTTTCATAAGAACTTGCTTTGACACGTTGTCCCTGTGTACTTTAATGTGACAGTTTGCAATGAATGCTTTTTGTTTTACAGAGCAACGTGCTTTTCTTCTGTGAATTAGGAAGGTATTTGCTTTGACTCTTATTTGTTTGCCCACTGTAGGGTTTTTTGACTTTTCCCCACACTAGTGGATAAAATTCACTCTGCTTCCTTCAATTTTGGATGTTTATGTGTTGATATGGGTATGCTTTCTTTAGGTTTTAATCAGTCATATTTATTTATCAGTTCTCTCAAAGGCAACAACGTTTCAGAAGCATGTAGTGTCTGCAGATGTAGTTTTCTGTAGCTTCCTAAATTATAGCTTTTGTGTTTTTTTCAGAAAGTGGAAGATGAATGGTGCACTGAGCCTAACTACCTTCTTTGGCTAATTAAATATTCTAAACGTGCTGCTGCCTTACAAGCATAGCAACAAATCCCCATTAAATGATTTTACTATCAAATCCATCCCAAATGTAGATGTTTGAAACAAAATTCTTAATAGTTATTTTGTATTGACCTGCACAAAATTCAGGATGGCCAAGGGAAGTTTTTTTCTTCTAAGCATTTCCTTACATTTTAGAACAATATCGCAATCTGGTAAAAAAAGTTCTTGTGATTTTTGCCCCAGTTGATAAAGGTGAGGTTCACTGACATAGCTAAGTCCTTGTTACCTCTGTTCTTTATTACTGAAAAGGTATTTTGTAATTTCTACTTTTCTTTTCATGTATTAATTGATTAATGTTTCATTTTATGGTCTTATTCAAGATCCTCATTTCTGATCAGTTGCTATAATTTTTCTTGTGATCTATGCCATGGATAATTCTAGAACCATCTCAAAGTTTTAAAATAGATTTTGGCATATATTTCCAGAACAACATTACACTGAAGTCTAGATTTGTAATTTGTGCAACTTGCAGGCATATTTACTGTGAAAAACAATGTTGTGTTTGTTTATTAAGCATCTAGGCACATATGTAGGGAAGGAATGGAACTAGGATTTGGAAGGCTTGTTTGAGATCAGGGAGCAGGACATAGGCAAGAGTGAATCTCTGCAGCCTTGTTTTCCCTTCTGTAAATCAGAGCAGTTTAGAGAAGTACCTCTTTGCAGATGGTTTTAAAGCCTGCCAGTGAAAGGTGGCATGAGAGGGTTACAACCTACTGCATGGACTGCTAATGCCATCGTCACCATCTGAGGCAGAACGAACTTTGTCTGCTGTCCGTGTTCTCCCTCCTAAATTTTTAAAATTGAATTATAATGTACTCAGAACTATCCAAATACTTTTTGGTGTGTGAGTCAGATAAATAGCTTTTCAGTGAGCTAGTCCTGTTTGCATTAATTGGAGCTGCTGCTGTTCCATTAAAAGTAAACAGTCTTTTCTCTCTCATTATCACTTTCATAATTAAAGGTGCTGAAGGCTTTTGACTGGCTTAGTTCAGGCTCTGGTGGATAGCAGTGAGTCATTGGATGCTCATTTACCACAGAGATGGGCACAACTGAATGATGAGAAGGATGTATGTGTTACATTAAACCGTTTTTTAAAGGTAATGTAAATAAGTGCAGAAGAAGGAATGAAGAGTAGGGTATGAAAAAGGCCACAGACAGGCCTTGGGGTCACAACTTTGGAATGGAAATACCAATAAATAACACCCCACAGTCAGCCTGTAATGTCACCTGATGTGATTAAGTGTGGCACCAGTACAGGACTGGGGGAGATCACTGTTGTGTGATCTCCTCAATTGTGTTTAGCAAAGAATACCTACTGCAAATATAAGAAAAATATTTCTGCCCAGGAGGAAGTGAGAGGACCGAAAGAGTGCACTGATCCCTGGGCGAGGTTCTTTTCTGTAAATACAGTACACGTGAGTGATGAACACAGGAAATGGCCTGGAATAGGTGGGTGGAATTTGCAGCTTGTTTTTATCATTTGTCTCTCAAAACCTCATTCGTGAGAAATGGTGGTGGGCAGTCATATATAAACTTTAAAGAGGCGCTGGCATTTTTTTCCCTAGCATTTAAAAGGTTATGTGCTGCATTGCAAGACAAATAAATCATGATTCACTGCAACAACAGAGTTGCAGTCAGTTATATAAATTGCCAAGGAGGCACTAAATCTGTCACTTCGTGTGTTCTGACCATTTAACAATGAGAATGGTTTGGAAAGAAAGTAGACTAGAAACAAGAACCATATAAAATGGTAGACACAATTAGTCACATCAGTGATGGTGTTTTGAGTTCATTGTTTGTTCATCTGGGTGGATCCATATGTGCCACATCAAAGATTTTCTCAAGAGAATCAGGAGTGTAAGGGTAGTGTATGCTAGTACTCACAAGGATGTAGCTAAATAACCACTCAGTGAATGTAACTAGCTTATCTCTGTTTGCATTTTTGATATGAAAACAAGTGGTATGATTTTTAAAGCCCAGATTCTAATGTTGCCTGTGTGCACTACCCTGCTGCTAGCACATCTGTGTGCACATGTAGTTTGGTCATGTTTATGCATATGGAAGAACAGTGATTTCTAAGAATACGTTCCCACTTACCATCCTCCTTTTTCAAAATTGAATTTGGCATCAACAGCTTATAAGTTGCTGTTCAATACTATTCGAGTTTATCAAATAATTTCCTCATGTAAAGAGAGACATTATCAAAATTATAAAGTTAGTCCATACTAGAAAAGAGGAAAATTCAAGCCTTGTAAAAAAAAAATAAAAAATCTTGATGGGGTAAGTAGCCATGTTCCCTTTTAAGGAGCATGAAACATTTTGTAATTTTAATTTGTGTAGCAGAATAATTTAGTAATTCTTTCATAAATTTTTAGTTACGAACAGCTAAATTACATTCTGTGGATAAAGGATTGGTGTTAAATACAAAGTTCAAGGAATTGTGCCAAAAGCCTCCGTATTTCCATCACAGGAAGACCTTTTAAAATTTAGGCTTTTGAAATGACTCTAGAATTTGTGAATTAATATTCTATTACCTAAAGTAGTAGGTGCAGTTGTTTGTTCAAGTAAATATTAATCACAATAGCCATTTACTCAGGTAATTATAACAGGCATGTGCAAACATAAGAATCACTTACTTTACATTTCTTTTCCAAATGTTGGAAGCTTTCCACTAGTTGATATAAATGCAAACTTTTTTAATTTTATTATAAACTGTCACTGCACCTGCCTGTGCCGCAACACAGCACTGCTCACACCCACAGTACAGGTCATTCATTGGTGCTTGTTGGAAGCCTGAACTCTGGGGCTCTTTGGACAACCGTAAAAAATATGTATGTGACAAGATAGGTTATGGAGAGAATATTTATATAAAAAAGCTTCTCTGAAAATCTGTCCATATTCTAATTGGGTTTCTCATTTAAGGTTTAAGCTAAAAGAAAGAAAAAAAAAAAGCCAAAACCACTCCACCCTACACCCTACCACTTGTTATGTAGTTAGAAACCAGGCTGAATGCAAAGTACTTGATGGACATTGCTGTAATTCTTGCCAAGCTTTCCAAGATTCAGATTTGATCTTGCATTAGTTTTTAAAATATGCAAGTTTTACAGTCACTTCTCAGATGACTACAGTGTGTGTGTGTGGGTTCTCCTCATGTTGACTGTACTCTGATTATAAGTACCATCAACATAATAATGATGTTTCTGTCAGCAGATACTTCATCTGTTGTGTCAGAGCTTTAGTAGGTAAAAGTGCTGTAATTAGAGCCAATCTGAGCAAATGTTGCCTTTGTTGCTGTATTTGGTTCATTTTGTGTGTTTCATAGTATTTAAAAGTGATTTCACTCTTCTGAGTGCTTGGCAACCTGTGTTTGAATGGAAGTTTCAAAGGTGCAGGGCAAAAGCAATATAGTGAGTCTTTTTTGAAGTCATTTTTTTAAATTAACTAGATTTTGCTCTGATAGGGACCCTTCAAAGAGAGAATGCTCTGTTGAATTCCCATGTAATTGAGAATCTCAGGGGAGTTTCTGATGCTGGAAAAAATGTGCAATATATTTCAAAATAAATTGGGATGCTGATCCTCTAAGCCTGTAATACTTCCTGTGCCATTAAAGTGTCTTTGATGTTAAACTACTTTGACATCACGTTAATTTTCTTTGCTCCAAAAGCCATCTGCTGCATAGTGTGTTTCTTGGGTTTCTTCACTGGGAACACTTAGCAGAGACTGTTGGTCTGCCCCTTGGGATCCCAGTCAGCACTGGACATTTGTTACGCAGAGCAGTGAAGGAAATGGTATTTCCAGCACAACATGTCACCTTTCAAAGAAAGAAATCAGTGAAACTTAACAGTACTTGTAGATCTTCTAGTAAATGGTCTTGCTCTTACAGGAGGAATGTGGGAGAAATTAATTTAAGCAAGTTGTAAGTAATAAATAAATAATTTTAGAATATATTTTTGAAAATACATTTTGAAAGTACTTTTTGAAGTAATTTTTTTTATTTTTGTTAGTGTTCTTTTTTCTGCCTTTCCTCTTAGCTACCAGGACAATGGCACCAGCTGGGCTGATTGCCCTGGTGCCTGAGAGCTGTGTGTGGTGGACTTCAGGTGTTAAAACAGCCTGATATGTCGTGTGGCAGTACGAGCCATTAGCAGAGTGTTGTTAAGCGAGGAGTACCTTGTGTACTGCATTGAATAAGTTCCTGGTTTTTGGCTTTCATATATGAATGTTATTATTTACTCTTTCTACTAGTTGTCCTGGTGAGATCTGCTTTGTTGTGTGTTGTGATGGTAGACGTTTCCAGGGCTCTTCCCTTGTTCCCAGAGAGCTAACTTCTCTTCTCGTCACTTGAACATGGAAATGTGTGTTTGCCCAGCCAGGTTAGGGTTCTAATCTGTCTGTATTTAATACCTGAAGTGTGGTTTAAGGTGGTAGTTCAGCATTTCATCCATCCTCTTCTCTTTCCCAGGCTTCATCTTCAGTCCTGACACATTGTGAAGTCTCATTATACTTTAGTATAAAGATTCTGGCTGGTCTTTGCTTTGATGCTGGAATTTTGTATAAACTCAGGGCTACATTCACTTTGTTTGAAACTCTCTCCTATGAAACATGCTGGAGGATAAAATTCTCTTCCCATACAATTGTAATAGCTGTCGCAGAGGCGATACCAGTTTGTCCTGTAACACTTCACGTTTACATCGCGGGTAAAGAATCCAAGATTTAGTTGGTCTGCTTTTACTTGATTTATTTCAGCTATGTTCCCCTTACTAAGAGTTGAAGCAAATGGAGTAGCTACTATGGGATCACAGTATCATCAGACTATTTAACCTATCAAAGTAAAGAGTGAGAGAACACTTGACTGCTGATCCTCACTCACTCCATAAGAGCAAAGCACAGGTGGTCTTTCTCCCTTGTAGATGGGCAGAGGGAGCAGCAGTGTTTTAGAACTAAGTCAGCTTAGTTCAGCACAGAATAATGTATTTTGACAGTGATGAACCATTAGTACAAGACACAACTGGCAGAGTCTCTGTTTCCTGATGTTTGTCAGACCAGATGTTTTTCTGTTTGAAATGTGTTTGTGAACTCTTCAGTTATTGAACTGACGCAGATCTACTGTTGTATGTATTCAGCTCAGTGCTGAAGTTGGGGTCTCATCTCTGAACTCATAGTTGGAAATGATCATGTGCATCTAAGAAGTTGTAAGAATATCATTTGATGCTGCAAAACTTGTTTTAACTCCCTGAAAGTAATTGTAAAACTGAGGATGGACTTAGGCCTCAGTGTTTGACTTTCAGATTGCTCCCTCGGCCTTCTCTTACCCTGGGGCTTCCTGTCTAACACTCTGCAGGGGAGATTGTGGGCTTTCCCATCTATGTGGGTAGGAAAGGGGCCAGGGAAAGACTTCCAGCCTGCTTTTGTGTGATGGATGCTCTGGATTATCTCGTTTATTTGCATATACTGAATCTGATTTCTTGTTATCTGAGACTTGAACATTTTCCCATATTATGTAGAACCCCCACAAATGCTATTTCAGCGTTCTCTGAAGTGCTGGTGGCTTGAAGTGATGCTGTTAGACCTTTTTCAGTATAAGGATGTAGGGGTGAGAGGGTAGAAGTGTTGTTGGGGTTGATCTTTTGGAGGCATTTCAGTCGAGGTTTAGATTTACTAAACTTAGTTGTTCTCTGTTAGTGTATAGGAACTCATCAGTAAGCAACTCTGTATTTTTGACATATGCTATGGAGATGTAGATTTGTTTATCAAACTGAGTATTTCCGTGGATATTTCTGCTGGTTCCAAAGAGACTGAGTCACACTGCACTTAGGTACAAAAAGACTTTGCTTTTTGTTGTCTTACTGCTCCTTCATAAATACTGTTTAAATCTACTGTCTTCTGTTATTAATCCTTCAAAAGTGCTATGTCTTCAAAGCAGAGATGATCTTACTTGTTTATAAGAATGGTATGAGTTACTGGTGCACGGCCTTAATGTGCTTAAGATTGGGGTAAAAATCATTGGCTTTTTATAATACTTTGTGGCATAGAAATGAGTATATATTTTCAGTTTTTTACATAGGTATTAAGACATTCACAATTAATTGCTTTGGTATCTTTTTTATGACATAATAGTCGTTACATTTCTTCCGCCCCCACAGTTAAGACAATCTCTCTCTCTATTGAGACAAAGCAAATGCCACAAAAGTAATAAAAATTATAAGCCCTGTAGTGTAAAGTAAATCTAAAACAAGCCAGGACAGACATATTTTTACGTACAAACTAAGTTTAAATTTAGTGCAGTGGATTGATCCCTTACTTAGCATTTAATAAAACAGGATTCAAAGGCAGTTACATCTAAATAAATTACTAAAACTAATTTTGTTCCTCCTGTTATATGTATGATGGAGAGTAAGACCTTTGTGTTGTAAAAGGAAAGAATGTTTGAATTGCAGTCTTAAGAGGAATCACTAAAAGGGATGTGTTAAAGCTTGAGGACAGTCCTTGAGGTCAGTGAAGCAGACTGTAGGCTGGGAGGTGAGTCAGAGTTTCAACAGGACACAACAGATGTGAAACTCAACAGTATACAGGCTAAAAGTTATATCCATTGGTTTTAATGAAGCTCCACTGGGGATGAATTTAAACCATTACAAAGAAGCGTTGATCTGGCATTTTACAGCTAGGATCATGTTTCTTATGCTGAATGCCAATGTTCAGTTCTCAAATGTCAGAGTTGTTTAATTACTTAATTTCACCTTTTAATTTTTGAAAGTATTTAAAGTGCTGCCAGGGGGCATTCAAGTGGAAAGGACAAGCCAGGTTAATGTTCATTCTGTTTCCTTTTGTATGTGTTGAAGTAATGCTGATGTACACTAGTCATACCTTACTGTACCTCCAAGATACATCCATTGGGTAAATATTGCACACTTTGTATATCATGCATCACAAGAGGATGAGGGGCTTGTAGCTTTATATGAAAGGGGTGCTTGCAGGCTAGGTCTAATGGGCAGTAGTAGCCTGCGAGGTCTGAAGGCGCCCTTGGCCAAAGTGATGGGTTGTAGTATTACTGGCTCTGATACTCTCTGCAAACACAGCTGTGGGAGGCAGCATTTGATTTTCTATTATGAGCTCTTTTCTGACCTTTGGAGACATTTGAGCAAAACATGAATGTTCACACAAACCACTTCTGTTTCAACAGCACTGTAGAAAAATAGCAAGAAACATTAATGATCATGTTTTAGCTCAAGTGCAGGATAGATCCACTGAGACAGGAAAGTGTAACTGCCTTCTTATCCTTTAAATGTCTCTCAGGATGAGGTGTGCCCACTGTCATATGAGGTGGCCCTTCTGGCCACGCATGGCTGTAGGCACTCTGAGTTTAGGAAGTAGCGAATGGTATTTTTTGTTAGTGGATGACCTAAGTTAGAACACATTACAATTAAAAATAAGCAGACTTTGATTTTGCAATTGAATTTTCAGGAGTTTCGGTGTAAATCTATTTACTGTAGCTCACAGGTGGCAGCTAACAAGAGATTTGGGTGGTAGACAGTTTTCGGGTCTGCACAGCTTAGTAGTTGAGCATTAGGAGCAATTTGCTTTTGAGGTGAGGTAAACAAAGAAGTTAAATCACAGGGTTCCAATCAATCTTAGGGTTCAAGATCATCTTTAGGTACAATGAGTGCTGAGAAAGAAATAAAAATGCCAGGGTCAGGCATTTCTAAGACCACACAGATGGCTTCTCTTAGAAGGCTTTTGATCATTCTGTGCAGGTTGTCCACAGCAGTCAGCTGTTAGATCTCTGCTCTTCCCTTTTCCAGATTCTGTTCTCTTTTCGGTGTCCACTTGCTGGTAGCAGCAGTGTCCACTCTGCAGTCTTCCTACTTGGAAATCTAATTTTACTCAAGATAGAGTAAAAAAAGTACCCATTGGACTTAGAAGGTTCTTTAAGCATGTTAAACCTGGGTTCTGAGATGTATAGTTTGGATGGTTTATTAGAATAATTTTAGAAGCACTCAGTAATTTGAATAACATTTCTGTGCCCTAGGAGAGGGGCTATGCTGACTAGCCTTGAAGATGGCCTGTTTCTCCTCGCTTACCAGAGGCATATGACTGTGATGCCTTTTAGTGGAACTAATCTCTTTCAGTATCACAAAATAGCAAGAACTTTAAGTCCAGAACGAAGAAATACAATTTTAGTGAAATGATTATGCCAGATTACAGAAATGATAAATACCTTTTGATAGGTAGATGTGCATGGAAAGAACAAAACATCCATGACCAATGCAGTCTCCTATCCTAATACATTTTGTGATTGAATCTTCAGTGCTGGAGTGTTACAAGAGGTAATTCTGTATTTTGCTTACTGAAAGTATCTGAGGGATTTGATGTGATCTGTGTAGCAGAACAATATATAAATTTCTGAAAGCCCTGGAGACAGTGTTCTGCTGATGCTGCTGTTAGATGCATGTAGGCACATCTGCCATGGCTTTTTCCCTGGCTGTAGTGCTGCAGGGGTGGAATAACAGCGTCTTCTAACACGGTGCTGCCATAAAAAAATCCTAGTCTTTCTAGGCAGGAGACTTTTGGAGTTGGGGGATAGGGATGCATGTGTGCAGTGTCCAGTTGCTCAGCCCTCCTGGGGTGAACTGGTGCCAGAGCCATTGCTTCAGGCAAATGTGATCATCTCTTCCACACTGCTGGATTTGTCCAGTGCACTGCAGCAGAAGAGTCCATGCAGTGCTCCCATGTGTTTGGCTGCCCCGAGCACATACTATTCCTGAGATGTAACTGAGACTTTGGCCTTGTGCTTGGGACTCCTGGATGTATGCCCTTGATTCATGGATTTTTTAGCTGTAAGCACAGAAAGGACACCAGGATATAGCCCCAAGCACTGTACAGTGATGCGGGAGAGACACATTTCTCTTCCGTTTCATTTTTAATTATATGGCTTCTTTGTGCTCAAATGGCTTGCCTTGTGTCAAGAGAGTTAGACTGTTTCTTACTCGGTTCTGGTGAGGTGGGACACTCTCCCTATAATTTCGTATCCAGTTTAATTTTTTGCTTGTTTCTGTCCTTCATTTCCAGATGGAAATTTTGGTATCCAGCAGGAAGGTTTTTAAAGCACTGGTTGCCCTGTCCTTCCTGTCTTCTGTAGGGCAGCCCTCCTTCACACGCCTGTGGGGAACCTGGTGCTTGCCCTGAGGACAGACAAGTTGTTCCTTTTCTCACTACCACACTTGATTAAATTCTTCACTTATAATCCCTAGGCTCTCACTCCAGCTCTAGGTGGCTGGTGGGATGGGCTGCCAGGCCAGCTGCTGCTGGCAGGGCTCCCAGAAGGACGTCCTGGGTGGGGAGGGGTTGATTTTGGTGTGGATGCTGAATTTTTGTGCACCCCAGTTTTCTCTGTAATTAGATTAATTAGGGTCTCTGCTTACCTCTGAAGGTGAAAAGAAATACTTGTACATGCCTTCAGCATGTTTTGGGGAGAAAAAGAAGACAGAAAAATAAAGCTATAACATTGGCATGGGGGCCTGCAGGTTATTCTGCTTGAACAGTCTTGGTTTTCCTGTAAGATTCCATTGGCTCTGGTTGAGTAGTAATTATTACAATTAATTACGTTTAAATGGACCATGTGGTATTTGTAATGGAAGTAGGCGTACTACTGTGGGAATGGAAACATGCAGCAGGCTTCCCTGGATGGTAAATTTCTGACACAGCTTGGGACAAGAGGATTCAGCTGAGACTCCAGTTTGGGCACATGTGACTTATTCTTATAAGCAGCATTAAACTTGACCTGTGATGGGGCCAAGCTTGCCTCACCAAATTTAACTGGTTTTATTAGTAGTACACAGATTGATCATTTTACCTGGATGCCCCACCTACAGAGTGCTTGCAGTGTTGGTAGTTTTGGAGAGCAGCATACAGGATTTTTTGCAGGTAATAAAATGGGAAATCCAATTTGCAGTTGCAAAGCAAGCCCCGGAGTGATGCATGATCTTCCCAGCAGTCCTGGTCAGAGGGTTAGAGCTGATCTCTGCTCTGGCCAGCTTCCCCAGCAGCCTCCACGGGGGATCCGGATGGCGAGAGCGCCAGCCCACGCCTTCAGCCAGCACAGGTTTAGACACACTGCTTTCTAGCTTGTTAGGTCCTCTTTGTCACAGTATTTAATCCTTTTTCCTGATCCTTGTTAGAACGGGGCTGCCGAGTCCCTTAATAAAGCAGCCGAGGCGCACTGAAGCGTGCGGCGGGCGGGCGCCTGACTGACGGCTGGGGGGGATGCTCCTGCCGCTGCGGGCTCAGGCCAGCCACAGACAGCTGGCAGATGAGCTTGTTAAGGTAACGGGGACTCCCTGATAGGCTGCTATGAGATGCTTGGCATCTTTTCACACCGTATAATGGCTTGTCTTTAATTGTGTTAACCCCTTTTACAGAGAGGAATACGCCAAGGATTAGCTGTCGTGCAGAATGTGTAGCCAAAGTGAGCAGTGAGCTCAGGGCTTGCAGCAGCTCCCCTTGCCTACACTTGCACAGCCCCTTTCATTTTGGAAAGCTGTGGTATCAGGTTGATTCCAGATTTCACCAGCAGCTTGGCTCAGTCAGTCTTCAAAACCCTGTAAATATTTTTTGTTTTGTTCCACATAAAGATTATTTTATCCTGTTGTGGTTTATTGTTGATTTGTGGGGGAAGGGTAGGCCTCTCTTCATTGTAAAATTCACAAAAATAAATTGAAAATGTGCCACAAATTTCTTAATTTAAAGAACACAATAAAGTATTTCAATGGCTAGACTGTCCTGGAATTCACCCCTTTGTATCCATAGTCATGTGGAGTTGCAATGGAACCTGTGCTGTTTTTGGGCTTGGGTGGTAAACTTTTACAAAATGAACAAAAAAAACCTCCGAGCAAGCCCATGACAGATCTCTTACATCTTCTGTCAACAGAAAAAGTAAAACTGCCATGTTAAAAGAATGGCATTGTCTATCTGCTTTTGTGAGTGTGTGTCACTCTAACCACAGATCAGAGTGGGATCTTGGTGCAGACATGCTGGGTGCTGGGAACGCAAAAAGCCCCTGGAGCAGGGATTGAGGAATGCTTTGCAATGCCAAGCTTCAGCAGAGCAGACTTCTACCAGAGAATCATTCTCCTTTCATTCCTGCAGATCATAGTGGGGATAGTGAACAGGTGCATTATCAAGTCACACTTAAAACTAATTTAATAAGTGGGCAGAGTTCAACCCTGCTTTGTAGTGTGTAGCAGCACTGAAACAAATAGAGTGGAACTGCATCTATCATGCTGGAAACTACTATGTACCTTCTGTTCCTCTTTGCTAAGACTGAAATACTTGCTTTCATTATGGTTGCACTCTCTGAAATTAATAAAAAGTTTTTACATTCACAGCGAGGTATTTCTTTCAAATTGTTCATGTTTCGAATATTTTTCATAAAATGTTTTGTTTGATCTCTTTCAGGTAATTTGGATCTGACTGGTCAAAAACAAGTCTTCAAAGCAGAGAACAATCCTTGGGTTACTCCTATTGCTGATCAGTTCCAGCTGGGGGTATCACATGTTTTTGAATACATTCGTTCAGAGACCTATAAATAGTAAGTATTACATTATATATTCTATCTGTGTTATTTGGTTTTTTCCCTGTAGTGTGTTGGGCAGGGTGTTACCAGCTACACACATTTTTCATAATATGTGCAGTAACTTGGTATTCAGAACAAATATGCAAGCCTGTACATTTATATTAAGGAATTTTGCCAAGAAGAAGGTAACTGTCATGTAGACAAGTTAGGAAAGCACAAAGACTGTTTGATACTGTCCTGCATTTTTTGTTTATTTCTAAGAGCTATTATATAACATGAAAGATGTAAAAGAACAAGCATCACAAGCCTTTTGAGAAGTACTAATTTTCAAAGTATGTTCAGTACGACATTATAAATTGAAACAGATATTTGTTAATGTTTTTGGATGCAGGTTGTTATGTTTTGAGCTATCCAGACTTCAAACCTGGTTTGATCTGGACTAATTTGCAAAAGTCTACAACCTTAGTGATTCAAATACAAGTACTAGTTCTTTCTTCAACAGTGTAAATGTGTGTGCTGGGCTTCTCCATTTTAGTGCAAGATTCCATGTACAAGTGCTGACCATTGGTTTAGGAAATAATGTCTTTAATCATCCACTAAATTGTAATATTTGTTTTAAGTAAAGATCTCCATGTTATTCTTTAGATGGGAAGATATTTTTCAGTGTCTAGCAACAATCTTGATGCTGTCTCCCTAGGAGCAGTGGGTAGTACAGCAACAGTACAACCTGGATTGGAAAGTTGGTTTTTGCATTTTGCCTTTATTTTAAAACTGTATTTTAATAATTCAGAAGCATTTCTGACAATCTTTTATATGGCTGCTGTCAGAATAAAATTACCAGAGAAGTGTATTCACAAGTGACAGTTGTGGGATTCCAATTAAGAAACTGAGATGCAAATTTCTACGTGAAACTAAATGACCCAGCAATGGCTTTTGTAGGCTATTGTTCTTAACTTACAGAATTTTAAATTAAAAGAATCACAGATGGGAGAGTGGTTGCAAGAATTGCGTGCCTCAGAAGGGTGCTGATATTTATGCTGTAATTCGTGTTCTCAAGACAGATTTATTCATAGATTTAAGTAGGCTGCAACACCCTTCTTGCAGTAGTACTCTGTACTACAGACATGCTGTAGGGAAGCAGCTGCCTGTCTCCTTGGACCATCCCTCCCCACTGTTCTTTGTGTACCTGCATCTTGGTTTCTTGATAATGTTTTGTAATTTTGCTTTATATTGTCAGTTTTACATTTCTGTTTGCTGAGGAGTCTAGGTTAGGGACCCTCATGCACTTCTCTCAGGGACCACTCTGGGCGTCATGGAGACAGCAGAATTTTAAGGACTGAAGTGCAGTTTTGAGAATATGACCCATATTCAGTTTCTGGGGAAGGTGGTGGGGGGAAAGCTGTTATTATGTATTTATAATATCAAAAAAATTAAAATGTAATTCTGGGTATAACAAACTGCTCTGGCAACTTTCCTGGGGTAACCAGAATTGAGGAGAAGGTTCTGTAATTCATCAGTTGCCTCAGCTGTTCTTTGTTCTGAGTTAGCCACATTTGGTTTGTTGTCTTACTCTTTGCTCAGTGTAGCAATGGCTAATGGGCCAATTTTGATTTTGTCCTCAGTAAATAATTGAAACCTTTATAGTTAATGGTGTAAGCAGAATCAGACTCTGGTCATTAATACGGAGAAAAATCAAAACCAAATAATCTTTTTGTGGCTCATTCATGTTTCTACTTTGATCTTAGAAGTTTATTACATTAATGTGCCATGATTTTCAAAGTTTAGTGATGAGAACCAAATGCATGGAGATGTTAATAATTAGGTGTCAATTTTAGATTTTCAGCATATGACCATTTTATATTTAAATCATAAATCTAAAGTATCAGTATAATTTGTTAGAAAACCAGTAACTTTTTTTGAGTCTTGATTTTCCTTTTTTGCCCTGCTAAAAGGAGAGTTCACGGATTTTCCTACTGATAAAAAAGATTGTCCTTTTTATTTCCAGTTTCCTCTAAATATGTGATTGAGAATTTCTGGGGTGCCATGTCCTAAAGATTTTCCTCTCTTTGCATTTGGTTTTAGGAGTTAAAACTCAGAAGCAGTGGCACAGTCTAGGTAGCAGGTCTGGTAGCATTATTGTGCAGAAAAGCAGATAAGCTGTACACTCAGAAGAAATTAAACTGTTTTTCTTGGTGGAATTCTGATCTTTTCCTGCTAATGACTGTATAGCTTCTTCAACTGCCTTTTTCTTTCAGAGCCTTTGAACAGGTAGTGTGTCTTTTTCCTATTAAGCAAAACAGAAGGCTGATATGTGAATTTAGTATTTTTCCCTGTGGGTATTTAAATAAGGAAAATCAAGTTCTTGAGTGTTTGTGTGTTTTATTGCTCATTCTGCCATAAAAAAAAATCTTCCAACATTTGATAGATCAAGACAGCTTTACTTTTGCTGTGAGGCAAAGCAGTACAGTTAAATGAATGATTGGATAGGATGCTGCTTAGCTAAGAAGCATCTTAGCTAACTAAGTGCTTAGCAACACTGAGAAGATAGAACATACATTAGCAGCTGACCATGAGACCAGTAAGTTTGCTTTGAGGTACTGGAAGGTGTAGACTCTCATAAACCAGAACTAAGCATCTGTGTGGTAGATGAATTTTGAACTCCAGAGACAGAGATGTGTTTCCCTATGCCCGTTGCTTTTGCTAGCTAATTGGAAATACTGACTTCTCCTTTTTGCGAGTTTCACGTTGTCTAAGACAGTGAGGGTAGGCTCATACTGTCAGGAGTGCCAAGTTTCAGAGACTCAACAAGCTACATTTTCACTAAACAGGTTATGGTAATATCTTTTATTTTGTGTTTGCAATGGCTACAACTTTGCTCAGTTGCTGTTAAGTTAGCCAGAAAGCAGTAACTCAGTAAGTCCTGGCAATGCATTCACATGCAGTCATGTAAATAAACCTTGAGGTTTCTGCTGATGACTGGCAGAAGCCATTGCTGCAGTCAGTGTCAGGGATCTCCATTCAGATTCTGTTGCATTCTCCATTCAGTGAGGTTGCACTTGGGAAGCAGCTTCCAAATAGATCACAAACCTCTTCTTTTCCTTTGTGAAATGTACTGGCTGTTTCAAGTGTACTTTGTGAAAAATTATATCCCATTTTTAGCCTTGTCTTGGGATATTCATGCTCTAGTGATTAATTGATAAGTAGGGATGACACTCATGAGGGATGATTATGTCTAAAGATAAAATGTCATTTGTCTTGCATACTTTTCCATTTCCACACTCCTGTTTTACATGGTACTCATGCACCAAGTATAAAACTGGAATTGCACTTTGCTTCAGAAGCGTGTTAACCACTGAGACCCTCAGATCAGCTCATCTTACTTCGTAGCTTCTTTCATTTCCTTTAATTTCCTTACCTTTCATGAGAAACGGTGCCTGGTGATTTTTTTCAACCCTAATTTTTCAAGGAAGACTTGTGCTGACAAAAAGATGGGTCATATATTGTGCTGGAAGATGTGTGTGGAGGGGCTCTTTATTCTTAACAGGAAATCCAGCAGCTCTTGGTACTTTGCTAGCTTTTGTTGGCTAAAATACACCCACTGCACATATCATCTTGTGACAGCATCGTTTGGAAATAGGTCAGTTTGCCAAGTGTATAATGATTCTTAATCTCTCACTGCTGTGTAACTTTCTGAAACTTTAGTAAGCTGAATTTTGGCTTTGATTCTATATATACTCAGGAGCTGCCATTAAACTCCCTGATAGTGTTGAAAAGCAGTTGAAGAACTTGCTTAAACAGTGAAGGATAATGGCAACCTTGTCTTCTCAAAGGGTTTAACTAAATGTTTTATTTTTTATTCATGCCTTTAGTCAACTTTCAGAGTGACCTTTTTGTTGTAAGCATATTCTCAGAGGATCTTCTCTGTCTAGGATACTGACAAAGAGATGATGTATTGTGTGATTTAGTGGTCACAATGTACTTAGATAAGTGCAGGCAGACTCAAACATTTGAAAGAAAACAATGGATTAAGCTCCTATGAAGAACAAAGATAATTAGTGCTTGATTAAGATGAGATAAAACTGAGATGTGCAGTTGGTACCAGTGGTTGGGTTTGGTTGCTGGCATTTGCAGTAGTTAGTCCAGAAGGCTACTCTTTGGGTACATTTCTGGAATTATTCATGTGCTCTTGATCGATCTTCCTGTGGAACCTGTTCTTTGCATGTTCATAACAGAAAAAATCAAAATCACTGTTCTATCACAGCAGAGCCCATTGCAGACATCAATACCCGATAGTGTAATCCCAGCTGAAACAAAAGAAATTGCTGGTCATGAGTGCATTTTTAAACTGCCCTTAAACTCAGCAATTAAACCTAGCTATCCCCTTTTAACACTTTATCTAATGATTGTTGTTTCCCTGTTTGACCTCCATACTCCAGCGAGGCAGAATTACAATAGAACAATCACACCATTTTTAAGTCTCTAGAAAGCAGATTTTTCCCCATGAGGCAATCGATTTGGAGTCAAGAGGCTCAACAAGATGTTTTGTGAAAGGGAGTAAGTTGCTTTCCACATTTCCATCAGGAAAGGTAGTAGAAGAGCAAGCCTTTTTCAAGACTGACGCATGAACTCTTAGCAGAGGAAACAGTTTGACAAATGCAGTGCTGAACATATATCTCTTGGCAGCATTGGAACATAGGTTTCCCTAGGCAGGTTGATCTGTGCTGAGCATTGTAATTGAAAACCCCATTTCATCGGCACTGACAGTGTGGAAAAATCCACCTCTTGATTCAGCCCTCTGTGTAGAGACAATCTCCCCAGCTTCCTGGGAATGAGTTGTTGTGCTAAACCCCACTATTATGCAGCAGCTGCTTCAAGGGCAACAGACACAGGTCATGAAGGAACTGACTCCTCTTATGGGTTACGTTAATGAAGAGTATTTCAGGATTTATTTTTAACAACTGAAGGAGACTGGCAAGATCAGAGTAGTGCACTAGAGTGCAAATACTATGTTGAAATAACTGGTGATCTTATTCCACAGTTGTTAAGCCTGTTTAAGTTAAGCCAGCTGCATGGTTGGTGCTGTCCAATGATGTGAAGATGATAAATCAGTAAAACCACCTATTAAGGAGTGAAAAAGAGGTCAGACAAGTGAAAAATCCGTGTGTTGGTTCTTGGGAAGCACATTGGGAAAGTGGGAATTGCCAGCAGTTGATATGGAGGCATCATCACTTTGAACTGATACGAAGGGAGATAGTCCTGAAATGGTGTTACTTGTGCAGCCCAGTCTAGAACCTCCAAGAATCCGATTTTCTTATGCTAGCACAAGAGACAGGGGTATTTAAATTATGTTTGCTGATGGTGCAAAGCTAGCAGCATAGAAAAGAATCAGCGTAC
Source organism: Rhabdornis inornatus (assembly GCA_013397075.1). Lineage (NCBI taxonomy): Eukaryota > Metazoa > Chordata > Aves > Passeriformes > Rhabdornithidae > Rhabdornis > Rhabdornis inornatus. Next base: position 3,749,406 of record VWZS01006228.1, on the reverse strand, counting down.
CACACAGTAAGAATTAGCAAAGAGGAGGGCTTGAGTGTATTACTTACAGGCGAGCCACCAGTGTGATATTCTGGAGTGAGGGAGAGAAAGATCAGCACAATCCCTGGAGTTTGGCTAAGAGTGGAAATTTTCTAATACAGAAAAGGAAATATTTTGCAGTTGTAGTCATTATATTAATGAAAGATGAATTCAGGAAGTAACAGGCAAAGTGTGGAAATATAATAAGATAGTGAAATGAACGAAAAAAGAAGAGGAAATTTAAAAGATATTTGATTTATTTAGCAAAATCAAGCCTGATAACATACGTCATGGCTGTTATTGGAAGGGAGAGGGGGAGGAAGAAACTTCATTTAAGGCATAGAAGAATGGTGGACATAGGAGCAAATATAAATAAGCTGGTCAGGTGTGTATTTGAAGGAAGGTCTCTTAATTATTAAGGGAGCACCGTGGTAAATAACCTTCTGATAGAAATAGTCTTCCAATAGAAGAAATGAAGGCAAAAGTCTTGTTTCAGTGAGCAGGAGTACGCGATGTGATTACTTGTGGCAGAGGACCGCGTGTCTGTGATGTAGGCAGACCTTGATTCACAGATTCACATCTTCTGATATTTGAGTGAAAAATTTAGATGACACCCCCATATATATTAAGATAACTGCACAGTACCACTGACATTAAACTAAGGGAGGCAAGGCTCTGTTTTATGTTAATATGAAGAAGAATAATTTTGCATGTTCCTCCATTTAATAACCTGTTTAAATAGTATGGTGGTTTTGTGCAGTAGTTTATAATTACTGAAAATTTTTCATAACCTAAGAATCTTTATTATTTAAGTTATATATTCATTAGGAAAAAATCATTTGGAGCTATGAAAACCTTGCTAACATATTTTTTTTTGCACTTAGGCTGTAGAGATACCTGGAGAGAATGCTTTTCTTTGGCTATCTCTAGGTAAAATTAAATTACCTAGTCATTGCCTGATTTTGTGACGGTACCAAAAAGAACAGGGCACAGTTGATTTCAGATGTAATTTCAAATGGTTAGTATTCTGTACTTCTTGGGGGAGTAAAGATCATATAGAAGATCACAGACCAATTGCTTGAAACATCTATAGATTCGGTTCAGCAGAGCTCAGACACCTTAGCTGTTTGTATGATCAGCAGACGTCAGGAAAGATTTAAGGAACCTAGATAGTATGAGTCTACCCTGCCTTGATAAGAAAGGCAAGTCATAATAAATGCTATTTACCTTCTTTATTTTTCTTTGATTTTGTCTGTAGTATTCTTTGGTAGTTTGTGGATGTAGTGGTTTAATCCCAGACAGCAACTTAGAAGCACGCAGCTGTTTACTCCTTCCCCTACACCCCATGGGATGGAGAGGAGAATCGGGAAAGGAAAAAACTTGAGTTAAGAGCAATTCAGTAATTGAAACAAAGTACATATAATAATACTACTGATATTAAAATATAATAATAGTAACGAAAAAAAGAGAAGAATAAACCCCAACAGGTCTTGCACAATATGATTGCTCACTACCCACTGACCAAGGCCAAGCCCATCCCTTTACAGCAATCAGTCCCTCTTGGCCAACTCCTCCCAGTTTCTACACTGGGCGTGATGTTGTGTGGTGTGGAATATCCCTTTGGCCAATTTGCTCAGCTGTCCCAGATGTGTCCTCCTTCTTCCCCAGGTTCTTGTGCAGTTCCTCACTTTCAGAGTATGAGACACTGAAAAGCCCTTGGCTCAGGGTAAGCAGTACTCAGCAATAACCAAAACATCAGTGTATTATCAATATAATTCTCATCCTGCATCCAAAATAGTGCACTGTGCCAGGTACTAGGGAGAAAATGAACTATAACCCAGATAAAACCAGGACAACAGAATAGAAGGCTTCATGCATTAGTTTTGTCTTAGATGCAGCTCTACAAATACTTCTAGAACCAGTATTCTCACTGTTCTTAGAGGGGCTGCTCGTATTCATACACTCATAACATGCACCATTAGTGAGTACTTCTTTTCCCTTCTCATTTGCGCTCTGTGATTGTCCAGGGCCAGTACAAGAAATAAGGTGGTGGTGTGTGTCCAACATTCTCTTGCTGGAGCTCTCTTAAATATTTCAGTGACTTTTTAGCCTGGCATCTTTGCCATTTGACCTCTGACATGGATGTAATATCTGTGTCCTTGGTAGCTGTGACCTCATTTATTTTAGCCTGGTTTCAGGGACTTGGTAAAGGTGGTGGAAAAAAGATGACCTCGGTGATCTATGTTAGGTGGGAGTCTCTGAGATGCCACATCTCCTGTGAAGATGAACTCATGACAAATTAAGCTTCTCTCAAAGGATGGCAAGAAGCAAGATGAGAAGTAAACAAGTGTTAATAGTCCTGATTCACACATTTTGATCACGTACCAGTAAAAACAATTTAAATTTACCAATAAAAATCTATTACCAACCTGATGTGGGGAAATATAAAAATATCATTTACATTTTGGTTCTGTTGTATTGAAGACATGGTACTGTATATTTTATATGAAAATGCTGATTTGTATTCCAACCACATGTTGTATTTATTGGCTGTATTTTAAAAATTGATAAATATATTAGTACATTATTTCCAACAAAGAAAATAGATGACTCAGAGTCCTGACATCTTTAGACAACATTTACATGCAAATCTGTAACTCTTCCCTAAAGAAGACCTAACTGGAACCCATGTCGAAAGACAAACAATAAAAACACTATATCTGTATATTTTTGTTTATATATTGCTAAGATGGATATGTAATAAAACCAAAGCTATCACTGATGTATCTGACAGATATAGATACTGCACGTATAAATATTGGTGTAACTACTGATACTGCCATTCCCTTTGATGTGAACTTTATATAAAGTTTAGAATATTATGCAGTAATCCAATTACCATGTCAAGGATGACAACCCAGGGTTTATGTCGCTGGGGCAGATGTCTGGAGCTGTGTTAGAAGTAAAATTGGAATGAAGTGAGGTGAATGCAGAAGCTGAGGAGTTGGTGGAACCAAAGCTAGAGAAACGGTAGTAGGGTACATGATTTAAGTAGGGAAACAACACAAAGTTGCATCAAACTATAGGGCAAGACAAGTTCAGTAGCTGAGTTAAAAATAAGTGGTAATTATGATAAATCCAAAATGAGTAACAAGTAGAGGTGTACAAAAGAAACTGGTAAGCAACAGGATCAAGGACCTGGCTTGGGGAACAGGTTCTTAGAACCTTGGGGTCTAAGCAGACAAGCAAAGAGTGAGATGTGCAGCTGCAGGCAAGTGACACCTTGGGCAGGAAAAATGATAGGGGGGATTGAAACAAGTTTCTGCAGTGGGAAAGAGGGCCGATCCAAAGTGGGATCTGTCTTGTTAGGCTCTTAGCCATTGGAGAGACTGCTTTTAGCTATCTGATGATGATTAATCTTTGAAACTAAATGGGCCCTTTTCTGAACTATGATAGATTATTAGTAATGATGAGGGAAGGAAAGTCATGTTCTGTTATGCATCTCTTCAGTGCAAGCTAGGTGGTCATTTAGAGAAGATGAGTTATTTCTCAGTCACTCAAGTAGAAGCCTGACTAACATTTTGTTGTGAGAAATAGTTTTAAACATCCAAGCCTCTGGGCATGCACCTAGAAGGTTTAGAAGACTTGACTGACAGAGTCTTAACTCACTAAAGTTCTCTCTTAATTCAATTGCTATATCAGTGAAAGACCCAAAAAGTGATAGAAGTACTAGTATCTTTCCAGCATCAGGGGAGATGAATAGACCAAATTGGATTATTATGAACTGGTTTACTCTGAAATTAATTTTGGGTTAAATAGTGAGAAAGAGACATGGGATTCTACTAGTGATGATACAAAGAAAATGGCTGTAATATGAATGTCATTAATACTCTTTAAAGTATGACTATGATTTTGAGAACTTTTTCCTAAAGAAATATTTAATATTATAAATTTGGTTGGTCAAGGCAACTCTTTAACCATAGAATCTTGTGAGACATTTAGCTTGTACAGCTACCCAACATTGTCATCAGAAAATGAGCACTGCATAATTTCGATGAAACACTTAAGAATTATCAGCTCCCTGATAGGTCTTGGGAGACAATTACCAAAGAGAATGTTTCTGGTGAGTTCCACAGAGATCTGATCCAGAGTCATTAAATGTTGTCCTCAGGTATTTGGAAGCAAATACACAGTTGTTTTTGATGACCTGGAAGTTGGTGAAAGGTGGCAGTAAAGGTATGGGCTGTCCTGGGTCATTTAATGAATTGTGCCTGTATACAGGTGTATTTTAAAGTAGCTCAAAGAAGAATTCATATCTGTGAATAATATATGCCAGATATACCACATGGTGTGGTTAGGATTACAAGAGGAGATAAAAACAAGTGAATACATGTGGACAGAGACACCTAGGGAGCTGCAAAATTACAGCTCGAGAATCTTTTCTCTCAAGCCTGAATCCTTCTTGCTTCCCAGGCTGAGAAGCTGATGTTAGCTGCAGACAGAAAGGAAATTTCCCAAGGTGATAAATGGTCAAAAACAACTTAGAATCTGGTGAAAAACAAAGTACTAGTCATAATAAAGATTAACACCTGTTGTTTTCCTATGGGATACATCCTGAGGCCTGGTCTCTTGGTTGTTTATCCCAATTAGCCAATCAGCTTCTGTCCTGTTCTAGTCTCTCGTAACATGCTTTAAATACAAGCTCTCCGCTCAATAAAATTGGCCTTTTTTCCCTAAAAAGGTCCATGTGTGTTGTTGCTTTTTTTCCTCTCTCTAGGTCCAAAACCACAAGTACATCTTTCCAGAATGCAGTCAGCACTGAAAAACATTTTAAGAGACATAATATAACCAAAGTGCACTGTTAGCTCACAGTTCAGTGTTACATCTGAAGGGTTTGACTGAATTCAGCATCAGCCCCAGCTGTTGTGGTAAGTAGTAAGTTCTTATTCCCATACTCACTAATCTGACATCAGCTGGGGCTGATGCTAAATTCATTCTGGTGTCAGTAGTTTTAAAGGGATGTTAAAAATGTGTTTAAATACAGACACCTCCATTATTTGAGAGCAGAAGTCAAGCAGATAAGGGCAGGAAACCAAGGTACAACTTGCAGCTTTCCTTGGACAGGCTTCCAGGGAAAGTAACATACTCATTTTTCTTCTATTGCCTCAGGATGCTTTCTGGGAAAATGTGTTTTAGAGCAACATCTCAGTGTGAAGGTTATTGTATGATCCATGATGGATTTTAAGACACTGTGTGTAGTATCCAAAGGTGATGATTTATTGCCTGATTTTAGACTTTACAAGAGCTGCCACAGTTGTACAGCCTTGTATCCAGTAGTGTGTTCTGCTGCTCTGACTGCTGTGGGCATGGTGAGTCCATCATCTCCAATGGATTCAAGGGTTTTCCTCAACATTTTTGGGGGGTGTTGTTGCTAACCAAAGGCAGTGTGTGCAAAGTACGTGTAATTCAGAAATTCAGCTGATACTCTCTGAGGGTAACTCACCTAATATTATTTGGGTTTTGTTTTTTGTTTTTTGCAGGATTTTTGTTTGTTTATTTGGGGTTTTTGGGTTTTGTTTTGGTTTGTTGGGTTTTTTTGTCTGTTGGAGAGGATATTGCAGGAAACAGAATTTGGACTTCACAGTAGGTAAAAAAAGAACAGAGCATTTTAAAGAAAATCCTTGAGACAGCAGGAGGAAGAAGAATAGATTGGAAATGGCAGACAGAACAATACTAGTTGAGGACTAATGTGGAAAACATCGGTTTTCCACATAATAAGGGGTTTCTGGTGGGTGGTGCATCTAACAGTGAACAGTGGTTTCTTAACCCTTTATAATCTTCAAAATTCAGTTGATTTGCTTTCTTTGTTTTCTTCTTCAGATTGGTTCTTTATAACCAAACGAGAAGAATTACTGCACACATTTGCTGGTTTTATTTGGGAAATAAATTAAAAGTGGCGCTTTTATAATCAAGCAGATCTGTCTGCAATTTCTATTCTCTATGCAGTCATATCTGTTTTATTGCATGCTGGTTTTTATTGAACTCCAGGTTCTTCTTTTAGTTCCACATTATTTCAGGGCTTTGTGTGATCTTTAGCAATTTTTTTACCCTTCTGGTGTGGGCTATCAGCTAGATGGAGAGGCATCCCTAATTTTATGATTGTCTTAATCAACCATTTATCCAGTGGAAGGCTGTGGTTGGAATTATTCTGGTGTAATTTGCTGTAGCCACATGTGTATAAGCTTTGATAAACTTTTTGAAAGCCATTATTTTATTTTAGCAGGTATCACTGTCATCCTGTTTATATGCACTTTTACAGTCCCTTACACCTAAAACATGTTGAAAATGGTTATGATCAGATTTCACTTCAAATTCTTGTCATTAGAATTAACTTTTTCTTGAAAAGGATAAGCTGAAAAGCAGGAACTTCTGCTATAAATGACACAGGGTTTCTCAGTCCTGCATTTCAATGGTTTCCTCTGATCAAGCAAGAAATGCCCTACTGTTAAAGCTGGGGATAGTCGAATTTAGGTCCTGTGTAGGCAGCACCTTTTGACTACAGCTTTGCAATGCCTTTTTTTGTTTCTATTCTGTACCCAACCACTTTAATTATTGAATCCTGAAAATCTGATATACTGAAAATCAGTCTCAAATATGCCAGGAAAAAAAAAACCCTGTAATTTTTCTTCTTTATTACACTTGATTGGAAAAAGTAATTGTAGTCTAAAGTGAAGTGTGCAGGAGCATAAACGGTAAATAGAATTAAATACTCTCCATTTCACTTGCTCCAGCTTCACACAAGCAATAATAATAAATGCAGGAATATTAGCCCTCTTCATAGTTTTGCCACGTGTTTTAAGAGGCTGTCTCCAGTGCTGAATGTAGACAGTAGCATTTGTTTCACTGAATGTGGAACAGTGATTTCCTAAATCCTTTTGGTTATCTGTAGAAATTTTTGGTCAGGTAGGTTTTCAGTCCTACAAAGATACATCTTGCACCAAATTGCTGTCACAGGATGGTAAGTATATGCAGAAGTAAATGGAGCAAATCCAATACCCAGTGCTGTAAGTATGGTTCCCCTTGGTAGGAAGAGGATATGCTTGATCTGTATTCACATGTGTATCCAGATTGCTACCACTAAGCTGCTTCAGCATCTAATTTTGTGATACTTTCTGCACTTTAAATGTTTTGGGACTTATCCAAGGTAAGAGAGCAGGATCCAGAGCTCTTCAAAGACAAGTTGCAAGAACCTGCTACCTACAAAGACTCCAGTGAAGAAAGATCACAGTTTTAGAAGAATAGAATTTAGGCATAAATACATGTGTGTCAGTTTTGATTCTTAATGTAAAAGGGATTTTGCTTTAAAAAGTTGCAGCTCTTAGAATATGAGTTTTAGTCATCTTTCAGCTGAATATAATTTCCAAGCTAAATTCCAAATATGAGTTTTGGGTATTGGGATGTTCTGTCTCCTGTTCATTTCTCCAAAATTCAAATTTACACTATTGTTGATTTTAAAAAAAGAAAAGGTATGCAAGGAATGACAGTGATGATCCTGAATATAAATTATATTTAGCAAATTGATGCAAGATAAAATTACCAAATCAACCTTTTTTAGTCTATATTTTATGGAATATCTAATCTATATTTGGCAGTAATTTACTCTTGCCCATGAATTTCTGACAGTTTCGATTCTTTGGTCTTATTAATCAAAGTAGTCAGCACCAGAGCAATTTTTATGAGACTCACTAGTCATAAAAGATTTATTATCAGATAAATCAAAGAAACAACTAGCATCTTAATAGGGTGAACAGAGTGGCATGTAAAAGATCATTTGAGACTACATGCTTTTGACACTTGTGTATTGCATTTACTGCTAGAGCCAGAGGTTCTGGTGCGATTTTCATTAAAATACTCATGACCATCATACAGTTGCTACCTTTAGTGCGGGACTTTCCTTCTTCTTCTTTTTTTATACATACAAACATACATACATACATACATGCATATACAGATATATATATATGTGTGAGTCAAGCAGTCACGAGAACAAAGAGTCACTTTAGGTTGTCCCTATAGTCAGCTGAGCACTTCAAAAACCAAGACAGTTCACCAAATAACTAAGCCATGCTCTTGAGGCCCAGAGGGGAAGGGCTGGGCCCTTGGGCACCAGTGTGGCTGATGCCAGGCTCCTGTGGACCCCAGCTGGTTCTGGCTCTTACATGACCATGAAGCAGGGGTGTTCAGGGGCTGATACGGTGGGAAAGTTATTTTGGCAGTTTTAGTGTGAATTACCTCCTTGCACTCAGTGCTTGACAGCCAGCACTAGCCCAGAGAGCAGCGGTGCAGCCGCAGCAGAGGTGGCACAGCTGAAGTGGGTTTAAACTCCAGGAGCTGGTTACATCAGCCCCTGAGCCATGTGTGTGAAGGCATGAGGAGGAGAACCTGAGTCCACTTCGTGCACGAATGAAGCAGACCTCTTATGAGGAGAAAACAACTGCTTTTAAGAACTGGAAAACTAACCCTAATCAGAAGTCTGGATTTGTCTTGTGTTCAGAAAATAGAGGGTGGAGAAAGTTCCAACAGTCTGTGTCCCACGTGGATCTGGTGAGGCTGAAAATAAACAAGTCTCATTAATGGAATTCTTGTAGGTAGCTTTCATATGTTTTGTGTGATAAAAAAATAACTGAAGGGAGATTGAATTTATTCTGTGTTAATAACCAGAAAGGATGTTTCTGGATGGCTACCAAGTGATGCAGAACTGTGAACAATACAAAAGAAACCCTACTGTTCCCTATTCCATTCAATCCCTTCTTTTCCAGGAGAAACATATTTAATTTTAGCATTGTTTTTCTGTGTTTGTGGTTCTAAGTGTGACTGAAAAAAAGGCTGCCTGTGGGATGAGCAGCTTACAGAAATGCTGTTGTCTTGTAGCCTTTAATGCTTACCTCCCTGGTATTCCAGTTAAGTCAGTTATGACTGAAAATCATTGCTGTGGGTTATTCACTTCAGTGTGCATGTGAGGTGTAAGGGAGCTAGATACAGTTCTCTTATTTTTCTTCTAGATACAGCTTTAAAAGTGTGATGGTTTTAAAACACACTGATAACATCCAGTAGTCAATGCTAACATCTGACTGCTGCACATTTTCTTCAGCTTTCTTTGCTTACTTACAGTTTCTGTGTGAATCTTTCTTGAAGAGTAGATTTTTATCTTCTTTTTATTCTTGGGACAAATCTATGATGAGACGTGGAATTTCTAAGCTATTGTATTTGTCATTAACATGTCAAAATAACCATCCCTGTGTACTTTTTATGTGGCTGCTACTCAGTAGTATTTGCATTCATAATAGAAAGGACTGTTCTTCTCTGGTCTTGATTTTAAGGCAGACGAGTTTGGGCTGGTCCATGTTTGGGAAAGCTTTTTGGTAGAATATATAAAACTACAGTTAAAAGAACTGTTAAATTCAGTGGATTAAAGGGTGTGATTTAGTCAGTGGCTAAGGAGTCTTGCTTGAAATATGTACATAGTTCAGAGTACTCCTAGAGTAAATTTGGAAGCATCTGCTGGATGATTGGTTAAGTGGGCACTTGAGTTTCACGTCCTTCTATAAATTGGAGAGGTACCTGGAAGGTGACAATGTGTAAGATGGAATCCCAGTTCCATGTCTGTCACAGATCTCGTGTGTAGGTTCAGTAACTTTTCAAAGATCTCAGAACAAGCTGTCTTCACCTTAGGGCCATAACCTCCCAAGACCTGTACCAGTAGACAAAGGTGTACATGGATTTTGGAGTGGAGAATTGGCAGGGCAGATGGCTGGTAAGAAATCAGCCAGTCAGTGCCAGACCAGTGTAGGAGCACACAGTTCTGTTTGTTCCCTTCACTGAGAACTCAGTTAACTTCATTCCCAGTGCAAAATCTACCTAGCCAGAGCTTTGTTTTCTGTCACTTCACCAGGATTTTCTTGAGTGCCATAGACAGGACAAAAGGCATAAAGATCTACTCTTCAGCACACAGAGGTCAAAAAGAGTTTAGGTCCAAGATCTCACAGCCCCTTCCATGGCACCACTGGTGGAAAGAGTCGAGAGCTGCTCTAATCACTAATGTGGAGAGCTTGAGGGACAGATGATGTTTTCATTTTCATGAGGCTGTATCTTGTACCTTGCATTTTTATTGCAAGCTATTGAGGGTGAATTCTGGTGTATTTGGATACTTAACCTGACCTGATGCATCTGAGGTGGCTTCTGGTGTGATACTTTTGCTATAACTAGGAGAGGTGGTTCAAAAACAGTTGTACACACACTGGTACATCAAATTATGCTATATTACCTACAGATTTCTTCACTGAGCCATTTTGCTTTTTTTTGTTTGTTTTTTAATTAGTAACATTGACTTCTTTTCCTTTGTTGGTTGACTTTACAGTTTCATTCTGGGAATTGAAACAGAATAGTTTCTTTCTCCAGGTGAAATTCTTGCAAATTCAGTCTGGCATTTCACAATTTACATTTTGATTAATCTGTTTACTTTTTGCTTCGGTTTTGAGACTATTCTGTAGATGCATGCTATAATAAGATTTTAGTCTCTTCCAAATAAGTTGATTTTTTTACTTTCCTCTGAAGTACAGTCCTGTTCACATGATAAGATACTGCCAACTAGATTTCCCTAGAGATTCAGGTGTGCCTGTGGTCAAAATCTGGCTGCTAATGGTGTATCAATTCCAAGTGATTCACTGCGTAGATTCATAGCTTTGGATGGGGCAAATATGTGTTTAAGTGTTGCAATAATCTGTATATCCCACATTGTTTTATGGAGGAGAGTTTGCCAGGTGAAGGTTCTTCTCAACCAACCTGAAACCCAAAGATGCATCTTACTACACTAGTGACAGTGACTTGAGCTATCATGAGTATTTTGACACTTGAGTTTGCAAAGATAAACAATGGCCTTTTACACATTTATGTTGTTTTGGGAATTCCTGTTGAGTTATGGCTGTACTAAATGGTTGCTTCCTTTTAAGAATTCCACTACCTGATTGTTGCTTTTTTCAGTAGTATTTGCTTATCAGCATTTAAATGCCAGGTATTCTGTGGCTTATGGTGTGAAGAATGGTAATTGAAACTTCATATTCCCTTTTCTTGGCAGCTCCTGTATCCACTAATCTATAAAATTATTCATCAACTTAGTTTCATTGCTTCATTAAGCTTAATATTTGGTTTTAATACTCTGAAGCATTGTTTGCTAGAGTCAGGTTTACCTGTGTTCACAAAGTAAGTAGTGTGAGTCGCTTTCATTATTTCCTCACTGAAGAAGGTATTAGCATTTATGTATAAGAAAATGAGACCCTCATATCAAGGGTGAATGTTAGTAATTCTTATTTTCCTGCAAAGGATTGATTTGTGGTATTAGATAATACTAGGATGCATTTCACGCCAAATCTTCCTCTCCATATGTTTCACAGACAATGGAGCTGGCAATCAGAAAGGCTGCTTTCACTTAAACATTTGTACATCAGCATGGGAATATATATATGAGCAGTGAAGAGTATAGGCATTGGAAAAGTAAGGAGTCTGGAATAAGATGAGGTGAAACACTTCCTGTGTTTCTGATAAAAGGATAGAGGTAGACTTCTAAAAGGTTTATATGTTCATGGTGTATGTGTCTCTACACACTCAGCTGTCCATAAATATTCTCCCACTTTCCTGTATATATTTGGTTTAGTGCTGAAATTGCCTATTGTTCAGTAAATGCATCCATTAACGCAGTTCCAATTCATTCTTTACCAGGAGAAGGATAGATTTAGAAAACAATGGGCATTGAAGTGCAGAAGTCTGTTGACATGAATTTTTTTTTTAAATTGTGTTAAAAATAAATTGGTAAAAATAATATTCATAGGTAAAATACTGAGATTATCAGAATGAATCATGGGATGCACTGATGTGAAATGTAGATGTTACAGAATCCAAATTACTATATTCATGAGGATCATCATTAATTATGTAATTCTAGATACACACATACTATAGCCTAAAAATGTATTGTAGTTTTAGAACTGACTAGCTGTTCGATGTGGCAGAATGTAGGCTTTGCATATGTATTAAAATTATTCATAGCTGGTTGCAGTCTAGATGAACTGCTCTATTCTTATGTCTTGCTTCAATACATTTTCTTACCCATTTTATCATGGCATTGTATTGGAAATTTTTCTAAATTTTAGAATGATCCATGGGGCATTTTCCAAAACCCCGATCAGCATCTCTTAAAAACATGTATTTGCAGTTTACATTTAAGAATACTTTCAAAAGGTTTAGTAGCAGTACATATTTTCTATATATAATTGTTTGCTGTTCTTTTTTTGAATGTTTTATTTAGATGGAAAAGGGATATACATTGAAAAATTAGGGCTATGCATTTATTTAATTCCATGGACTTATCCATTCTCCAGTTTACGACTATAAATTGGTTCTTTTAAAAGTGGTGAAACATTTATGATGCCTTTTTATGGCTTACCCACAGATGTTCTAGCAAAGTTACAAAAATCAATTATATACCTATGGAGTGCGTGATGTCTTACACTCCCTCCAAGCTTGTCAGGGCAAGAAGACTTTTGCTGAAATAAAAGAAACAGGATAGGGAGGCTTTCTACCAACATGATGTGCCGTCAGAGTGACTGTAAGGTAGTCACAGTTACCTTACCTAGTGGCTGGTCTATAAACATTGGCTAATTTGTGTACACAGGCCAGACATCTTTATTTCCCCTAGAATTCAAATGAAAAAGTCTGCCTGTAACAGTATGCAGAAGGGAACTTAAGGTGATACATACTGTGTATCTTACTTTGCCAACCATGCTGTTTTTTAGGTTTTTCGTTTAATGTAACTTGCAAGAAGAAAATGTTTGGCTTTCAGAAAGACAAATGTAGCTTAAAACATTAATATAGCTTAATAAAAATGCCTTAAACACATCAGTGTAGAATAGTTGTCGGTTGGGTCTTGTATGAAGCTGGAGGAGTCTGATACTGTAGCTGAAATCTTTTGCTTTGTGGTGAATACTTTGGAAATGGGTTACTGTGCTGCCATTTACATGGTGATGCAGAATTTTTTTTGCTTGTTGTCAAAAGCAATTAGAATCTAATGAAATTGGGTGCAAACCATGTGATGAACACTTTGCATTTGGTATATGTCTTGGTGTTGAATAAAAGAGCAGTCCCTTTTTAGGTGTTATTATTTCATGTCTTGCTGAAATACACTCAAGATTCCTGTTCATAATTAAATAGAAATCAAATTAAGAAAAAACCAAACAGATCAGTGTAAAAAATAACCATGACAAATCTGCATGACAAAAAGCTTTCTGACCACAGCTGCCATGATCATAGTTTGCCTGTAGAAGCCCTGAGGTACAGCAGTTGCTTTACATTCTAACAAAAGACACAGTCCCAGCTGTGCACTCTCTGTTCCCAAAGAAGTGCAGCATCTTTGTGTTTATCAAAAGATTTTGCAAAGCAACAAAATTGTTTAGACTCCAAGTGATGCAGGAAATACTGTTGCAAAAGTGAAGTCTTCCACATAGGTGTAATTCTGCAAATAAAATGGGGAAAAATGAGAAATAAGGAAAGCCAGAAGAAAGATGGTGCAATATATCTGGTTTATCTTACATCTCTGTGGAGGTTTCTGACTGGATTTGCTGGCCAAGTGTAAGTATCCATAAAGAGAAATAAAAAAAAAATATTTTTTGTCCAGCCTATTCATCCACCTCCTATATGAGCTCATCCTTACATAAACTAAGTAAAATATTTTTCCATACTGATGTTTATTCATTTAATTCCTGTGCTCAAATGTTTAGGAGTGATGTACCAGATTGTGGAGGCTGCCTTCTCTTAACTTTTCAGCAGGATATTATGAAAGGTCTTTTTCCTTTACACAACATGTGATACAGTGGTTCAGAACAGTAGCATCATAGTGAAAGTTCACTGTTCAACTTCATTTTCTCTTGGGTAGAACAAAAGCTCCTCTCAATTAATCCTGTGCCTTTTCCCAACTCGTAATGGTTTGTAGAAGCTTGGTGTGCTTCTCTGAAGTGATGTCATAGCAGAAATCAGTGTTCAGGTGGTGGTTACTGAAAGTTTTTGCTATAGCAAAAGGTAGACAAGAAGAATACCTGAAGTGACTGGATTCTGAAACCTCAGTAGCAGCGAATGTCAAACCATGCACTGATTTGAGAGGGTTGACGTGCCTCAATCCATCTGCGTGAGGGTGTTTGTCTATGGTTAGCAAAGGGTTTTTCTCTGTGCAGTCCAAAATTTTACACCTTTAGTTGGGTAGCAGTTTGAGAGAAGCACATGGGTCTCCAAACAGCCTCTCCCATCTGTTCTGCCAGCACAAGCAGTGTAGATAAAAGATATTTGATGGACTTTTCTGGGAATTTTGTAATTAGAAGGTGTCTCTCGATGGATATCCAGCACAAAGAGAGGCAGACTGGCTGGAAGCTACTGAGAGACCAGGATGGGTTTGCATTTACAGGCTAATAGCAAGCCAGTGGTATTAATATCTTTGTTAAGTCTCTGCAAGCAGTGACACTTCTTGCTACCTGTGGGTCTCCGAGTGGTGACAGGCTCATGGTTTACTGTCAGCACAATTGTTTTGGGGATGAAAGATGGACCACTTGGAAAGCTTAACCTTTCCTTTCTCCTTCAGAGGGAAGACAGCCCTTTTCCCTCTCACAATAACATGACATCAATTTTACCAGGGAAGGCTGGAAGTTTTTCAGTCCTGCTTTTTAAACAACATAATGGACAATTTGGGCCAATAACTACCCTTGGTCAGTCCTTCTGTGATAGCAGCCAAGGAGATACTGTCATCAATTTTATTATATCCTTTGGTTTCCTGTGAACCTACTCTGTTGAGTATATGTTGGGAAATGCTTAATGCTCTTGCTATTGCAATCTCAGAAACTTTTAGAGTCAGTAAAGAGTAACACTAGCTCAAACTTTGGACCTTGTTCCTGAACTTCGATTTAATGTAATTGTTATTTACAGCATTAGAGAGTGGTAAACAGCTGCTTGTTCCTGCTGGGGGTTTTTTTGCTGTTGGTTTGTTGGGTGTCATGGAGGTTTTTTCCACCTAATGATGCCAACAAAAGTGACCTGGCGTTTTTCCTTTAATTAAAATGGGCCTTTGTGAATTAGTGTGTGAAAATCACGGGATACAGCACTAATTAGAGTTTAGGCAACTGTTCCCCTAACCTTTCACAGTGAAACTTCTAAATGAAATGTTTCAGTTTAATTTAGTAGCTTGAGAGTTTTTCATAGCTAGATATAAAATAATGATTCTTGACCTTTTTGGAGAAATAATATTAGGGTTTTTTTTCTGATAAAACTTTTACACCACCATTCATTTGTGGCTAATCTTACCTGTGGTTTGACTGCTTCAGCTGCCATTTGACAGTAGGCATCCTAAGGACGTAGGAAAATAACTTTCTGTGGTAAACCTCTGACTCACTGAGCCCAGCAGCTTCCCTCAAGAGGTGATAGGAGATACTGTTCAGGGAGAGCCCTGCCCAACCTGGCTTTAATGTTTCCAGGGATGGGGCATCTAGCACCTCTCAGGGTACCCTGTTCCAGCGCTTTACCATCCTCATTGTAAATACCTACTTCCTTATATCTAGTCTGACTTTACCGTCTATTAGTTTAAAACCATTACTCCTTGTCCTATGGCAAGAAATCCTCCTAAAAGGCCTCATCTTTCTTTTAGGCCACCTTCAAGAGCTGAAAGGCTGCAGTATTTTCTCCTGGGGTTGGTGCTCCTGCCTGCTAATCACTTTATTGGCCCTCCTTTGGACTTGCTCCAACAGGTCCATGTCCTTCCTGTGCTGAGGACCCCAGAGCTGGATGCAGTGTTCCAGGTGGTGCCTTACAAGAGCAGAGCAGAGGGGCAAAATCACCCCCATCAACCTGCCCACCACATTCTCACTTCACTGAAAAAATCCAGATCAAGAGTAAAGTCACTGATAACATTTACAATTTTCTTGTCTCTTTAGGCTGTGATTATATACTGGAAGTTCACAAATTTTATGTTTTTCAAGGATGTGTAGAGATAGCAGAGGCTTTTGACAATGTTAATGGGTTTTAAGTGTAAAATTCTAGGTGTCCTAACTGAAGTAAGAAATGTGCTGAAAGTTGCCATTTTTTAGGAGAGCACTTCACATAGATTTTGCCAATTAGCAATCTACACTGCAGCAGACTAGATCAAAATCAATATTTCTGCCTGGAATTCACACAGCCTCTTTGAGAGACGAGATTAATATGGTTACTGTTCAACTCTGTGTTCTCAATCAGCTCAGTATGTGCACTTGTCATTCATATTTTGTTTTTAGCTTGTTATTCTGACAGAAGAGTCTCTGAGGAATGAAAGGAGAGCCAGTCTGAAGAGTAAAGCAGTGTAACATTTACATATTTTCACACTGTTACGGAAGCCGGCTGTTAGGCTTTGAACATTATTTATTCATTTGATGCTGCTATTTGTTACAGACCTCTGAAATATGCTACTGGCAGTAACTAAAACATCCGTCTCACTTTAGGATTTCTACTTATTGCTAATTTTGTTGACTAAGTGGTGGGAGAAGCTCAAAATGTGTTAAAACTAAAAAGACATGGTTCTATTAGTTTTTTCCTAATACCCTGCTCCCATACTGGGTTGCAAGAAAAGTTTTTTTTAATGTTGGCACATGCACTGACTAAAACATCATGTTGTAGGTCTTGCAAATCATGCAGATCACTTCAGTTTGTGCTGGTGTGTTCTAAAAACCATGCAAATGAGCTTTCCATCATGGTTGTTTACCCAGTGGGTGGAAATATAACCATCATATTCAAACGAGTTGAACCAACTGACTCTAAAAGCAATTACTGGCAACATTGATTTTTCCATTAATTGGCTGAACCGTCTGAAACATGAAGTCTCTAAGGACAGCATCTGAAATGTGTTACTGCTTTTATTGCTGTTATGATTATTAGATTTTGGATGCTACCAAAGTGTCTTGGACTATATTCAAAAGTCAAAACACTTCCTGATCTTGAGAACTGTGGAGTCTGAAAGACAAAATGTCAAAGAGAATAAACATTTCCAAAGTGCTTTATAATTTCATTATTATTATTTTTAGATGCTTCACAATATAAATGGGGCCTTATTGAAAATGTTGAGTTATAACAAGATAATTCTTGCCATAGTATGTCAGAAGAGATTTGTTCATACATGGGTTGGTGAAAGCATATCAGGAGTTTTCTATTTGTGTCTTCGTTTATCCCCAGCTGGCAACTTTGCAGCCACTCACTCATTCCCCACTTCCCACCCCCAGGTGGGATTGTGAGAAGGATTGGGAGAAATGTAAATACTCATGGGTTGAAATAAGAACAGTTTAATAATTGAAATAAAGTAAATTATTGTCATAATAACTATTATAGCAATAATAATAATTACAATGAGAAAGAGAGGAATTAAACCCCAAGAGAAACAAGTGATGCACAATACAATTGCTCACCACCCACTGACCAATGCTCAGCCCATCCCTGAGCAATCATAAGTCTCTCACAGATGACTCCCCCAGTCTGGGGGCATGATGTTCTACGGTGTGGAATATCCCTTTGGCAAGTTTGGTCAGCTGTCCCAGCTGTGCTCCCTTCCAGCTTTTTGTTCAGCTTCTCGCTTTCAGAGCATGAGACACTGAAAAGTCCTTGACTTGGGTAAGCGCTACTGAAAAACAACCAAAACATCAGTTTGTTATCATCATAAATCTTGTGTTAAATGCAGTACCACTTACTAAGAAGAAGCCTAACTGTGTGCCAGCTGAAACCAGGACAATGTGGGAAATAGGTAGATGGGATGGCATCCTTGGTAGGGCAGAGGAAATGGGATTGATAGGGGAGGAAAAGAAATTGTCCTTTCATATCAGGTTGAAGTTGGGCAGAACCAACTAAAGAGAAATTAAAAATTGAGGACAAGGCAATGGGGAAGGGTGAATTCTTTTTGATAACTTCTGGACAGGAGTGACATAGGCAGAGGGAAATTATGCTCTGCTATATGGAGAGTGGAGAATGGCCAGATCTTCAGAGTATTGTGAAGGGAACAGCATCAGGATTCAAATCCTGATTGCTCAAAAATTTATTCAGTTTCTAGTGGAAGAATTTTCAAAACTTTTCAAGAAAACTTAATTCACCCAAGACCTTACTCACAACATCCAATCTATGTTCTGTTTACAGCTTTATACCCCCTCTTTGACTCCTTCTTTTTCATTGCTGTGCTTGTTGTACGGGGCCCATGAATAGAGGTGTTGTATAATTTATTCAATAGCTATAGATTCCTACACCTGCCATGCCTACTCCTACAGGGTATTAATTTTTGCCCTTTACTGGGTCAGAGTGCAGGTATCTTCATTGGAAAATAACTCTCCAGAATGACTGTGAATGTTTAAAAACATTTTCAAGTTTTCAGCCTTTTTCTTGAGCCAAAGGCAGTGGTTGATTTCCTAGAATAGCCAGTAGTACAGTAGGAAGAATCAGATGTTTCAGTAGGTCTCTGAAGCAGAGATTTCCTGGATGCTGTTTTTAACCTGATCTTGTAGTTCAGGTCTGATTGTCTTTCCCACACTCTTGCTTGTTTGGGAGAAGTTTCTGCTCTACTGCACAAAAGGTTAAAGCACATTCCCGTCTACTGCTTGGTCCTGACAATGCAATATAAGCAGTTGCTAGCTAAGAATAAAGGGAAAAAATTAAAAGGTATATGGGACCATGAATAACGGAGACAAAGTATATCAGTATTTATATCAGATGTTGCTTTTCTTTTTCTTCTACTTGATCTATTGCTTGCCTAATGACTGTTTAGTCATACAGTTAATTTGTATAGAAAGGTTTCCTCTGGAAAATTAGGAACTTATATATTTGATAAGTATTTTTCTGAAGGCATGATAGCATCATAAAGTGATTAGCAGAGTTGAAGAGAACAGAACAGGAGACAGAATTACCGATAAAAAAATCACCCTTGATGATTTTGGAAAATAAATAAGCGTTTCAAATATAAATAGTACTGTGTCCTGAAAAGAATAGCCTGCAGTTCAGCAGAGCTGAGTGTGAAATACTGACTGAAGGAATAGAGGGTAGGGAATTACTGCTAAGCACTGGGTCTGCAGGATAAGCTCTGGAACCACAGAGGCTCAGCATATGTCACCATGCTGCTGCAGAGGTGCTTTATGTGACATGGAAGAAGTAATGTACCTGATGTACTCAGTAGTTCTATCAGCCCTATTTTAGGGTATGTATCCAGCTGCAAAAAGATGAGAAAATCCAGAGCAGGGGAACAAGCAAAGTCAAAGGTTAAAAAAGCTCACTTGCAAGGAAAGATGGATGAAGTTGAGGGATCTTCCCTGAAAAAGTATGTTGAAATATTTTCAAGCAAATCTTTGAAGAAGGGAAAAGTGTGATCTTGAGTGAGAATAAGACAAAAAATATTCAGATTCTCAAATTGACTTCTTTCATCACTGGAGTTCTTTAACAGTAACTGTTCCTAAAGGAAACATGAAATCTGGCTTTCAGCTTTCTCAGCAGAGTTCATTGGAAGGCAATAACCTCCATTGTCTTAACCCTTTGTCATGGATTTGTAGTCCTCTTATTTCACCCATCATGTCACTTCATAGCATATGTTTTGCTAGCGGGAGGTGTGAACTACATATAAGACACTACAAGTATATTTTCTAATTTTCTTTAATAGTCTTCTGTCCCAACTCTGACAAGTCTTTAACATAGATGAGCGGAGAAGGGAAAGAAGTTTGTTTACTTTAAAAGTAAATTAAAAGTTAAGTTAAAAATAATAAAGTTAAATAAAAATAGAAGTTAAGAGATTTTAAAATATCTTCATGTACCTGAAAGCACAACTTTTTCAGGAAAGAATGTGAGCATAGAACTCCCAATTTTCTTAGTAAGCAAAAATAGCAGTTTGCAATAGAGAAATGTGCCACAGCATACCTTGCCTACCTTATGAGGTTGTTTTCTGCTCTTGTCAAGTTTGGCTTTCAAAAGATTTTTTCCTTTGGGGACTTTTTGGAAGCAGCAGTGAAGCCTGAAAAATTGCCTTCTGTAATCATCTTTGGAAATTTCAGTGTGAAAAAACAAAATAGAGTTTCAGTGTTTTGTTGTTCAGCATTACTTTTCCCTGAGATGATCACTAGGAAAAGGAAAGAAAAAAACCAAAATGGATGCATCAAGCACATTACTTTAGCATTGTTGCTCTTGTATGCAACAATTGCATAATATGCAATTACTGTGCATATTATAACAAAAGTAGTTAACAAAGAAGTTAAAGACAATTAGTCTTACTAGAAATTCCTGACTTGCTGGAGAGCAAAGTAGTGTGTGCTGTGCTTTGGTTGTGATGGGAGTTTTCACAGTGCAATGACAGGAAAAAATATGCGAGAATGCTTAGTGTCAACTGTGCAGTATGCAGACTTACTAATGCAGGTGTTCAAGCACAGGCAGATCTTCTGTTAGTTAGAGTAGAATAGAAAAAAATGCTCAGTGAAATAGGAGTAAAAAATAAGGGGAAATCTCTTAAGGAGTTAAATGTACTGTCAGACTTGTTTGTGCACAGTAGCCAGGTCAGGAGCATAGGACACTGCAGTCACAGAATAGTTACTCTACATGTTCATTTTTGATCTCAGGGGAAGATGATTTTAAATTTCTGCCACTCAGTAAATCTCATTTTCTTGTGCCAGTATTCTTTGCTGGTGGGAGAAGGTCAAACGCTTTAAGCTGCATCAGGCAGGGGAAGCTGCCCGTCCACAGACCTGTTTAGGTCCTTTGTGAGGTGAGTCCAGCATATTCCAGCTACCTCAGCCTTCCTACAGGTGCAGAGGGTAGGCACAGTGTGGGAACTGGGAAGTACAGTGATGCCAGATACCATAAATACCAAGTATTTCAGCTGTCTGCAACACAGTCTTTATCATGCAGTGGCAGCTATAATTTCCTTCCTTATCCTTCATACTCTCCCTTTTAATATTATTAATTTACAGGACATGCAGCCAGCAATTCAGTGTTCAATACCAGGAATGTGTGGATCCTCAGCATCTCAGACAACTACCTTACTGTTGTACAAGAGGTCTTTAAATTAATCAGATTGAGAGACCTGTGTGCTGAAATAAAGTATTTGATATGGTAATTGAAAGATAGATATAAACATTTTGGGTGTTGAAAAGCTCCAATGGTAATTGTTATCCATGTTTTATGGTGGCAGAAGAGAGGAGAATGAGGCAGGAGAAATAAACATTTTAGGGACTGGAGCTGGACAGGTGACAGACACCACTTCATCAAATGTAAGCACAACTTCAGTGAAGAAGAGCAGCAATATTCACAGCAAAGCCCAGCAGTTCAAAAAGATGTGCTTAGATATACTCTACATTTTATCATTTTGGTCTTCTAGTTCACTTACGCATGTGGTATGTGATTTTTTTTATATATAAGCCAAATTTAAAAGGGCTGTTTCAAGACCCATAAACCTGATGATGTTGTATATGCACAGTGAAAGCAGACATGTTACTCTGTATCATTATTGCTTGCACAATTATTTAAAAATTTATCTGTTTTGTTGCCACTTTTCCTCTATTTACACCTCTTAGATTTTTGGTTTATGAGCAGCAAAAGCAAACTGTCACTATTTGCAATAAATTGAAGCTTTTAATATCTATGTCTGTTCTACAACATTTGTCAGGTTTGAGTATTCTGTCAGTAGAAAATAAAAATAGCAGGAAATCTCAGCAATAGTGACACTGAAAATTTATCTGCTTATGCTCAAAAGGTGTAAAATGCAGGTTTCAAGAATAAACAATTGTAGTTTTCCTACATTTGCATTTGCTATGGCTAACACTAAATTCTACATACATCACCACCAAAATAAATGACGAGTAATTTGTATGCAGTGTACTTAGCTACACAAATTACTATTAAACCCTTTAAACAGTAAGAGATAGCCAAATAGATATTGTTTGTCAGACTCCACATTGGGTGCGTTGTTGGACACAAAGATGAAGTTGTAGAAATGCTCTGAAGAGTAGTTCTGCTCAATAACAGAGGTGTTTTATCAGCTTGTTAAACTTGACTGTCGTGTCACAGTGTTTTAAAATGAAAAGATGTTTCAAATGTAAACTTTTTCCAATAGCATTTTTTTTAATCTGGAAGTGTGCTTGGTAAAACAGGTATGTATAAAAAATTAAATTAAAAGTTTATATACACTGTCATGTTTTGTTGCTCTTATTTTTTAGTGTTGCTAAATGCTCTTTTGATAATTTTCCTGAGTTTTTCTTTTATTTAGGGTTTTCTTTATTGTTCAGTAGTATTTTTCTCTCCTTGAGGAAAAAAAAATCTAGCTAATACATCAACTTGAGTGATTTTATTCCTGAGTGAATAATGTATGTTTAGAGCAACAGTGCAAACTGTGAGGTTCAAATGTATTGTATTGTGGTGGATTACTTGTTACAGAACAGGAATATTTTGGCACAGCCCTAGCTGGATTTTTACTTGTCCTTAACTGAAGTGCCTTGCTTGCAATGGAACTAGTTCCATTCTGCCATCATAAGTGTGTTATATCTAGCCTGAAACACTGTTTTCCACCTAAAACAATTTCTCTTTCAGATTCACTTTTCTCTCATTTTATTTGTGAAACATCAAACCAGGTAGTTATGGTTTTAGTCTTAGATATTCTTAGATATTCTTAGATATTCTGGCAAATACCTGTCTCCTCTAGTCTTTCTGTTCAATAGTGGATGGCTAATGTTTTAATTGTGTTCTTCTTTTCTGACAGTCCAAAAGCCAGTAGCTATCATTTTCCTCTCCAATAAACTATCTTGTTTGCAATCCTCCTTTGAAATTATGAGGCTCATTTTGCCAGGGGATGAGTGTGATTTAAAAAATACTTTCCATTTTAGGAGAGGGTCTACAAAAATTTTATCTAATCAAAAAGAAGTGTTACAAGATTGAATTCCTGTCCGCTGCAGAAGTAATTTTGGTCTGACAGTGCCTTCAGTCTGCTGTCAGTGTCTTTCAAGAGTAATACAGGAATGTAAAATGGAGGGGGGAGACTTACCTAGAGGGGGATAAAATTATCCATCTGGGAAATACTTTTTGTTTGTTTATTTCACAGCAAAGACTTGAGTCTGTTCTTAAATGAAAGGCCAACACAACCTAGATGGGCCCGGCAGGGAGAATGTGACACATAGGACTTGAGTAATTTAGATAAAGGCAAAATATTTCTTAATTCTGTCTTTTTTCTTTTGGATTTTGTTAAGCAGAAATTGTAAATAGGAGCACAATCGTGATAAAAATAATGGTTTTGTCATTGCACAATTGAAGTCTGTAAAACAATTTTTCTTATTCTGTAACTTTCAAAATATTTATTAGTTTAAGATAATGTATACTTGTAAAAGTATCTAAAAGTGACTTGTGTACTCCACGTCTAAAAAACTGTAACAAAATGTCTTCACCTTGGAATCACATTGAAAAAATGTGAAAACTTAGTCTATTTGGTGACAAAACAAAATTTATTATTTTAGATTAGATGTACAGCAAAAATAGTTGAGGAGCTGCAAATTCAGAGCTTACAGATTTTCAGTGGCATTACCCAGTTAAGAAGGGAAGGCACTTAAATTACTTAAAGTAATTACTATTGGAAAACTTCATACAATAGAAATTACAGGTCTGCAGAAATAGACCTGAACTCTCCACCCTGCAAAGGAAATTACCAACCATGAGTTTGAGTGCTGTTAAATAGTTGGTGACATGATACAATGGAAGAAGGTACTTTACTAAATGTTTCTAATAATCTAGGAGTTTAGAAAGATAATCTGTGACATAAGGAAGAACTAGAGGTGGTTTGGGTTTTAGCACATCGTTTGTTTCCAGCCTCATTCTGGTGCTGTCTGAAGGCAAGATCGCTCCTTTTCATATTCCCTTCACCACTGCTCCCACAGAAGAGAAATTGGGCTGCATAGACCAGACAGAAATGTGCTCTGTAGTAGCAGTAGTGGTCTGTAACACATGCCATCACCTAACCCAGGCACTACATCTGGCTACACCATTACACTCCAGATGGCAACTTTTGCCTTCGGAAGGAGCTATATTTCTATCTCCTGGGCATTCCTTGGATGCAGCCGGAGTACTCATGTTCAGGGGTAAATGCATAAAAGTCAGTTTATTGGAGATGGATCCACCTAAAGCTGTGTGAGCAGAAAAACTTACTCAGTGATACAGGCATGGGAGTTCAGAGAAGGTTATGCAGAAGTCACCTGTGATTGAGAGGAGGGCAGAGTGACACATAGCAAAGAGAGATGCATTGAGACTTGTGTGGGCACCTCCTGTTATGTCAGCATTTGTTTGTTGTGGGCAGTGCAGCAGTGAATTGCAGAGTGTCACGTACTTCGAGTGCATTTAGCAGAAGAGCAGCTGAGGTGTTGTACTGTGCTGAGAGGTGTCCCAGAAAAGTAGCATCTCTGGCGCCTGCTCCCCACCAAGCTGCCATCTTGGAAGAGCTGGAGGAATAGTCTCCAGAGGATACATAAAAAGGAGCCCTGTTTTCCTCTGAGGAGTGTCTTCTGGTACCTGTTGGGTTTCTGTGATTTGGATACACACAGTCTGCTGACCCATGGTCTATATAGAGTCACTGCTGCACTGGCTGAGAATTAATTCAGGGTCAATTCAGCTTTTGGGGCTGGAAGCTATTTTTAAGACCTCAGCTGTTACAAGGTTCCCTGCCCTTTCTTCAGCGCTGAGGCTCAGAGCAAGGGTGACATGCATGGTCACAGGGTCACATCACCTTCCAGAGTACCAGCTGAGACCCTGAGACATAAGAGTTCTCACCTTCATGTCGTGAGCCAGAGTGTTGTACCCCTCCAGTGGAGTCACATGCCATTTACTGGTGGCTGGAGGACAAGTGCAGACACCTCCTGCTGTCTGTGAGGAGCAGCTCCTCAGCACCGCAGCCCAGCATACGGATGGTGACTTGCTTGTCAAGTCTTGCCATTTGTGAAACTGCAGTCCACGCCTTAGATAACATAGGGTATCTTTGTCCATCTCATTTTCACATATGGTCAGCATGCATATGGTTTAGGCAAGTTTTGAAATACATAGAACTTGAAAAATATATTTGTTTTACCCGTGAAATACCTCACCTGCCTTTTGACAGAGTTTTAGAAGCTTCAAAGCAACCATATAATGATATGAAATAGTTCTCTTTTAATAACATCTAGTGGTCCCAGTTCTTATGTATGTTTCCTAGATTTGTAACTCCCGACAACAGTAGTTTTAAAAGTCAGGTAAAGTGATCTCATCTGTTGGTTATATTTTTTGATGCTTTGGAAGATCTGTTTAGTTTTTATGTTGGAAGCCAGCAGGCTGCTTTAGAACCTGATGAAAAACACTGAGAAGTAATCATAAAGCAAGGCTTTGGGAAATCACAGGAAGCAGAGTTCTTGGTAAATATATTAGATCTGTAGTATGATTTAAGGACAGTACTTTTAAGGAGAATGTGTTCTGCAGAAATAACATTTGTCATCAAGTCATTTTTCACAGGTAAGCACCCTTCCTTTGGTGCATTGCAAGAGCTCCTGGGCATGTAAATAATATCAGGAATGTCCCTGGGAGCAAGGCCTAATGTGGAACAAATGCTTCTCTGGTGCTTCTTCTCCCAGAGAACTCTCCCTTTGTGTTTCATAGAGCAGTCCAAGCTGATTGCTCAGATATTTTTAAGAAAGCTTTTCTTGCTGTCTTCTGTCCCCACATCTTTTACACACTTCAAATTTTGAACAGTTATTTCTTCCTTTCAGTCTGGCTGTTTCCTAAGCATTGCCAGTTGAAGTGGTTTTCCTGTGCTCATTGGTTCAGTAGCTTTGGTGGATTGGTTCAGTGACAAATGCCTTTCAAAGTTGTCCCTCAGACCTGCAGAACAGTGCTCTGATGTGACAGGTAATCCCAGTGCCTTTGAAACAGGACCTCTCAATATAACTGCATTTTATTATTCACACTTGGGCGATGGTGATCCTTTTTTTACTTTCTTGACAGTCTGTGTGCAAAAGAATATATATGTGTGTGTAATTTAATGAAGGAGTCTGTTGTCCTTTTCACCTCGCTGCTTTCTCCCAACCCTAAAAACAAAAAGGAGAAAGAAACAACCTACTTCTTAGAAGCTATTTTGATTAATGCATTGCTTCAAAATTCTGGCATCTGGAAATGGAAGAAACGTATTTTGGATAACTGAATTTTTCTGGAAGACCTGCTTTTAAAAGTGGGTTTATATCTTTGCCTGGGTTAAGTGATACAGCAAATGCTTTTGATATAATATTTGTGTTTCATCTGAAGGCTGTAAATATTTTTTTTCAGATCTGCTTCTGATAACCCTGTGTCTAGCAGAAATTCTCCCTTCTGACTGAAGCATATCCATCATTCTTCAGAGTATCCATCATTGCACATTCTGATTCAATAAGAGATTATATCTTATTATCTTTCCAGTGAGTCACCATATTTATGGATTTAACTGGTATTGTCCAGATGTATCATCTTTGATTCAGTGTTTTGGGTACTGTGGGACTTACTCCCCATACACCACATACTGGAGGTTGCTGTTACGTGGTGCTGAGCCATCCCAGGGACTGCTTTTATCTATGAGTGGTATCAGCAGATAACAATTTAGTTTTTGTTAATGCAGAGTTTATATATTCAGCTTTGTTAAAATGAAATGTTAGGGAAAACTTCTGCTTGTCTTGTAATGCTGAAAAGTCTAATCTGATTTGGTAGATAGGGGTTTTCATGGACTTTCTTTTTCACAGAGGACTGCACACATATTTACTGTTGTTTGGTTATTCAGTGTTATGCTAACTCTCAGTAAATATTCTCTGATTTTATGTGGATATATCAACTCTTGAGAATTAAAAAGGCATGAGGCATATTGAGATTGAAACTTCAAGAAGTCTTAATTGTGGTGGATTTTGTGACTCTGTAAGTTTTAGGCCTTCTTTTTTTTAGGTGATGCTTCACATAGTTTTGCATGTTGTTCAGACATCTGTTTTAACTCTCTGTGCATAATTAGTTGGAGATTGTTTTGGTATTCTGCTTTTTGTAATTATGGTAAATTACCTTCTAACCTTGCTAAAATCCTCCTAAAAAAACGCTGCATGTGAAAACACTGGAAGAATGTAGAACCAAGTGTGCTTTTTTAATGATGACAAATATGGTACAGATTTCACAAGGTTAGAGGTCAGACAAGCCATCTTTTCTTATTTGTGCATTTTCAGAAAATAATTTTAGAAAATAACTGAGAATATATGTTTGCAGGTAAAGCAGAAGACATGGGGAACTGTGCTTCTGTGGCAGTAGTAGTTGCCACAGTAGGGCAACTGTAGTAAGGCAGTAGGGGAAGGAAGTTCATTACAGAATTTTAACAGCTTACAGGTGTTTTAAAGATGCAACCACAAGTAAGAGTAATATTTTTCTATTGCTTATTACTAGTGGGGTATGGACGGTTTTAACTGCATGCCGAGACAAACCTTTTCATAGCAGTATACAAGTAAATTAGCTCTTAGATAATGCTTTTTCCTGAAGTACTTAAAACACATTGTTAGCAATATTTAATAAGGGGGAACTCTTTCATTGCTCAGAGCATGGGCTGGATTCTGTTTCTAGCTGCTCTGGTGCTTAAAGCACTTTTCTTGGGGCCATCCAATTACAGCAATCTGTTAACCTCTTTGGAGAAGAAAACTGAAACCCATGTCCAGAGAGATGAATGAGATGGACCTGGGGGCAGACAGCTCACCGAATAGGCTTTTGATTAAAAAATTACCTTGTTCTTAAGTACTGATTGGGGAATTTCTGAGAAACAGATGAGAATCTGATATAGAAAAATTCCTGCATTTCCTGCCAGAGAAGATTGTTCATGCGGGCTGCACATGGCCTAAATAACCAGCTTTTAGAAAATCCTCTTTGCAGGAGTCAGTCATTTCAGTGCATTTTTGAGACACAGTTGCTAGTTTTCCCAACAAATACTCCTGATGGTTACTGCATGCAGGTAGCAGCCAAGCAAAGAAATAAAGTAATTCTCATGGAAGAAAAGATCCTTATTTTGAAGCAGCAAAGGCATGATCCAGATAATTTATTAATTTATTAGTTTTAAAACCTTTGGAGTCCTGTCACATAATGAGTTAGACTTGCCAAATTAAAGGGGGTGAGAACTTTAAGTGATGAAAAGCATCGGACAGAAATTCCCCAAGCCAATTCCAAGGGAATATTATGGGCACCCAGAGGAGAGAGGGCATGCTTAGTGAAGTTACTGGGGTGTTTTGCGGAGGGAGCTGGCTCAACAGGCAGAGGGAGGTGTTATTTTAAAGTTCAGCAGTTCAGTAGGCAGATGCAATGCAGAGGAGAACATCTCTCCAAACTGTTAGGCACTCACAGGCCACTCAAATAGTAGATGTATTTGCACTCCAACATACTTTTGCATATTTCGTAAATCCAGTCTCAGAGGAATCTTTCCAGTGCCAAATCCTCTGGCCCAGTGTTGCCTTCTCTGTCCCACTTTTTTCTGACTTTGAGTTGCTGAGTTCCTATATTCTGGGTGTCTATGACTAATTAAAAAGAGTTTCCTAATGGCATCACTGTGTGTTAGTGATAGATCTAATTCTCAAGATCACACATGTCCAGTGAGGTCAGAGCTCATTTGATCTGCGTCTTGCAAAGTTGCTGATTCTTCCTGAATAGAGACTGGTAAATCTGAGTTCTCCGTTTTTTATTGTATTATCCAAGCCACACTGTTATGTCCTTTCCTTAAAGCTGGAATTGGTTTTAAACTTCACAAAACTAGTTTCTTCTGTTCTGGTGGGATTTCTTCAGATCCCATCAAGTTACAAATCAGTGATTCGCAGGAAAGAGTGAGAGCAGGTGTGGGGAAGA
Source organism: Rhabdornis inornatus (assembly GCA_013397075.1). NCBI lineage: Eukaryota > Metazoa > Chordata > Aves > Passeriformes > Rhabdornithidae > Rhabdornis > Rhabdornis inornatus. The sequence continues at coordinate 3,720,435 of VWZS01006228.1, read as the reverse complement.
GTTGTTACCTATGTGCCATTTCACTTGCAGATCCCTGTGGCAGTCCTAGCCATTCAGCTGCTTCTGTTTGCTGTGCTGCTTGGTGTGACTTGTCTGCTGTGTCACTCTTCTGATTCTGAAACATACTGGCTGGATGGCTTGGCAGGTGTCTTTGTACTAGCTTTGTATTCCTGGATAAAATTTATTGCAATATAGTGGCTCCTTCTGCTCTGTCTGGTTGGTTTCCAGTAGGTGTGAGGCTGTGGTGCTTGTTACTAAGATTTTGAAAGGGGTTTTCATAGTTTGGAGTATCCCAAACTGTGTGGTACTCACTGGTGTTTGAGCCTTCCTGAGAGGCAGTTGAAGTTGGTAGCTTGTGGAGTTAGAGTATTCTTCTCTGTCAAAGAAATTGTGATTGTCAGAACAGAAAGCGTTCCCTCACAGGTAAGGAAAAGGAATATAGAAATTCTTATTAATACATACACCTGTAAAATATCCATGACTTTTTTTTTCAGTTCTTTTCTGCTGTGTAAAGGAAGGACCTTCAGGCTTGTGTTTCATTTGTCTCTTTTTACTGTTGTGTTTCATTTGTCTGTTTTTGCTCTGTCCATCTGAATCTTGTATCGTGTTAATTAAATGTAAACCTCCTTGCAGTCATTTCAGTGGGTTTTAATCTACTCTGCTGATGTCCTTGTGTGCTGTTTGTGTTCCCAGTGTGACTGCAGGAAGGTAACATTTCTGAGTCATTTGTGAGTTTGTTTGTCTATCTCGCTAGCTGGTCCACCCACTGAATTTTTGAGTATAGTATTGACAGTGGTGTCAAAGGCTAGATCTTTTACCCTGGCATGTTAGAAAAGGGTAAAAGATATATTTTGTAGTCTCCTAACTGCTAAAAGTAAAATAGAGAGATTGTCCTCTGACATAAGAGGTCCATCATACTGTTCCAGCTTACACCTAGCAAGCCCCATGGCGTGTAGAACAGCACACTTACTGCCTTGCTTTTGTCTGTTCTTGGGAGGAAAGTCTGATACCCAGCATGCCAGAAAGCACTGGAGCTGACTTTAATGAGTACGAATAACAGTAAAGATACAAAAACATATGGCTCAGCAGTCCTGTGCAGCTGAAACTCATAGCTCTGCTTCTTCTACTTCTGTTGTCTGTGCTGCCTTGGCTGGGAAATCACTTCGTCCCTTTCAGTACAGACCTGCAGTTAAGGAATGACTCATCCCTTTCTTGCACTGACATTGACCTCGGCAGTTACTCCTTTTCTGTGTGAGAGCAAATGAGAGGAGAATCAAGCCTCAATCGCAAAAAGAAGAATTGCTTAAATTCGATCTCATTAATAAGTACTGAATCCTAATTTCATACTATTTCTGGTCTTTGGATGGAGACAGCAATATATTAGGAATTAAATAGTAGTTTCGAAGCAGGATTGAAAATGCAGCATCTGCAGTTCCTCCATTACGACCTTAACTGTGTAACTGCTCCCTGTGATGGGACCCCAGCAAGGACACCATGCTGACTTCGTTCTGTTTTTCATGATGTTGGTTGCTTCTGCCATCCAGCATTCTGGTTTTTTGCTTTCTTCTAAAACAGATCAATCAGTAGGATAAGTTGTTACTAAGAGATTATGTGCACTGAATGTGACATACATTTCTATTGAGGTACTGTAGTGTGCTGCCCTGTTTTACGACTCAACAGTTGCATTTTAGGTGACACTGGCGCTTGTGCCCTAAAGCTTGTTGTTAGGTATTAAGTTCCTAGTAAAAGTCTTCTGACATCACTTTGAGATGCTGGGGTCCAGCTTTCTGAGCTGGAGCAATGTTAGCATGGTTTGGTCAGGTATTAACGTCTTCCCTCTCAGAGAAGGCAGGTTTGATTTAGGCAGTGTTATTTCAGTGATACTGCGTTCAAAACTCAGACACATGCGGTGTTGGTGCCTGGTGTTTGACACTTTGGAAGAAGGTGTTTTCATGTTAGTAATTCTGAGTAGGGAAAAATAAGAGAAACAGCTTTCAAATTGTGGGGTAAACTTTCTACTCTCCAAAAGTTAAGTCACATTCAAAATGAGAAATTATTTGATAGTTATACATCCTGTGTCTGTTATTAAGGTACTGGTAATAATTACTGTCTGAACTCCCTTTGGGCTAATAGCAATGCTGCTTACAGCAAGAGGATTAAAACTTAATGGCTTAACTGGAAAAAAAAATTAAAATTTAGTTTTACCAGGTTAGATTGTAATAGTGAAGCATTTTTTAAAAAACTGAAAAAGAAAGATCGAGCCTTTCTCAGCTGCCCCCTCCACTTGAACACTTCCTGTCTCTAAGAGGAAGTTGCTGTTGGGGCTCTGTAAGAAATTGTTCATTGCCCAGTGCTAGTAGCTGAGCTGTTGTTTCTTGCGTGTTCTGTTTTGTGTCTGTTTTTTAGCAGGTCTTCTTGATCAAGCTGTGTGTATCTAAACTTACATTTAGGAGAGCGTAAAAAGCAGCATATTTTTATGGTAATGAGATGTCACATGTTTTCTTTACATTTGCAGTTTGTCCAGTTATGTTATACCTTAGCTGCCTCACACTGTCTCCTGCTTGCCAGGGACAAAGACCAGATGGAGTGAGACATTTGCCAAAAAATTGCAGATCAGTGGTGGGAAAGGACTTGAAACAAAACTAGATCATGAGGTTAAAATCTTTAATAATGTTAAGTAACACAGGTAAAGCTGTGTGCAGTGAAGGATCAGGGATGTGTCATTCCAGCATCACAAATCAAAGGACTTTGCAGGCATCCCCACGTCTCTCAGTACAGCAGCTCCTGGTAGAGCCGTCTGATTTGAACGTGGTTTTGCAGAGTTACATTTCCTTTTGAGCAGCGTTCCAGTAAGTGGGTCCTGAGGAAAGCTGTGCATTGATCTGACAGGGATGTTGAAAGATCATTACTGCTGAGCAAGCCAGGGCCTTGTAAACCTGTCACGTTAACGCAGCAGTGCCTGTAACAAGCTGTGTTCATACACTCCGGTAGAAAGGGAAAAGCACTTTCCTCTTCCAGATGTGAGGTGAGGTATTCAGTCAACCTGTCCTCGTGCTCTCTGCGTTATGGATTATAAGAACTTCGACATTTTTGTCTGGTTTATATTTATTTGTGTGCCGTTTGAACTGCAGGCTGTAATAGTCAGAGATCAACAAACCAAAGATAACAATGTATAGTAGGGGGAAAGAAAATTCGTAAAAGTTATCTGGTAGGAAAGGATCAGCAGCGTCATATTGAGGGTGCCCAGCTCAAAGAAGTCTTTTCTATGTCTCACACCAAGGATAAGTGAAGAGGGTACTGGGCACCCCCCTGACAGCCACTGCAGAAGCAACTCTATGCTAGGGGCTTGTCTCTTGTGATAACAGAATGTCTGTCACTGAGACAGATGTGTAGATGGTCTCAGAGAGTATTAGGTGCCTTGCTTTTCTCACGGAGTAATTTAACCTGTGGAAGAGACCCTCACACTTGTTTTTACTAAGCTGCTCCTGGTGTAGGAATGTGATGAGGTGGGGTTTTTTAATATTTCATTTGTTTCAGGAGGTTTTTATGAAAAAAAAACGAACAAGTGAAACAGCAGGTATGAAGAGCTGCAATCTTAAAGTCTCACACCAAATCATTCAACTTTCATCCATGCCAGAATTTATCTATAAACAAAGGGGATGATTAGTCTGAGGTGGGACTTGATCTGAGATTATAGATAAGAGTAGATGACATAGAGAAATGTTTCATAAAAGATAAATGTTAACGTAAGTTCATAGCTTAAAAAAAGGTAATGAAGTTGGTGGTAACCTGCTGAGACCATATTTCAGCCTGTTAGTTTTGCTTAGTATGCAGGTGGCATGGTGGGAGGTTTTTTAAAGCACAGTTCCAAAGGCTAGTGTAAGGAGGATGGGCAACAGCAGAGGTTTGAGTGGATCCTGTGGTGATAGGAGTGCCAGAAATGGATTCTCAGTGCTGAATAAAAAACAGTGCTGGATACAAATATTTTTTTTTTATTTTCCAGCTGACTGGCAGCTAGAACCAAACATTTGACCCCACATATTTTAAATTAGTGTTGGAGCAACACCACTGGCAGATTGCTGGCAGGTAAAATGGCATTGATGTACCTAAGGAAACTTCTCTTATAAAAAATTTAATTATTCAGCTTAACTCCTCATTTTTAGATACAGAATTATCAATTAGGCTTAGAGGATTTAAGCATAGAATCCAAAGGAGAAATTAAGCCTGTTAAGTGCAAGGGACTGGAGTTTTACCAATAGCTTGAATTGAAGCTGGGAGTTCATTGCTGCTGGGATGAAAGTATGCCTTGACTGCAGAGAAATAGTGGCACTCCTCATTTCCCCCACTCCATCACATGCCAGGTAGTCTTAGCCCTCTTGCTTAGCCACTTATTTGGGGTTTTATGCGTATCTGTGAACAAAGGAATTGTGCATAAAATTTTGTACATAAATCCTGACCGAGACTACTTTTGGATTTGTCAGGTTTAGCCCACTGTGGACAGCACAGCTGAGCCACTGAGAGCACCGAATGACTGTTCTCAACTGAGAAAATTTCACAGTAGGTTACTCTTCCTTCCATCTTAGTAAAAAATTGTGAAACCTGGGAATTTAGTTAACACAGAAAATAATTAGAAGCTTCAAGCCAATCAACAGGACTCATATTCCTTTCTCAGGAGCAGCAGGACTGTGAATATATTAACCCATGGTGTTCTAATGGAATCCTAGCATTTTACCTAACCTGATGATGTAAAAGCAGCCTTGTGTTAGACTCAATCCTCCCTCAGTTTAAAAAAAAAAGGAGGGGGAGAGATAAAAGAGGTACTTGAACACTTGAAAACAAGTATCAATTTGTAGCCCTCATATGCTTTATATAATGTCAGTTATTATGAAAGTACATGGATTTGGTATAAATGTCTTCCAAAAAATATATTGGGTCATTTATATATAGATAAAGAGATAAATACTGTTTCAAAACTGGAGCTTGTGAGCTTCTATTTTTTTATATATCGTTGCAATGAAATGTGAAACACTTGTTCCCAGGTTTTAAGCTGGTCATGTGCATGAATTGCTGTGCTGCTGTAAATATTTCTCAACATGGAAAGGTAGATGCTCTTGGAAAAACCAGAACAAATTCTAAAGTTGCCAGTATTGTCACAAAGTCTCCCTGCAGAGTGAAGTTGTTTGACAGAGTGTTTCCCTGGTGATTTGGCTGCAGATGAAAATGTCTTCCACAATAAAATTCTGTGCTCAGGTCTCAGTTCTCTATGCTCATCAATCAACAAATGACATATCAAGGATTTTTTTGCTGCATTAGTTAATATGGTGGGGAAAATATGTGAGGCATTGATATTCCTATTTTTATAACGTTGTTTTTAAATAGATATATTTTGTTGTCTAGAGCTTCCTTTAGTAATCAGTAGTGCTGCAATAGAACTAATATAAAACTGTCTCTTATGTACTTAGATTTTCTTTCCTGGAGATAATGCCTACTCTCTGAAAATCACTGTCAATCATAGGAAAGAGAGAGCTGGGGAAAGGGTGAAGAAACGTACGTTTAGTGACAGCATTTCTACCCTCAGTGTACTGTCCTTTGTGGGTTCATATATTAATGTTTTGCCAATAAATGGCATTTTGTAGAATTTTTGTGGCCCTGTGTGTTGTAAACACAGTTTTGCTGGTGATAATCACGTTCCACATCTGCTGATACTTTCATAAGGTATCATTAATGGCTTTAGAAAGTTCAATTACTTGGCTGCAAAGAAATAAATCACCTTATAGTTTAATTGCCTCTAATATAACAGCAGCAAATATCTCCTGGGAAGCTGCCTCCTGTGTTACTAAATGACTGTCAATGATGAAGTTGCTTTTCTAAAAGGATGCTCTGTTAGGGAGATTGCTTTGCAGTGTTTTATGCTACATCTGTTTTATGCTGCCACTACTAAATTTTATAAAGGAATTTAAAATATGACAGATGTCAGTAATAACTTTTATTTCATTCCTGCTTTTTAAGGAAAAAAATGGAACTTATTGCAATTCCCATAAAGATTTATAAGAAATGTTTCATAGGAAATCCTTTTTAAATACTTTTAAAATATTTTTGAATGTTTATATGGAATCCAACAAAGTATGTTAAAACACGTTTTAGCAGATCCCCTCTGTGCAGTGTGTGCCCATCTGTTGTGAAAAATATTAAGAAGGGACCTCCATTTTCCTACTTGAGTGTCTCAAAACAGAGTTACTCCTCTTCAGATCCAACCACCGGAGAGACAAAAAGGGAGCACAGATGGAAAGATGAGTATCCTGAAGAAAAAAAAGAAGTGATAAAAGGATGAGAAACAAGGAAAGGAAAGAAGAAAGCATAAAAGTGGTCCAGGAGGAAGACTAGTAAGAAGATGCAGGCTGACAAGCTGGAAATAGGAAAGAAATGGGAAGAGCCGAATCTTGAACAGGGAAGATATATGAGAAGGATCGGCTGTTTAGGCAAACAGAAGAGATAGGAGGAAGTGAAATAGCAGAAACATTGAGTAGTTAGTAAAAGCAGAAATCAAGGACACAAATAATCAAAGGATAAGGCAATATTTTCTTGCTTCTCTTCCTGTCACCAATCAGTAGTTGGGAGAGAGGCATGATGGACAAAAGTCAGAAGCACAACCAACTTGTATTTTCTTCCTTGTCCGCTTCTTAGGACTCTGGTTTTCCTTTTTGAGCTTTTGGTTCACCATGTTTACTTTGGGTCAACTGCACTTCCTTTAATACCACTAAATTGCTAAACTCAATGAATTACTTAAATCATATGATTTTGGGATCATAGCTTGAACTAAGAGGCTTTAAAATTATTCTGAGCCATTTTAAATCATGTCTTCCTCTTGCATCTAGAAAAGTGCAGGTTTCAGTACATCCCCTCCCCTGTTTTAATTCAGTAACTAGCAAACGGTCTGACTTGATGGTTCAAGTGTGTAAGAGTGTGCAGCCTTCAGTGTAAATACAGTGGTGGTGCATAATCTCAAGCATTTCCCTGTCCCTAGGGTGGTGAGGTGGCTCCAGAAGAGCTCCCAGGATTTGGACACTGACCAAGATTGATGCCTGTGTGCAGGGATGTGAACCCCATGGCTATGCTGAGGTCCACTCTTTTATGTGCTGGCTAACAAAGGTTAGGTAGAGCAGGAGGATAAAAGAGAAAGGCTTTTTGAGTGATAAAGCCCTGGTTCATTTTTTCTCTCTTGATCAGAGTGGACCAGGGAGTGTGCCCTGCCCTTTTCTTTGGGTAATTTCTTTACAGCAGAGTTGCACACTTGTTAACACTTTACAGGATAATAGGATAATAGGTAGGTTGCTAACTAATGGCTGTTTTCACCTTCTTATTCTTATTGTAGGCCATAAAAACAAGAACACGTTCTATTTCAAAGGGTTGGGTTTTTTTTAAAGGGAAAAAAAAAGGGTTTTTTTCTGAATTCAGGAGGTGGGAGTTAGGTAGCACTTAATGTATTGAATGCAGTGAGGGAAAATTTGAGCATAAGGTACGGAGACATGTAGGTTGGATTTGGATGAACACATTTGTGTGTGGAAAATTATATACTGTCTCAACAAAAATTACTTTTTCTTTCTGAAAGAAAATGTTTTCTTCCATGTACTGGGAGAAGTTACAGTTCTCCCATTGTAGCATGTGTAGTTTTTTCCCCCATATATATAAGCAGAAGTACCATTAAACTAATTTTTGCAAAAATAATATGATTCCTTCAAGGNTTCCTTCCTTCCTTCCTTCCGTTTTTATTTTCTGTGTTGATTATTCTGTCTTAAAGCTATGAACTCCTGGCCTGTTCTTCATTGTTCTGGCAGGAATAAAAAGTACACCAGATGCATCCCCCTCTTCCTAAAAATAATTTCCAAAATAGAAAAAAAATGTTCAAAAGGCTCTGAGATTATCAGATTGAAAGTTGCCGGTACTGAAATAATGTCTTAAGAATATAGTAAAAGAATAAGAACAGAATCAAGTAAAATCTTCTTGATTCTCCCAGGCCAGAATTAACATAAGGACAGAATGAATGTAAAGTGAGGAATAGTAACATATAATCACAGCCCATTTAAACAAAATAGCAGATAAGGAAGATGTATCCTGGAAAAAATACAGGTCAAAGTGAAGTCCTGCTCTTTTGTCCTTACCTCCCTGTTTTTATTTTAGCTATCTACAGGTGATCTTCAATGCCTTTACTTAGCAGGGATAGCTTTTAAAAGGCAAAGCTCTCACAAGAACCAGGATTTTCAAGAAAGGGTCCGCACTTTGCCTTCGGTGATAGACAGCATGTTTGGGTTTGATTTTGGTTCTTTTACCTAGTCTGGAGTGGGACCTCATTTGGGGCAGCTGTGATGGTTTGTGACATGGAGCACTGGAACTGTGTCAGAGATGTGGGGACATCAGCAGGGAGTAAAACTGTTTTTAGAAACATTGTACAGGGAAAAGAGGAGATTGTTCAAACATCTGAGATGAATGAGTGCAGAGTGAGCCCCGAGCTGGCTCGTGCTGTTTGCAGGATGCTGGGCGTTGCCATAGAGACCGAGAAGGGGGGAACAGAGAAGTTTTGAAGAGAATATCAGCTGGGGCTTTAGTAATGCTAACTTAGCATGTGGTGTCTGCCAACGAGCCCTGCTGGGGAGACAGGCACTTATGAGCAGGAGAGCATCAAGGTCACCTGGCGTCTGCTAAGAACAGCTGAAGTCATGTCTTGGACATGTGAAGATGTGGTGGAAATAAACTCAACTTGTGTTCACATATGCAGGTTATTTCCAAGTTATCTACAGACACGTTTCCTGACAGGATAATTGCTTCTGTTCCTCTCCCAGTCCTGAAGATATTTGGATTACTTCTAACGGTGGCTGCTGTGGATATAATTGCCAAATCCTTAGTGTCTTGCGATCACCACCCACACATCCCAGAGGCTGCATAGGTTTTTCTATGTGCTTTGGCAGTTGTTTTGTGCTCTCTGTAGTTTTTTCTGTTGGTTCGGAGAAAATACGGGCATTGTGGTTGGTTTATGTTAGTGGAACAGATTTAGGAAGGTGTGCTACCTGCACAGCTGTCTTCACTAAGGTCCTGTGTCTGAACTCTTGGATCTTCAAAGACAGATGTTGAGTGTACTCGTAGGCAGCTGGCTGGACCTAGCACTTATCCCTCAAGACTGGGAACCCACCCACTCTTCACAGAGCTGTACATTTCTCCCAGAGCTATTTGGGCCAACTGTTGTATATGGAGCTGAGTGTCTTCTCTCTTCAAGCAGATAATTTTAGCTGTATTGTGACTATACTTTACAGTAAGTCACTATCCAGGATTTGCACTAAAAAACTCATTCTTGCTTTCATATGAATTACAGTCTTCTACTAAATGTATGAAGCCCATCAAGTGGGTACAGTACTAAAGATATCAAGTAAATTAATCATGTGCAGGAAGGAGAGTCAGGACAGAGTTTGTCTCTACAGCATGGAATCAGAATCTGGACAAGACTAAGAACGGTTCAAGATCAAGATATATGACTATTCTGATACAAAGTAAATAGCATTTTTTAAATTAATGGCCTTGGCATTGGCTGTGTTAATACTTCCCTTTTGCAACATTTATTTTTTCATTAAGGGAGCTAATGTGACTGATAGATGGATGTGAAGAAGTGCCAAGCAGCGTGTATGTTTAAACGGAGAGCAGTCTGCTGCAGTGTGTGCTCATGCTGACTGTGCATGTTGTTGAAGTAATGGTACCGAAAATCATAGAATAAGGAGAACAGCATCTGGAGGTATGGTCCTTCCATCAGTCAAGAGCCCCCTGTACCATAAGGGCTTCATGAATTCACATGGTCTGCATACTCATCTATTCCTTCGTCCCTTCCATGCTCCCTTTCTTCACTGAAGTGAGAGTTGCTTGCATGTTTCCTGCAATATACCAGCTTTGTGTTCTTTTGCCAAGGCCAGTTGCTTATCCATACATGAAGCTTTGTGTGCCTGTTATCCCTCTTTTGAACTCATAGCCCTTTCTTCCTCTCTTCCATCTTTCCCCTAGCTTGGTCTTTCTTCCTCTCCCTGAGGCAGTTTTTTTCTGGGTGTCAGCATTCCTAAACTATAGTGCAAGTCCTTTAGGGGAAAAAAGGAAATAGAGATTCTTTGCCAGACTCATTTACTCAGCAAAGAAGATGGCAGCCATTCTGTGATCCTTTGGTCTATAGGCCATTACCTGCAGACCTAGATGGCTGAAACAGCTGCATATGCTAGCCACTGCAAGAGGTCACAAATCCTGTGCATAAATATATCTTTCCCTCTAGTTTTCCTGCTTTCACCAAAATGAATATAATGTTTTCTATTGCTTAGAACATTCCATGAAATATTGGAATTTATCAAATAATCTAGCATCCTGAAATTATCTTGTAAGACAAAAGTATGGAGAAATGCCACTTGTCCAACAACTATAATAGCCAGGGATGAAAATTACCCTACTGTACAAATAGGTCAACAGTCCTTAAGCACAGGGGTTTTTTCTGGGCTAAATCAGTTTCCTTACAAAGCTGTTCTACAGACTTGTCTTCTATGTCTTTGGCAAGAAATCAGGCTGCCCATTATTCTTTGTGTCTCTGTCCCTTTGTTCTCATTCCTCACCACTTCTTATGCCAGCATTGCATGGGCTTGTGGGCTTTGAGTGACAACGAAGTTTTCTCCACAGCATACATGCACATCCCACTGTGCATTACACCTTCTGATTCCCACCATCTCACTTGTGAGGGGAGTTTTGAGTTAAAAAATGGATTGATCTGGTTTTTTCCCTCTTCCTTTTTTCCTCTGCCTAGGGTTTCCCATGCCTTCATCATGTTAATCTGGTAATCAAAGAGCTGCATAGACATTAACTTTCTGACCTGACAGAAAGCACACAGCCCAAAACAGAAATATTTTGTAGAGCAGGGTAACTACAGTGCTGAAAGTGGTCTGAGCAAACTGTACCATGAGCATTAGACTAGGAAAATAAGTGAAGGTTGTATACCTTTTTCTTTGCTTACTGAGATTTAGTTATGTTTATTTTGAATTTGCAGTGTGGTTTTGTATTTGTGACTTTTTTTCTGCTTTGGTTGGGGTTTTTTGTTTGGTTTTTTTATGAAAGGATATATTTGCTTATTGTTGGAAAACTAATAAAACAAGATGGAAATTTTCTTGAACAGATAGAAATATGAGTGGTTCTGGAATTTGTTTCTTTTAAGTTTCAGTGTAAAATATATCAAAAATACTTTTAGTTCGGAAGTTGATGTGAAGCATAAAAAACTACTTGAGTGTAGTAGTATTTAACTTTCGAATTAAATATTTTTCATTAATCAAAAAATATGTTATATATATTTCAGTTTGGAGTTCAATCTTGATCCAGTTTACTTGCTGTGATAAAGCCTGTGGTCCATTGAAGCCCAAAGAGATTCATAGAGAGCAGTTGTTCACAATTGTATCATTTCTCAAAGATAAATTATGCAGCAGTAAAGACAAGTTCATAAACTTTATTGTATTGCTTTAGTAGCAGTGCTTTAGGTTCTACCGGGAAGGCAAATTCAACACTAAGGCCTTCCCCAAGGTTTATTAAACTGTCCTAGAAGCTGCCAGTGTCATTTTTTTTCCCTTTGTGGACATTTTTCTAAGCTCAATAGTGGGAGAGGGAAGAAGAGGATGGTCTTTTTTTCTTGGTCTTTGGTTAATCTTTCTGACTTTCTGCTTCCACTAACATGTAGAAGAATCATACTGTGAGAAGAAAATTATATTCTCTTTACTTGATTGACTCAAACACATACAGCTTTTTATAGGCTCACCATTTTTCTTCAATAGCATGCATCTTTGTCACGGTTTAAAAATTATCTAGAAATAGTAGTTACGGTTCTTGAAATTATATGCAGCTATGAGCAATATGTGCCATCCACATTTTCCATATGTCGAGACAGTGTTCTAGTTATATGGGTATAGTAAAAAATTATAAGGAGTAAACAGTCAATTGAATGGAACTTAATCGAACACTGAAAAAAATCAGGATCAAAGTACTTTGCATTAGTATTCAAAAGAATTTTAGGAGAAAATATTTTCAACCCCTTATGTGGTAATCCTGAAATACTGGGTCTTTCTGGCTGTTGCAAGCTGCACAAAAGCAGTGTTGGCACCAGATGATTTGTGTATGTTCATCTTTGATTAATTTTTTCTTAAGAATTTCAGGAGATCTTTAAGCAGCTCTCATTTTTGCTATTTATATCTGGGTTTCATTTTAAGTAGAATGTAGGAATATTGAACTATTGCTGATCTAGCTGATGTTGGAGTCTCCTCAGAGATGTAGTTCAAGCTGTAAGTTACAAGATGGAAGGATTGAAAGAAAGGTAAGAGGGAGAGTTTATGTCTTCACTGCTTATGCAGATGTATCTTTTACAGCACAATTGCAGTTTTCATGTAAAATCCAAGGCACAGCTTTATTAATTTTTTGGGCACAGTATCTCTGTGTGATTTGAGATCCAGGGAACTGCCTAGCTATGGTAAATGCTGCTTTGTCCCTATGAAGGTGTTACAGAGGGGAAGCAAACAAAAACTACATCTTGTGTAGTAAAAGTCTTATTTTGTTAGTGAGATGTAGCCAAGCAGAGAGCTGCTGCCTAGTCTTTGAGTAATTTTTTAGCTTCTACTGCCTTTAGATAAGTCCTAGAAGGTGAACATCAAGAAATTAAGAGCATTCTCAAGAATGCGAGCACACTCATGGTGAAAGGATCCAAATGTTTCCTCTCTATGGCAGTAACAGTGTGGATCTTGAACCTCATTAATCCCTTTTCTGAGTACTGTTTTCTAGAGCATGTGCTAACTAAGGGGGAAGCTGTCTGGAAACACCATTAGAGAGCAACCTGTCCACTGTGCAGTTGTTCAACTGAGGATGCATCTTTTCTGTATCCAGAAACATCTGTTGGTCACCTTAGAGCACTGAGCAGTGAGCTGAAGGTAGCTGGGTGCTTAAGTGGAAATACAGCTCTAATGAGTGCTAGAAAATGCATTTCCTGAGATGAGACAAAGGGAAGCAAGCCATCTTCTGCATATGCTCTCACTTTAGCACCAAGCAGCTTTTCTTTATTAGGGACTCAGATCTACATGAGCAGCTCTCTATTGATGCTGCTCATTTTGATTGTCATAACAGACCAGAAGAAAGCAGGTGAAAACACAGTGCCAAATTCTCAAGGGCCTGAGTATCTGCATACAACTGTTGTGTCTAGGCAAAGTTGGTATTTATAACAGCTCTGGAGTGGTGAAGAAATGAGGTGTGCTGTGAGGGAGAAGATGTTTTAGGCCTTAAAGAGGGATTGATTTGTGGTTATTATTGCTGCCTTTGATCTGCCAACAGGGATCTGAAACTAATCCGCCAGAGCAGCACAAGTCTGATATATAAAGCCAGATGGAGGTGCCAGAATAGGTTATGCCTGCTGTCTTTGATGCTGCCTTATCATGAAGTGATAAAACAGGTAGTACAAAGCAAAGCAGGCAAAAGATGGGATTGTGTGCACTGCAGGAATGCTGCCAGTGGTGTGAAGTGACTGCCAGTTGTTAAAGCCACTGAAGGATCAATTAGCCATTCACAGCATTACCATGTCCTGGAGAGAGGCATGCAGCCACACAGAGCACTTGGTTGCCATACAGCCCTGGACATCTCTGGGTGTGTTTCCATGCTAAACTGAGGGAGTAGAAAATGCAGAGTCCCTGTATTGCAGAAGTAATCCCAAAAGTGCATATGGCCATAGAAGTAAAAAACAGTGTTTGCATAAAGACTTTTACTTCATACCCATACCACACTTTTTACCCCAGCTATGGAGTGTATCAAAGTGAATCTCATTCCAAGATGTGCTGTAAGCAGTGTATATGGTCTAGCTGCTGAGATGGTGGGATTTTATCACTTCTGGTTGCGTTTTGTTTAGAAATTAGAGCAGTTTGGGGCTTAGTATAGCTATTAATTCTCTATAGATCTCATCATCATCTGAGTCAGCTAACACGTTGCATAAGAAGAGCTTTATATATAGATGTTGGATCAATTGGCAGTAAGTTGTCAATAAATGTGTCTCCTAGACACTGCAATTGACAGGTTAATGAAGTGCATTCTCAGTGACAGAGTGCTGTTGAAAATCTTTTGTCACTTTGCTTTCCCAATCCTGCATTTCTCATACATCTGATCCGTATCACAAGCTTGGGGAATGCTGGGATTAGAATCACGAATCACAAAGGTTGAAAAAGACCTTTGGGATCATTGAGCCAAGCATGAGCACAGCAGTGCTAGTCTACCACTAAAGCATGCCTCTGCGCACCACATCTACATGTATTTTGAATGCTACCAGAGGTGGTGATTCCACAACTTCCCTGGCCGGTCTGTTCCAATGCTTGACCACCGTTCCAGTGAAGAAATTTCTCCTAATATCCAATCTCTTACTTTCACAAGTAAGGAGGTGTCCGTTTGCTACCTTGTTAGCACCACCACCATAGCCTGGTGTTTGAAAAACATGTAAATAGCCTGTTGGTTGAGAAACCAGAAGGAACCAGGGACCATATTTGCCCTCCCTGCGATGTGTTCTCCAACATGTTTTAAAAAAGATGCAAAGTAGGTGATCTGCAGTTTGTCCACTGAGACTGCAGCATCGTGTTTGGCCCCCTGTTGTTGCACTCTTTCTGCCTTTGTTGTTGCTGTGGCACTTAGCCTGATTCAGTGCAAGTGTTTTCAACTGCATGTTCCTTTTCCTCTTGCCCAGAAGAAGGGGAAATCACTGGTTTATTTTAGATCATACTTGAAAGTTCTCGTGGGTGCCTTTTGCAAAATCTGATGAGTAAACCAGTTCTTGTCCTTTACTGTTCAGTAAAGTTCCATATTTGTTCCTTTAACTCATGAGCATTCGTAAGTACCAAGAATTTAGGATAAGTGCTGCCTACCTACAGCAAAAGGATGTTGAGCAGAACCAGATCAACATGCATAATCCCACCTTCCTTGCAAGAGAAACTATTTTGGTCAATGCGTGCATTGAGAAGTCATGGAGTGACTCATTGGCCTTAGCTATTACTAGCACTTGATGAGAAAGCATAATATTCACTCCACTGTTCATAGCCAGCCTAGATGTTGTCCATAGGTTGTTGTACATAGTTTGGGGTTTGTGAGCCACACTTCAACTGCAGTTTGCCTTTTGGCTTGCATGGATAATTGATCTCAAAGGCCAAACCTTGGACCCAATGAAATCAGAAGTAGAACTTGTATTGATTTTGTTGAAATCAAAATCAGGCTGACATTGTATTGCCATTTCAGCTTGACAGACATTGGGGGAGAAGAAAGCCTTTCAAAAGTCTTTATGTTTTTTCACACTGTGGGCCCTGAAATACAGTGAAAGTAACTTGGGAAGTTGTGCGATTGGATGACATCAGAACTTAACTGATGTCAGCGTTACTGCTCTTTTCCAGCAGGTTGGTCAGCTTCTTGCTTTGCAAGAGGGAAGGAAGCCAGTGTAAAAATCTGCCATAGTTTAGGGATTCTTCAAAGGGTGAAGATTCACGTAGTGAGACTTCTTATCTCACCCACTTCATCTAGCACTATGGAACACAAATCTAGGAAAAACACTGCTGTCAAAAAAACATGACTATATCACAGCTCGTTTCTGGTAGATGAAGGGAAGCCCAACCCTTTGCTCAAGGTGTTAGTGGCTTGAAAAAATACTATGTGATTTTCCTGTTGTTTTAGAACCGCCTCCAACTGTGGGCAAGTTTGTTTTACAGAACAGAGCTTTAAGAAAGAGGACAAACTGAAAAAGAAATGGTAAACATTCAAGCAAATGTTACTGTCTTATGTTACTCAGGAGCTGGTTCAGTTTGCTGATTGCTCAGTTTCAGTGTGGTCTGAGTAATGAAGAGCTGACTAGTGAGCTTAATTTGGGGTAATTCCCTGAGTACTTTGAAGCATAGCAAAGCCAGAAAAACTCTAATGAAAAATAATGGAAAGGTAGCTGGGGGCTTAACTTATGATCACTACTCATTACAGTAAGCGACATTTTCATTGCAGTGTTGCCATAAGGATTATTGGCTGCCACATAGCACAGGTCCCTCCTGAAAAGATTCTGGAACAGCTTTGTTGGCACAGTAAAAGCCATGGAAAATCACCAAAGATTTGCTAAAAACCCCGTGATTGTTTGCCAAATATTAAGGTTGTGATGTTTTGTTCAAAACTGGCTGGAAAATTAGGTGAATACTCTGTATCATTTTATTATGTGATGTCTGAGTGACCATCTGAGTGACATAATTAGCATGTTTGTTCCTATGTTGGCCAGGGAGTAGTTGAAAGGGAGTTGGAAAGACGTGCATTTACCTATTAAAGCATGTTCAAAAACTCTGTCCAAGAGCAACTTTTCTGCAAAGTGTATCCATCATGAGTTAAACAAAGCCAACTCATACGGCCAAGTGAAATCGGAATGTCTGAGATGTGTGGCACTTCTGATGTGGTCCTTTGTGTCAAAAAGTGACGTTTTCATTGCAGTGTTGCCATAAAGTGAAGTGCATTTCCTCTGTTCTTCATCTTCTTCCTAGTAGTCCTTTTGGACAGCTAAATCTACTGTCCTGGAGGAGCCAAGTAAATTCCATCACTGATGGCAGTGAGTAACTGCTCCATATCCCTGTTCTCTTGTCCTGTCAAGTAGCAAGGCTAACCACAGTCTCAGAACACGTATATACACATGGCCAGCCATGGGCAGATTAGCATGATGGAAGGACAAATAGACACATGAACACAGAGAAGACAAACAGCCAGACTGCATTCCTCAGTACCTTTCACTGCAATGCTCAGGAAAACTCTCTGTCAGGGATCCCTCTGGTATCTGCCTTCCCAGTCTTGATGTTTCAAATATCAGGACCCCAGCCCTAGTCTCACCAGTCTACATTCCCTCAGTCTTTCTGGGGGCTGATCCTAGAGTCCCTTGGTCACCCCAGTATCTGGAACTCAGTCCATGCTATTGACCAGCTGTCTTGAACTTTGCTGATGGGACCTGTATGCATGCTGCCAGAACAGAGGGCACATTCACACAGAAAACAGCTAGAAACAGGGTTTAGGCAGGACAAAGTCAAGGTGATTTGCACAGAGTTCTGCCAGTCAAGTGTTCTGACCTCCTCTTGCTTGCATACTGTTGACCTCATTTATTCCCTGCCTCATCCTCTCCGTTTACCTGCACTTGTTCTCTGCTGTCATCCTTGGTCACCCACTTCCACTCTATTGTCTGTCCTCATAAGAACTTGAAAGTCCTGTATAATTCTTAAATACTCTTGTTCATTCCCAAAATTCTGTCTAAGCATCTCACAGTAAATCCTGTGCCTTCTTTACACAGTGGTCCGCAGAGCTCCCACAGCCTTCCAGAGTTTCTCATGCTGGGTCACACAAATGGATTGTGTGACAGGACTGGGACTTCTTCCCTTCCCTTTGAGGGTCTCAGAGGTGGTGATTCAGAGGGGTTAGTTTGGTTGAGTTCTCCCCTTTGTCACTGTGTCCCTTGTCGCTGTTCAGTCCTTATGTTTATTTTAAGGAGCTGTTGAAGAGCTGGCCCGGCAGCCAGTTGGGATGGCAGAGACAGACACCCTGGGAGAGGTGTGAGCCAGCCCAGCAGAGCAGGGCAGCTGATTAAACTCTGGTTGTGGGGCATTGCAGTCTCCTGAATGTTCTCCATGCTACTGCCAGTGAAACTGGTCATCCTCAGTGTGCAGCAGAGCAGGCTCAGAGTAATCCAGATGCTTCAATTTTGCTTAAAAAAAAAAAAAAATGAAAAAGAGGCTCTCTGTATCAGTATTTCCCCAGAGTCCCTTCTATACATTTTATTGGTACACTTTGTCTAGTTACTGGAAAAGAAATACATACCTGCCAGACATATAATAACTTAGAGAAAGTTCCTTAGCTTGCACTTAGCTATTTTTTGCCTGTTTTTCTTTTTTTTAATGTTAATTAGGTACACAGCAAAACACATGTAATAAATCAATAATAAAGATTATGTAAGCGCATTTATCTGAGCAGCAGTGTAGCATTCAGAAAGGAAAGTGAGCATTGTTCTACTGAAGCCCAAGGGACTCCACGCAGACAGCAACATTAAAATAACATAAGA
Organism: Rhabdornis inornatus; assembly: GCA_013397075.1. NCBI lineage: Eukaryota > Metazoa > Chordata > Aves > Passeriformes > Rhabdornithidae > Rhabdornis > Rhabdornis inornatus. The sequence continues at coordinate 3,702,305 of VWZS01006228.1, read as the reverse complement.
ATGAAGAATACTGTGCTCAGCTGTCTCCAGGAGGATGTCTGTGCTGCATGCCAGTATGTTTTCTGTACTGTGTTTGCTGCCTGTCCAGGGTTAGTTTGAGATCAGGCAGGTGGCTTTGAATGTTGTCCCAACAACATGGTTTGGGGAAATGGAACAACTGTTGATTTATGTATTGCATGCTCCCAAATTACAAATACATGAAGATAAGGGTTGTGATGATACAGAGCACTTCAGTAAACAGAACACACTTTCTCACTTGAGTTGTCTTTTTCCTTCTTAGCGGTGCATTTTTATCTGCAACTACCTGTGCTGGCATTTGCCAAAGAAGCTGAGCATGCCCATGCAGTTTCTGTGGCTCTTGATTGCTTTTGATGAATTAGATGTGGGATGCCATTTGTTCTAGTAGATACCTCAGCCCTCAGAGTTTAAATTGATGCCTGTATCTGGCACTAAATTTTTTTTCTGGTCCTCAGTAGGAAAACACTATTTCATCTGTGAAAACAAGTGGAAAATATTCCACTGCAATCTGTGGGAGTTCTTACCCTTAAGGACTTCAGTTTCTGGCTTATGCAAATATTTTTTCTTCCTGTCTGGGGTGGATTCATGGACTGGTCTGCACGTGTAGGCTGAACAACTCATTGCTCCATTCAAAATGGAGCATGAGAAAGGAGATCAGGCCTCCTGAAGGTGCTTGAAGATCAGAGTCCCAGGTGACAAATTCTTCATAATTGAAGTAGTCTGATAGGACTATCCACATGCAGAAACTAATTATTCTCTCCCTTGTCCTCTCAAGCTGCTGTTTCTTTATGCTGGCCTAGCTGGGGGTTGTTTTATCAGCATAATAGATTCTCTAGATGAAATCTTAATTCCTGTTTCTGTTTTGAAAGAAATGAGAATAAGCATGCCCTGTCCTTTCCATCTTTGTGACAGTTCCATGGAGGCCCCCCTTGTGCGTCTCTCCGGATTTGTAGCACGGCTGAAGATTTTCCCTGCTGGGGTCTCTGGGTATCAAGATAGGTCTTTCAGAAACTACATGTTAGTGTTTCTTGTGCTTTCAAAATTGTGTCTGCCAAAACCCATGCTTCTTGTAAGGTCTTTCAGGTTGGGTATGCAAAGTCATTAGCCAGCTTTGCAAATCTTAGCCTCTACATTTTCCTTTTAAAAAATCTTTTTTTTTGCTAGGCTTCTATGAGCTTCCAGCTGTGCTTCCATAACAAGCCTCAGATTTAAAGTACTTGCTTCAAAAGGCTGCTAGCCTCAGAGAATATAAGAAGGCTTTCTCTTATTACTGTGTATTAATTAAAGAAATGCCTAACACCTGTTTGGAATTCCTTTATGAAAAAAAAAACATTAGTTCCCCATAACATGCAAAATCTTGAGTTCAAAGAAGCAAGGATTAAATTAACCATTTTAAGGGCAAGTGTGCCTAGCAGAATTAAAATTATCCATCTACTGCCTGCCCAATAGTAGAGCAAATGTTTGTAAATCATAGTTACCTCAGGTCAAGACTCCCCTCACTGACACATCAGGTCTGAGACCTCTAAGCTGAGGCCATAGGTCCCTCTGGTCAGAGTCTGTCTCTGACAGTAACCTGTAGGGATAGAGGGTGGGAAATGTGACACATAGAGGTTGAGTCTTTCTTTTCTTCAGGTATACAGAGCAGCAAATAGACTGGGGTAGAGGGGTCCAGCAGAAGGGAGCCCTGTGGAAAACTGAATGATGAAGTAGCCATTAGGAGACACATGGCATTTATTTTGGGGGGTGCACATTCTACACAGATGCTGAAACAGTGAGCTCCAGAAAGTTTTGGCAGAGTACTTTTTTTTTGCTGGGTGAGGTTTGGAGTGTTTTTAGGCAGGAATTCTGAGTAAGTCAACTTTGGACTGCGTGACTCAGCAGAGTCTCTAATGTAAGATAGCTAACAGCTTGTGAGAGTGCAGAGTGGGAACATAGAGGGAGTGGTTGGGTGGATTCGATCTAGCATTTTAAAATAGCTAAACATGAGTGTCTGTGTGTCAGCTAGCTACCCACTGTCCTCTGTAGCTGGTGAAAATCTTTAACAGAGCAGTGGAGCTAAGCATCTCACAGCAGACACTTGTACTTGATCACCCAAAAAGCTCTTTACTCCACTGGCTTCATTAGCCGGATCTCCACTGACTGGGAAACATGGGCTTGAATACTTAGCTCTCCACCTGTGCTGAATCCTCTTCTTCTTACCTAATATAGGCTCCAAAAAATGAAACTAGCTATAATGAAAAAGAAAAAAAAGAGCTAATCCAAGATGGGAGGGAAGAGATAATCAGTTCCCCTAACAAGTGCCTGTGGGGTGAAGACCAAAAAAAGCATTTGAGGGTATTAGGGATTTCTGGTGATGCAGAAGGTCTCTTTAAAAGGTGAAATGGACTTAGGGGGAATTAGGGAGAATAGTGACAGGCAAAGTCTGCAGGAACTTTGTGTTATGAAGATAATTGAGGCAGGTGGAAGGAACAGAAAAATAACACAGGTTGTTACACTTGGGAGTGTCTCAGAGCTCTGGCATGTATAGATTTGGGGCAGTCTGAAGCATGAAGCATCCCAGAGTGGCAGTGAGCTATAGAGGAAGGCACACTGTTAACACACCTAAAAATAGTGGAGCAGTTTCACAGCACATTGAGAGCTGCAGGTTCATGGCCCGGAGTCTCTTGCAGTACGTGGCACTGCCAGCACCTGCCCCCTTCATCCAGGCAGTGCTGCCTCCATCCTGGAGCAGGAGAGAGCTGCACAGACAGGGACAGGCCAAAACTGAGCAGTTCTGAAGAAACTTGCAAGAGCTTCAGATGATGAACATTGCTGACATTGCTGCCATCTGCTCTTGGAGCACTTCAAAACAAAGGGCAAAAAATGAGCTGAATAAAAGAAATCACTCGTGTCTGGTTTTCCTTATTAAGAATCCTAAAGCTGCGGTTTGCCATTCGGGTGTAAGGAAAACAGATACTGGCTTCACTTACCCATGCAGTGTTCCTATTCACTGAGATCATCTGAGATACTTGCATAGTAATTTTAAGCTGCACTGTTTTCTCTCACTGGTACATTACTGACCAGTTAAATCCCAGTATCTGTCCCTTTCCTGGGAGAGAGAATATGTGGTTTGAGGGGATGGCATGTTAGCAGCTCCCACATAGAAAGGTCAGTCCCAGTCACTCAGAAGGGGACACCAGAGCAACAATTAGCTATGCAAAAACTGGTGTGGCAAAAGCACCTTGCTCTAAGTGCATGTGAACTGTAACTAATAGCCAGCATGTATCAGTCAAGCACTTCTTTCAGCTTTGGGTTTCTAGTGATTACCACCACTGATTCAGCCTTTCCCTTCTGCTTCATCAGCTGGGGCTTAGGACTGTCCTGTTGGGGTCACTGTGAATACCCACTTTGAGGTTTTGTTTAAGCACTAAATATCTGCCTGACCCTGAACTTCAGCTTTTGAATAATCAAGCAGAGCTGGAATGTTTCATCTTTGTTTCCCTTATTGCAGTACATAGCTGGAGGGAGCATCTCTCCAGGACCATATTTAACTGTGTGGTCCTTTTTGTACTGCATACTCCCTCTGTAGGTCTGTTGCAAACATGAAGTGAGACCAGTGTGTTTTTAATGGCTCAGTCTTGAAATCCTGTTTCAAAATGTTTAAGCTCAAAAAAATCAATGTGTGCATCAAACACTTCACACTAGTTCCCTAGTTTACATGAGTTGTCTCTTATCTCTGAGAGCATGTAGCCCTTGGCTAGTGAGCATTTTGTTATACAAGACGGAGGTAGTTGTGCTGAATTTGTTCTTCAGAGTGACCCTTTTGACCTTTATGAATTTAGGAATTTTAACTATGGTTCTGTTTTTAAGTTCAGAGATTTTGGTAGCAAGACTATATGTTTTCAAGTTACAAGGTTCCATGCCTGATCTTATGCTGTAAATTGCAACATTTAGCAATTTGTGTTTAATTTAGAAGGATCACCTACTTTCCTAAATGCTTAAGTAATGTGGCAAGCTGTGGTTATTGATTCTCTCTGAATTTATTACAAGAAAGCTGTATTCACTCTCTCCTCTTGGGAATGCCTCTCCTGAACTGCATGCTTGCTAGTGACAGCTTAGGCCCCTGATACATAACCAGAGACCTTGCCTAATATCCTTGCAAGTACTTAGGGAATTTTTATTAAGTAAAAGCATCATTAAAGTAGACAGAATGATGAAGTTTAATGAGCATCTTTCTGACTTGATGTTGTTAGTTTTGCTGCTGCAGCAGCCATGCTGCTGTCGTTTGTTACTTCCAGTGGGGCAGGTGGAGAATGCAGGCAGATTTTGTTTATATTTACGTCTGCATACAAAGAAACATTTTTTCATGAAAGATACTTTTAAAAATATATACCAGGAAAGAAGGCTTCTCAGAGTGTCTGTCTGCACTTTCAGTCTTCCATCTCCCCTTTAATTTTAATGAGAAGTCTGCCTACAGTATTATAGGTGCTAAGTCTACAGAGGTTTTGCAGTTCATGAGTTGTGCTTATAGTAATCAGCTTCTGACTGTTACTGCAAACTGCAAACATCTCAAATATTTGTTTGCACTCCAGATTGTGTCCTTCAGCAAAGGTTTTGGCCTTCAAGCTGTGTGCAGTTTCCTGCTCAGAGCTGTACCAGCGCTGTGAACAGGTGACATTTCAAAATATCTAGTGGGAAGGCACTGCCATGAATGTTATCAGCACTTATCTCACAAATCTGCCTTGAAACCATAGCCACAATCTGCATCAAAATTCTTTTGTGTGTTTATGGAGACAGTCTGCCTTGGTTGAGGGTCTAGTCATGCAAACAGCTATGTCAAGGTGCCATCCTTGCACATCACCATCCGTCAGCTGAGCAGCAGAACTGTCTGTGTGCGTGTCTTCAGCTGACCTCTGCTGCCGAGGAGGGTGTGCTGTGTCTCTGCCTAACACATCTGACTCTGTGTTCATGCAGAACAAGAGCATGTACCTGGTTTGTACAGCTTGGCTACAGCTGTTTCTGTGTCTTTCCAGTAAGTACTGAAATTATTAAAGACTTTATGCAAACTTCACATCTATTAAAACTAAAGGGTTATAGGTTCTTGTGGAAGTCAGATAATTGCTTCTCTGTGCAGATAGGCACCAATAGTGTTTTTATTTTGCCTTTTTTTTTTCCCTGCAGCTTTTTTTTCCTTTGGGAGCTATAGAAGTGGTGTCTGTTGTTGTACCAGAAGTTCATTGAGAATTTTGAATTCTCTTTTCCCTAGTGTAACAGAGGCAAATTCTGTCCCAGAGGCATTATCATAGCCATTATTATATTTAAATATTGTTGTGACACCATATGTCTCCTCATATTTGATGTATGCAGACAGGAGAGACCTTGTGTGTGAAGGCTTTCATAATCTAGATATGTCTGATCCTTGCTCTTTGACTAGCAGACTACATGAAAGATTTTAAAGCATTCATCTTCAGTTAGGATAGCAATGTGCATTGAAACTGCCTCTCATTTTGCCAGGAAAACCTAAGTAGATATATTTGATTTTCTTATTACAAACACAGTAATTACTTTGCTGGATGAAGCTTTGGTGCTCATGATGATAGAAGTGGTTGGATATGAAAATAGGTAGAAAGAATGTGAAAGTGCTGTAGATGCCTTCAACTCATGTACATCTATTACTACTAATGTAGTATTTGCATGGGGCAAAGGAGGTTGCTGGGGCACCAGTAGCACTGAATATTGTAAGGAGAAAATATCAAAAAAATACCAAAAATATCTATGGGTCAATTGGTATTTTTACTGCTTGATGCATGCAGCTGCTTCTGGACCTCCTTTCACAGTCAAAAGGCATTGCCCAAGTAGACTTTACCAGAACTCTGAAGTTCATTCAAAATTGTCAGTATTCAGGTTTTCTGCTTTTTGAAAGCTTCTGTGTAGTCAGTAGAATTCCCACCACACCCTTTTTCTTTGGGAAAGTTCACTAATCTGAAGTCTGACAGTGCACATGCTTGAACACTTGCTCTAAGAAAGGAGGAAATGAAAGGCAGAATGAATGGATCACCTGAGTGGGAAACTTACCTAAAGTTTCCAAAGCAAAAAGAGGGAGCCTAAACCAGCTTGAGCAAAAGGAGCATATGTAACACTTGACAACCACTTAAGCTGTCTCTGTCCTCTTTGGTTTGGCACTAACAGGGCAAAGGGCCTGGGGGGGCAGCAGGATGTGGAACGTAGGACAGTGATAGGGGACTTCTGTTCCTGTCCACAAAGGATTTTTGTGCTTAGACACAGTGATCACTGGATTCTCTGTTAATCAGTGCCTAAAGTCCCAAATAGGGACTTTTAAAAAGCCAAAAACCAGCTTGAAGGTTAATTTTGTGTTTACCTAACTAGTACTATCTTCTAAAAGTTACAAAATTACTGCTAACAGTGGTTCAAATGCTGCACTGCATATCATTCAGAACAAGATGCTGCTTGTTCCCTGACTTCTTCTATCCTGGGTCAGTTTCTGATGGGACAGCCTCTTTGAATGTCACTTCTGTGCTCTTCTACAGTGATAGCCTTTCATAATACTGAACCATCTCCTTCCATAGACTCCCTCGCTCAACTCACTTAACACCGTCCAAAACAGGAGTTGTTTAGGATGTATATTTGGTTAATACAGATACTGTGTACTTGGATAAAATACAGCCTTGTGCTGCTGGAGCTCTGGCTCTTAAGAAATAAAAGAAAAATATGTGTATTGTAGCTAACACGAAGCATGTAGTTACTGCAGAGGGTCAGGGCTCTCTGCTTTCATCAGGAAATGCCACCTGATCCCTTGATGACAGTAGGTGATGGGACACATAAAATTTCCATAAGGTGAAGTAATGTCATAGTTTACAGTTGTATTTTCCTTGAGCAAGGCTGTTTGACTACAGTACACCTTGACAGCAGCCTGCTTAGCAGCATGATGCAAAACTTTAGCTGCTGAGAAGGTGAAAGCAAGCACTGCCTCTCCATCCCACCCTACAAGAAGTTCTAATCCCATTCCACAGTCCAGGAATGCCAGGGTTGAACTATCTTCCAGATACAGCAACATAAAGCTCAGATCAGGTGGTAGCTTTTAGTCTTCTGACATAGAATTAGAATAGTAGATAGAGTCGCAGAATCACAAAGGTTGGAAAAGACCTCCAAGATCTTATATATCAGTGACTTGGGAAGACAAACATTATCACTCCAAGCATCCCCCCTTTCTTCTTCTCCCAGCTTTCCGTGATGAGCAGGATGTGGTACGGTCTGGGATGTGCCTTGAGTCAGTTGGGGTCATCTGTCCCAGCTGCATCTCTTCCCAACAGCTTGTGCACTCCCAGCCCTCTCACTGGTGGGGTGAGGAGCAGAAAAGGCCTTGGATCTGTGCAATCCCTGCTCAGCAATAACTAAAATATCCCTGCATTATCAACATTGTTTTCAGTGCAAATCCAAACCACAGCCCCATACCAGCTATTATGAAGAAAATCACTCCAACCAAAACCCACAAAGTGCATCTTCAAAAAGCACTTTATGTCAGTAAGGGAAGTTAACTTTGAGCTGTGTTTATTTTGGGTAGGTTTTTAATTTATTCTAATCAGGATTACTCATAAATTATCTATTAATTACTATGTGATATTTAGCAAGATCCTCTCAGCCATGTAGTCCATTTAGCTTCACAGTGAATGCTAGCCATCTTAATTGCAGGATACTTTGTCAACATTTAATCAGTGGTACTTACTAATGTGGCATTGATGTGTTGGTATCTGTCCCAGTGCTATCAATCATGTGTGAGCAGCAAAGGCGGCTGTGACACCATTGCTCTCTGTCACATTATCAAGCCCCTGGGTTTTCTGGTTAGGGATGATGCTCACTTTCCTCTAAGCAGGCACTCTATCTCTCCAGTTCAACCCAATTTTTGTCATTGTCTACTTGAATACACATCCTTGCAGCCTTCTGAGCCTTAATCCCATAACTGTAGAATAAAGGTTGCTAGTTTCTGAAGGCAAAACTGATTGCTCCTTCACTACTCCAAAAGCCTGCTCTTCCCTGGTGTTACTCCCCTGAAAAGTCACAAAAAACCAAATGTTAATGACTGCAGCTTGAGAGCTAATAGAAAATTCAGTGTGTTGAGACAAAATAAAGACTTTTTTTTAATTTCTAGTAACTCGATGCATTGTTTAATGTGCTGCAGAGTAAAAGTCTGTGTTTAATGGTTGTATCACAGTTTTTTTTCTCCTTTCCTTACAGTCTCTATGGCAGACACATGCAGGCAAACCCTGAACCTCCAAAGAAGAATAATGACAAGTCAAAGAAGATCAGCCGTAAACCTCTGGCAGCCAAGAACAAATAAGTGCCTGACTTCTGCCTCTGTTTTCCATCTGTTGCATTGCTTTTACTCGTGCCCACAATATTTCTACTTATTTCTTATTACATATAAGAAAGCAGGGATTAGAATTAAATGCAATTTACTATGTGTAATGCTTTAGAAGATACTGCTAGAGGGAAACAAAATTGCATATGCTCCTAACTATGGTCACATTTATGTAGCCATTTAATATATCACTGTCAAACATATTTTAGCTTTTCTATTTATATGTATATTAATGTCTTCTCTTCACATATGTCACATCCTGTTAAAATAGGGGAGTTTGCACTTACATTATACGATATTAAATTTCATATGATATTCCAGGTGATTTTAATAAAGCTCTTCATTTGTATTGTTGTTTACTTTCTTCAGTAGGACTTCTGAATAGGAAATTACTTGAGGAATGTATGTGTCCAGTTTCCTGTAATATGGTGGTTTCTTCTGTAGGAATGTGGTAGCATTTTATCTGATACAAGTTAGTTAAAATGCAAAGCATTCTGTTCAAGGAGTGAAACATTTTAATCAGTTTCTTTTTCTTTTTTTATGTTGCTGTGGACTGCTCTTTTTGCCTTGAAGGTTATTTTGAAATCAAGGAAGAGGGAAAGGGAGAGAGGAAAAAAAAATTGTCTTTGTAGAGAGCTGCCAATTGCCAGACTCAGTTTGGGGAAGAGAACTTTGTCATTTGAAGAAACTGGTACTTCTGCCAATTTTTCAAGTGATTTTTTTTTCTTTAGGCAGAAAACCCAAATAATGTGTTTAATCTCTGCTTAAAGTGCTTATATTGAAGAGCTATTCCAAATGGCTTTTGAAAATGCCACAGGTTCTATATTTATCTGTACAAAGCTGGCACCACAATCAAACTCAGACATCGCAAATGGTTTAACAGCTCAAATAGTTTCAAATTCTCCCAATGGAGAAGAAAAACCTAAAATCTACAGACAGTGTTTCCCAAACAATTTTATTCTTAGGAGAGCAAAAGCCAGTAAGGAAACTCAAGGAACAAGAACAGATATTGAGACTTGGATTGCTTGTTTGTCAAGACCTTCCTGCCCTTGATTTCCGATTTAATGAATTTCATACCCGAGCAACCCATTGCCGAGTATCGGCTGCCATCCCATCCGGACAGCAAGCTGGGAAGCATGCCCAGACTGCTGAGACAGGCCTGTTGTGTTCAGTGGGAAAAGAAAAGGTTTTAAATATCTCATGCTAGAAGTGATGCCTTCTGCAAAAAGCTGATCTGAAGTTTCTGTTATCAGCACCTGCCTCTCGAGCACATTTAGGATTGCCCCAGCATTTAGGTAACATGGTTGCCTTAGTCTGGGAATAAATGTATTGACATATATTTTGCAACAGATTTTTTTCAATTGGCAAGCAGAGGTAGGAAGTTGGCAACAAGCTTTAGACACACTTTAAGTGGTCTTCAGTACTTCAGAAGAATGAGGCAGTCTTGGTAGGCAGATGGAGAACAGTAAAAATGGTAGACTTGTCAGGAACAGTCAATTCTATCTGTTGCAAGCTCTGCAGAGCATTTTCCAGACCTCTTAAGTGATCTGCCTAGGGAACAGGTCCAACTGAAACAGGCCTATGAAGGTGCTAGGTTGGATGCATGTTAAGAATTCACAGCAAAAACTGTGCCCCATCTGGAATGCACACAATTTAATGTGGTGTAGTTATTAGCACGTGAGAGGTCCTACTGACAATAATAATCATGCTACAAAAAGTCCTGAAGAAATGTCAATGAAATGTCAGAAGATCCCCAAACTACTATTGCAAATTGGGTTTGGAACAAAATAAATAGCAAGGGCGCATGTGTCAGGAAAGGGTGAAGAGACTCTGGATCCTTCCCTGGCACTGAATGCTACCCCAGTCCCAGAAGAGGGCACTTCCTCAGGGCTGCACCACTGCTCTCCTGACAGATGCCAGATACCTGCTTTGAGACTTGAGACTTTCTACATTCACTCACTTCCAGCTGAAGTGGATTCACTAGTCTTCCAAAATCTGTCTGGGTACATGCAGATATTGCTTTCTGTGAGTGGGTTGGCAATACAGCTTTCCTTTGGTTTGAACAGAAATCCAGCCAGAGCTGAAGGTTCAGGTGGTGTCTGAGACTGTGTCCATCACTCACTCATTCACGACTATGTCGTGGGGTTTAGGCAAAAAGACGTTTCTACAGGGCTACAAGTGTTTCAGAGCATGGAGGAGTGTCTCTAATGTAAAATTCAGAGCTTGTTGGGGAAGGCCTGATGATGTTATTGGTGGGAAGCTACAGCACTGCTTTAAAATAAGCTTATGGTTTTCAGGCATTAGTCAGACTTTCATTAACTGCGGTTGCAAATTTTGAAAGTGTTGAAAGAGTCATGCAAGCTCTCCTCTGCAGGATTGCAAAGTATTGATTGGAGCATTCTTGTGTGCTCATAGCAAAAAAATCCACCCAACCTTCCCACTTCTTCCCTCATGAAGGAGGAAGAAACACAGTTTTGACAAGCAAAAGCAGGGATGAAGGGCCTGGGGAAGAGTAAGTGAAAGGCATAAAGATGAGAAGGATAAAAGAAATCCTAAAGGGAGAAGTACTATGCTGAAGATGGTGGCAGATGTGGGGGAAAAAGAGGTTTCTTGAAAAGAAAGATGAAAAAAAAAAGATAATGATCTCAGAAGATGATGAAAACCTGAAATGCATAAAGCTTTACAAACAGGAAACAAAATGGGTTGTAAAGGAATGCTCTTCAGAGGTGCAGGGCGGAATAAAAGACAAGGGAAAGAAAAGCAAACTATCTGGGATGTAATGTGCTAAGGTTTTAGTGTTTCTAAAAATGTGCCAGCTTCTTAGAGAAAACTACACAACAGTTTTAATGTGAGTATGAGATTTTATGTATCTGTTCTCTAAGGTCATTCTTCTTTTAATATTTAAAAACAATGTTATATTTTACTGGGTCACATTTATTTCCCTATTGTACTCAAGGAAAGGAGTTGCTGTATCTTACTGTAGTGAACCACTTAAGGAGCAGTGCAGCTTATGATGGTCCCCATAGTCATTTCTGCAGAGGATCCATCGAACTGAGGCCCCTTCCAGTGAGTCCTTGGTAGCTGCACCTAGGTGAGCACTTGTGCTGTCCCAGCTTTGGAAAAGCTGCTGTTTGCTCCACTGATCAGTATTGTTTCACTGGCCTGATTGAAAATGAGATCTCTGATCTCAGGTTGCCTTGAAGAGGTCATCTTTGCCATCCATGTATCCATCCATCTATTCATTCGTTCATTCAGGATCGCTTGTTCAGGTTGCCTCTTTGGGTCCTCCTCTCATACAGCCAACAGCACGCCCCTTCAAGGGGAGAAAATTATTCCTGTGAAGAGAAAACTTGCTTTTTTACAGCTTTCCTGTACCTGGGAGCTCTTTGAAATCAGTTATGCTGGTAATTCTCTGTTTTGATTTTGCATATAGTGAACTGGAAAGAGTTTGGCAAATTTTTTGTGTACTATACACCCTGACAGAGGAAACCTTTTAAAATTACCGTAAACCTGACATGCTGGGCTGTTCGAAGAGTGGCCTGGGGAACTAATGTTCCTTGCTAAGGGTAGAGCAAAATAAAACCAGGAAATGTGCTTGTGCAGGCACCATCCACAGTTTTCTTGTACTTAACGGTGTCAACCCTGTATTGCCTCCTGCAGTCCTTTTGATGGACAGGTAACAGTTATAAAAAACCTCAGTTCTGAAATAAATGAGCACTGCTCTTACTCTCTTACTTAAAAAATATGTGAGGAACAGCAACTGTGGTTTTAAAGTTTCACCTTTTGGTGATTGCTAGTCTAGGAGTAAGTTTCCTATGGACTCACTGGTGTTCAAGCACCTTTATTTTGGTTTTAGTCAGGTCATTTGTGTTAAGGAAATGACAGTAGCATCTGCTTATCAATTAGCTTCCATCCTAACAGCTGGCAATTCACAGCAGCAGTATGGGAGTTTCTCCTGAGCTGGCAGCTTGTTCCAAGGTATGATCTGAGCTGGTGTGTTCCTCTCTCCAGAACTGTCTGTACTCCCCATCCTCCTCATCTGGGCTCTCCCCACCATCACTACATGGGGCTGGATCCTGGGCTTCTGGAGGAGCTGGGGAGAGAAAAATCTTCCTCCTGTTCTGCTCAACCCTCTGCTCCCAGAAAGTACAGTGAGGTCAGGGGCACTTCCAGCTCCAGCAGTGCTTGGGTGTTCCACACTGGCTCCTGACTTGGGGCTGGTAGGAAAGCTGGGAGGCCAAGTCTGTGCCATCCCCACGCTTGCTGAGCAGCAGGAGCTCCAGAGACGGGGAATATTTCCAGTTTGTAGCGGGTGGTAACTGTTAATATCCTCATGACAACCAGGAGGAGTGAGATTGTCATCGGTTATATTAGTTGTTAATTTTGTAAATATTAACAATTTCTAGGATTATGGCACAGGATGTGAGCTGTCAACTTGCTTTATTTTCCTCCTACTCCTTCGTGTAATGACACATCTTTTATGCTCTCAGATTCATGCCATGTGTTGGTTACCTTGCACTGACACCAGGGCTGGCATGTGCTCTGCGATGAAACCATAACCTCCCAAAATTTAGACTTTCTTCCTCTCCTGGGTACTTTGTTTCCTCTTACTTAAGGGGAAGTAATTTGCCTGTAGAAAGCCGTGATTTATAAATCTCTGTGGTTGGTTTCCATCCAGCGCTGCTGCCAAAGCTGCTGTCATTGGCACAGCTGAGCTCCTGCTTCCCCTTCCAGCTCACCTGTGAGTGCCTCAGGCGGGCACTGCCACTCCAGTCCGCCCCGGAGCAGGAGCTGAGTTACAGCTCACAAGGAACCGTATCCCTACTGTGAGAAAGCCCTGAAAAGTGACATTTTTACAATGTGTCTCAAGAGCAAAATTTTACCTGTATTTTTAGATCAAGAAGCACGGCAATTGCGCGAGTACCAGTCACAGGAGTCACCCCTGCAGTTTGATGGACGTGTTCAGAGGCAGCTTTAGCGGCAAGGTGCAGCTGGGGGCAGAGCACAGGGGAAGGTGGCTTTTCCAGGGCACTCGCTCCTCTCCTTGGCTCCCTTGCTGCTGGTGAGAGCCTCTCTGCTGCCCTGCCCTGCTGCTGTGCTGCTGGCAGCCCTGAGCATACAGCCAGTGCTCAGCCAAGCAGTGATGAGCCCCAGGCTGAATGTACACTCACAGTTTTCCTGATATTCCGGTTATTCAAGGTAGTGTTTCAAGTGGCCTGGTGCTGGGGCAGCCCCCAGCGCCAGCAGGAGTGGGGAGCATGGCTGTGTCCAGCTGGGTGCTGGCAGGGGGACAAGCTGCATCTGCAGCTGGAGTGATCTGTGCCTGCAGATGGTGCCTTGGAAGCACCGGACTGAATACCCCCAATGTTTCAGTCATCATCTAAATGAGGTGCCCTCTCCCAGGGCGGCATCCTGCAGGTCCCCAGGCAGTCTTGTCCTGTACCCGAGCCTGGGCGATGCTGTGCTTCTCGTGGTTTTGCTAATCTTTTCTTTGCCAGCATGGGATTTGCGGGCAGCTGGCCGTGTAGTTCCCAGCGACAGGAATCTACTGCCAGGCAGAGCCTGAGGAACAAGGACACCTCCTGCCCTGGGGATGGCCCCTGCCAGCACCCACGGGAGCCACACGGAGCTCGGTCAGCAGCACTTTCCAGGAGCTAAATGCCAGAGAAGTCCTAGTGGGGCCAGGAAGGAGCCACTTGTGGGCTCAGGAGCTGGGCAAGGAGCAGCCAGAGGGGAGCAGAGCCCAAGAGCTGCTCTGAGGCTCGACCTGCAACACGGAGCAACACGGAGAGGGGCAGGACTGCAGAGGCTGTGGGTCCTGCTGGGGTGTGGGTGGCTCAGACTCTGTGTAGGAGAGTGGATTTTAACTTAATACTGGATGTTGTTTGCCCTCCAGCTGTGTAGTTTAGGATGTAACAGCAGTGGCATGGAGAACTGGTGATCTTGTCAACTGCTCCCTCACAGCAGTGGGGTTTAGAAACCATATTGTTGGTGGTCTGGTTTGAGCATCCTCACCCACTTCTTCGTTATCATATCGATCCAGATACTTTATTTTAGGGAGCTACTCGAACATGCCTGGCACATGTGATTTCCCACCATCAAACAGAAACGAGTATCTGTGTTTGGAATGGAAGGGAGCACTGATTTGGAGGAATGCAGTGCATGGGTAGTTCCTGGGATATGATTTTAGCAGTTTCCATCCAGACTGTACAACGGTACTTTCCTGCTTCATTTCTGGTCAGCTTAGGCTACTCGAAAGATTTCTGCTCTGCCAGTTTATACCCAGAGACTCATTAAACACCTTGTGGATCAGATATTCAATACTAGTCCGCTCTGAGGGCAAACACAAAAATCAAAGCTTTGATTTCATTCGCGGTGCCTTGCAGATACCGTGTGTGCCCGGGGTGCGGCTTCCAGCGTCTCGGAGCTGCCCGCGCAGCCGGGGAGGATGCCCCGCACTCCTCGGGATGCACTTTCCGCCTGTGCCAGCAGTGGGGGCAAGAATACAGCCGGAGAGGCGACGAAGGGAACAGCAGAGCGTATCTAGAACTCAGGCCTGAAATCCTTCTCATTCCCGTGTTGCTGCTACAAAAACATGCCGAGACAGTTCGCAGTGAGCACGACTGTCACCCCCAGGCTTGGCAGGATGTCCCCGGGGAGGCTGCTGGTATTTCCTTTCCCCTCACTTTGCTTTTACATCAACTCCACCAATTAAACAACCAAATAATTCAGAGGCAGCCATGTGGCACCGAATGCTGTAGCTATGGCTAAAAATAACCCCAGAGCCTCGGGGAAAAACAGCTCCAGGGGCTGCGCACCAAGCCCTTTGTACCCTGCTGTGGTGTGTGGGAAGGGGATCACAGCCCTGGTTCGCCCTGTTTGGGGGGCAGCCAGACCCCCCAGCTGGCCTGGCTGTCCTGGCCTGGCTGGATTTGAGGGCAGTGATGCTCCTCTGCACCTGTCCCTGCCCTGCCCCAGCTGCCCTGGGGCTGGGACTGCTGGGGCAGAGCAGGGAGGGACCCCCAGGCACGAAGGGCTCTGGACCAGGAGCCTGGAGCCACCTTCTCCACCCCGAGGCAGGCACTGACTTAGAGGTGGGTTCATGATCTGGTCCTGGGTTTTGGACCTGTGGTTGAAGGCTTTGCAGACCTGGAAACATGGACTAAAACTTACCATTCCTTATTTTAGAAAGAAAACAGAACCACCCAAGTAGTAAATATTGAAAAATATTCTCTCTGAAGTCCTTGAAATTACAAACCCCATGAGTTTGGGAGAAAAATGGAATGTCTTTGGGGTAAATAAAAAACCAGGGAAGGCCAGGCCACCTGGTGTAGCTCCACAGCTAGACCCATGCTCCTGCCAGGCACAGGCAGTTATTAAAAAACAGAACACAGAACAGCACATCCAGTTTTGCATAGAAGTTTTCTGTTCTTGTAAACCAAATGAAATTAATCATTACGTTTATCTACAGGGTGTTCTATAAAATCAATAAGCTCTGCATAGCAGTCAAAATATGACAAGGCACTTAAACTTTGCCAACTCAATCTAATTAATTATATCTTCATTAGAAAACAGTCGTTTTTATAGAGTCAGTTGGCTCTTCAAGGACCATAATACAGGTTTGATATAAGCTCATTGATTTTTACTTTATGATTTCCATTGAAAGCAATAAGAGATCACTCACTTTATAAAACTGTGAAAAAAATGTGTGTATTTAACATACCAATGTTATTTATAAGCAGCGGCTAATATTTAAGTGCCTCTTGTACGCCTCGATAAAAGTGGTTCATGATTCAGCCCTCTCAGATGTTCAGAGGATGTTCTTCTACATTATTGCTATCGTCATTTGTCTTTCCCCTCTGACATGTGCAGTTTTTTTATGCAGGAAAACTCTGTAGATGAGGCTCATCAGCAAGGAGGAGAGCAGCCTGAATACCTATGAGGTGTTGCTGCAAACAAACACCACTGGACATCCCAGCCTGGCACCACCACCTTTTTTTACAACAGCCTGGGAGCTTTCAAGGCAGAAGTGGGACCAGAGGACCCTGGGGAAAGCAAGAGTGGAGGTGCATGTTGCTAAACACACTTCAACACGTAGGGCATTAGAGGAAGGGAAAGCTTAGCAGGTGGTAAGGACTTTTCAGGGTGACAAGTAGAGGGAGAAAGGTTTGCTTTGGAGTAGCGATTGCAAGGGCAGCAAGAAGAACCCTGGGATTTGTTGGGTGCTTGTGAAGCTCACAAGCCCTCTGGAAAATGAAGAATAATAGGCAAATACTGCAAAAATAAATGCACACCAGGCGGTGGGCAGTAGTGAACCCAACTCCTCTCAGTGCAGGGAGGTGCTGCTCCAAGGCCCTCAGGACCTTGCCACATTTTTGTTAGAAATAGTCCTTACCAGAGAAGCCACATTGCTAAGTGCAAAACAATCCCCCAATAATGGCAAACATTTGGGTTTTATTGTTTTATTGTCATTAATAAGAGACTAGTGATAAAAGCCTGAATCTGTGAGGGAAGGATGAGTCAAACTGCTTCTGTCTCATCAATGCCCAGATCTTCCTAAAACTAAGGAAAGTGTCCAGAGGACGAGGATCTGGGATTTTGAAGAGAAAGATGAAAAGTGAAGAGAAGACTGAGTTTTGTTTCCTTTCCAAAGCATGACTCTCGTTTTCAGTTAGAATACATCAGATACAGATGAAAACAGAAAATAAAGTTGCATTTTTCACTGGCACACACGAGAGGTTGCCACCCATCACCAGCAGACAAGGAGGGCGTGCAGGGGCCCTGTGTCTGCAAGCAGGCAAGCCTCTGCCATGGCAAGTGAGCTTCAGAGCCAGCAAGTGGGGCTGCTGCCATCCCCAGGGTGCAGGCACTTGGGCTTGGCTCAGAGGGAGAGAGGACTCCGTGGCAGGAGCCACTTGTGGTGTATCACAAGACATAAAGGTCTTCACATCCTGTGAGTACAAGTCTTCAGGGAGGTGCATTGTAACAATCACAGGGGAAAGCTGATCTCAGTCTCAAACTTCTTTCCTCCCTTCCCACGGGTTTTGGACACTGGAAGAAGTATAACAGGGTGAATAATTAGATGAGTCTCAAGCCGATTTTTTATGGTAGTGAAATCAGTCAGGTTAACAGGAGTTCCTCAAGCCAACTACAGGGGAAGGGAGGAAAAAGCTGTGACAGGAGGAGATTAGGAGATACCAGAGGAGCTGAGCCCAAGCCAGAAGAGCTGCTACAGAGCCTGTTCCCTCTCACAAGTGCAGAGACTTTCCTGGGATGGACAATTCAATCCTGGCCAGGATTAAGTGCAAGCACACATAATGGAGGATTCAGTGCCACCCACCACTCTCCTGAGGCTCCTTCCCTACATTCAACTGAGGCCCTAGCGTGGGGAATGAAAGGACAGAGCTGTAACTGGACTCCGGGCAAATAAAGGAGGGGATAGATGCTGTGGGTGATAGCAGTGAGAGGAGATGGAACCAACTCCTCTTCAAACATCCCCACCTGTGCCAAGCCTGTCCAGTGGCCCAGTCCTGCTCCAAGACCCAGCATTCCCAGGACAGCAGCAGTGAGTGGGGGGACAGCAGCAAGAGGAGACTGCCCCTGTAAACACAACAGTGAGAAATCCCTTGAAAGAGTGCGTGACAGTAATTGGGAGTAATTGCAGCAACACAGACATGGAGACAGCTTTTTAGTAATTCACCATTTCCTATTAAATAATATGAATAATCCCCCTCTAAAGTGATAGTTAGGGCCAGCCTCATAATTTTTTTGCATTTGCCTTAAACTAGTTGTAAACTGAGATAATCAGTTCCTGTGTGATTTTTAGAAAGTTTAGAAAGTTGATTTCAAATCAACTCTTTTCCTACCTTCTCTTTGTTTGATGTAATTTTTCTTTATTGACCCTATAAAAGAAGAAAAGGAGTGTCCTTTTTCACTCAGACCTGCTTTCCTGGTTCCATGGCAGGTATTTTCTACCAGGAAAGAAAATAAAATTAGGCCCAAATTCTAAACTTTTTCACAGAGATCACAACTCCTCTCTTCAAGGTTTTGCAGTGCCTCAGTTTGCTGGAACACAACATGACACAACAGGAGACAAAAGCAGATGTCAGCAGCCACTGTAGGAGTTCATTCTGCTAATAAGGGTCACCCAGAATTTAGGTTGAAGAGTGACTGATGGCATAACACAAGACCGTTGTCCAGGTTAACAGCCATCACGCCTAATTTGGGTGCAAAACTTCTGATGAAAACTAAAGCACATTTGCTCTGCCTCATGCCTTAGCTTTTTGAGCTGATAGGAATTCCTACCTCCCTCCTTCTCACCTCACAAGTTGTCTAGTGGCCGTTCCAGGAGGATGCAAGATATGTTTGTAACCTATAGCACCAATGATCAAAAAAT
This sequence comes from Rhabdornis inornatus, assembly GCA_013397075.1. Taxonomy (NCBI): domain Eukaryota; kingdom Metazoa; phylum Chordata; class Aves; order Passeriformes; family Rhabdornithidae; genus Rhabdornis; species Rhabdornis inornatus. The sequence continues at coordinate 3,683,535 of VWZS01006228.1, read as the reverse complement.
TGTGTGGTTGAGTAGAAAATGCTCATGTTCTGTTCAGACTAAGTCTCATTCAGCCAATATTTTCCATTTCAGTGTTTCAGCCAGCAAGAAGGCTCATCTGCCTTCAAGGCTGAACTCACCACATTGCTGTGAGACATGGAGAAGTGGCTGCTCCTCAGCCTGGCTTAGGTGTCAAGTGGTACCACCCCAAAAATAATGGGTTTAGTAAACCCAAGGCAAAGGCTCAAACTTCTGAAGGGAGTGGATGAAGGTGGATGCATCTGATGGGTCTTGCAAGATATGATGAAGATAAATAAACTTTCAGGGCCAGGACAGGGAGTGTGGTGCCCTGTGCAGGGGCAAAAGGACAGCCTGCCCCAGTGGGTGCCCCACCTGCTGCCGCCTCTGCAAGGGCTCGTCACTGGGGGCTCCTCAAAATGAACTCCTCTGTATCCAAGGTCTGTGGCAAAAAGCAGAATTTCCACATTTCTGAAAGCCAGGGCACTTATGTGGGAGTCTGGAAAGGTCTAATAGCATGACAGTGGCAATCCTCTGCCCTTATTTTACAGAGCATGTCCCTCATGATTCCAAAAGCCTGGCAGACTTCTTTTGAACTTTCCTTCTGGGCAAAGTATGTTAAACTGCTTCTGTAGTACAAAATGTTTTAATCTGAGATTTGGTATTCTGGTATGGGTCTTGTATTCTTCTTTCAATCAGTCACAATGCCCCTTTCAGGCAGCCTGGGAAGTGACTTCCCCTTCTGTGCATGCAGATGGGCTCTAAGAAATGCAAACAAGTTGTAAGCAATCTCAGCTGTGACCTGCCACTTCATTCCTGGGGTTACCAGTGGGGTGCACATGATAAACAAGCTGGGCTGTGGTGGGTGGGTGCAGTTCAGAAAGAATGTGAGAATGTGTCATTTTTCAGAGCAGAGGGTAGCACATAAACCAGGGAGCAGAGGTCAGAGCAGCACGATTAGAACATTTGAGGCAAGGAAGGTTTGGATCTGGATTTGTTCACTTCTATGCAGCTTGGCCATTCTAAAACATTTTGGGAGAAAAATGGACAAACACATTATGCATTATGATTTTTAGCATAAGGGGAATCTTAGTTCTCTCATGCCTGTTGAGAACTGGAGTGTCAGCACTCAGGTCCAGAAGGAATTCCTTATAACTTTTTCATAATGCTAACAAACAGGCTTTCCTTCTGCAGCCAAGCACTGTTAGCAGAGAGCCTTCTACCAGGCAGGTCCTGGTCTCTCTTCCTCCCCTCTTTCCTTTTTGAATTGGTCACAAAGCCTGGATGACTGTGAAGAATCTTTGAATGGGCTTAAGCACAAAGCAGTGCTCTGGATCTTTCCTCCTAAACAGAAAGTCTGCATCCATCCTGATCTTACAGGTAAAATCTGCCCCTCTGTAGAGTATAGAAACTTGGCTCTAAACAGAAATTTAGGCGCCATCTCTAAAAACAATCTAGCCTATTCATATAATGGATTAAAAAGAGAATTTTCTGTCTAGCATGCTCAGATAACTTTGTATCCATCATGCTGGAAATAACTCCCAAACAGCAAAGCTCACTCATCGTGCAAACTCCTTCTACACCAATATGTAATCCTTTTAATTATCTGCTGCAGGATGACTTGTCTGCCATCACTCAAACCTGCTCAACCCAACTAGTATGGGTGTAGTAGCACTTTCTTGGGCAGTCTTCAAAAATCCCACCAGTTCCTAGCTAGATTTCTGTATTTATGGGACCTATGAGCACAGGCTGGTGGCTCTGATTAAACCATGACAAAGCTGGGGGCTCGGTCTCCCCTAATCGTTCCTAAAATACAGCCTTTACAGTTGTCCCACTCCCTGCATAGTTTTGGCATCCTGACAGTTGTTCAAATAAAGCTGCTAATTTCTGGAAGAAAAATGACAAAGCCTTTTTCACGAGCAAGCTATCAAAAGCAACTTCTTTGATTACTAAGGCAAGAAACTGAATCAGCTCTGTTTCCTTGCAGCACTTTTGGTATTCTGTTGGTGTTTCTAAGATTTCTCATCTCCTGACACACTGAGACATTCATCTTCAGTTACAGTCAAAACCCACAGGTTTGCAGAAAAGTCAAAAATTTGTCCTCATCTGCTGGCTGTGATGCAGTCAAATGTTTCACCCCAGCAGCTCCAGAATATCTCATTGCTTTCGCAGTGCTTGCTCAAGTATGTCCACTTGTCCCCAGTTCTGTGCCCCTCTCACAGTGTTTCTCAGCTGAGGGCTGTGTTTGAAGAGAGCTTCACTGAGCACTTGCAGCATCACAAACATCAGCCTTTGAGGTGCTCTGTGAAGAGGCTGTTAAATAACAGTGCAGCAGGAAAAAAGTGGGAGCAAAATATCAGCGTGACAGACCAACCTCACAGAAACACAACAGAAACAAGAGTGGTGACAGAATATCAGGTTGAACACAGAGCTACAGGTTAGTGCCAGTGGAGGGAACACGGAGATAAATACATTTTTCAGGGGCAAAAAAAAAAAAAAAAAAAGGAAGAGGCATTACAATTCTCTGCAAAATTCGAAAGCTGAATATACCTTCTAGCTGTTGATTGTTTTTTACCAAGCTGCTGAACAGAATAATTCTTATGGAAAAACACAGCAAAGATGTGAAGAAAGCATATTAGGAAATCAGAATACATTTGTCAATCTAAATCACTGAGCTTTAAAAAATTACTGGATACAAATAGCATCAATAGCACCATCTGCACATGCATGCTCCAGGACCATATCCTTGGGATGCAGGGGGAGGGCATGGGAAGGCAGGGAGGCATTTTGGGGTGCAGCAGCATGCAGAAGCTCTTGCTTCTGGTGCCATCCCTGCTCTGAGCACTGCAGCATAAACCTGCCATCCAGCAGCTGCCTCCCACCTGGGCAACAGCATCCCTCTGGCCCTGCTGAGCTCCTGCCTATGTGCTCCACTTCTGGCTTGGGGGGGAAAAAGCCAAACATGCAGCATATGAGGGAGCAGGCCCCTTGCACAGGAAAGAGTTTGCCCACTTCTATAATCCCTGTAGCTGGAGAAGACCTGAATTAAAAGGATTTTTCAGTTTATCTAAAGTCCAAGGACTTTTAACAACCAGTACTTAGTGCATCCAAATCACACTCCCAAGCAACCAACGTTTAGCTCGTGTCCTTTTGGGGCATTAGTTGCATGCAGACATGTTTAGATTTCTGTATTTATGCATTTCTATCACATACTCAGAGCTGCCCAGGCTGCTCTCATGTGGCACAAATCCTGTCTCTTTGCCTGAGCTTGGCCCTGGCAGGAAGAAGAAAATCAACCCCATTCAGCTGCAGTTCCAGGGTGCTCTTTTGGGAACAAAACTGCAGTTCCAGTGAGCTCCCTTCATTTAATAGAAACAAATACCACTCCTAGACATTGTACTCTTACATACGTGACTCTGACAGGTTTGTGACTGTATCTTGGACTCTGATCTGGCCTGACAAGCACACTTTTTAGCTGTAAAAGAGGATCCATTTCGTTCATACAAAAATGTATAACACCTGAGTAAGAAACATATTGTATATTCCTGAGAGCTGGACAGAAATGCAGACATTGGTGGCTCCAAAATCCCCCAGGTAATTAAAGGTTATTTCAGAGCTGTTTGAACAGCAGATGCCCCGTATTAACAACATCAATTAGAAGCCAATTCTGTGTCACTTGCCTGGACACTGCCAGCAGCTGGAGCTGTGTGTTTTGGTTTAACTGTAGCTGGGCTGGAGTAAATGGGGTGCTGGTGCTGTCTGCCACTGCATCCAGCACCATTGCTGGAGGAGATTACTTTGATACCAGAATTTCTTTTCAAGTCAAGCATGCCCAAGTCTTCATCAGTGACTGGGGTAAGCAGCAGTAGTGCAGGCATGCAAAGGAGGTGTCTGCTCCCTTTCTCCTACAGCACTTAGGAAATCCTGTGTCACCTGAAGAAAAATATAAAAAATTAAGAGATTAAAATTTGCCCTTCCTTTCAGAAAAAGTTGGTTGCTGGGGTTTTTTAGAGACTGTGGATATGCTCACCTTCAGAGTGTGATTCTGCAAGACCCTGTGGCCAGAGAGACATTTGATGTTGCCAGGCTGCAGACTCAAGGCTGCTTTAATGGCCTCAAGCTACTTGATATATCAGCAAGTAAACTGCTTTTTTGGTGGGTCTCACATACTACTGAGCACTCTGCTTTCCTGGCACAAGTGGGCAGCCTCATCCTTCTCAATTTTGTGAGCCACGGGAGCCTCAAAACAGCATTCTCTTTAAAGGGGAGCAGTCAAGGAGAACTATGCTAATTATCTTGGGTAGAGGATCCTTTAGGTCTTTGCCAGTTTTTATCAAAGCATAAAAAGCAATTATTAAAATTAATGCAATTTACCATGTGTTCTACTTCTAGCAAAGCTATTTTTGGCAAGGGTTTCCATCTGTCCCATTCAGCAAGATCAGCCACAGGCTTTTGCTCTCGATTCCACTTCTCAGAGTTCTCATGTGGAGCTTGACAAAAACAAGACTTTTTGCAGAGTGGAGCACCTCCACTGCAGCATCTAGTTTACCTGTGAGTTGCCATCACCTGGCAGTTGTGTCCTCATCAGGACAAATACTTATCCTTCTTTCTCTGTTGCATTCTGCTGGCACTGTGAATGCCCCTTGGTGTGGAAATTCTGCACCCTCTGCCCTGAGCAGGTGGCCAGTGGGAAAGGCTGCAAGGCCAAATGACACATTTGTCTGCAGGTTTTTGAAAAACAGCTTTTATCTGTATTTTTCACAGTTCTAAAGCCTGCCTTGAAGCAATTAGAAATTAGTTCATTTACATTTTCATGCAGCTGAAGACAAAACAGCACAAGGAGAACGCATTTGTAGGGAATAAAGACCTGACTCCAGGATAGTTTCCATGGACCCACTGATACTCAGAGTGTTCTCACTCTGGCAACCTGGCACAAGCACCTGTATAAACAGGAACACACTAGGTGTCACTGTCTGGAGGGGAGGCACATGAGTCTTCCAAGTGACTTGAGTTCTGGGGATGGTTTTGCATTTGCCATGCCCTCACAGTCCTCTGGCAGCAGCATCCTCTGCACTGAGATCTCACCTCTGTACAAGGGAAAGAGAACCCTGCAAAGGAAACAGCAAGGGCAGCTCAGTTTATCCTTTGTGCCCCTCATCTGAAGTTGCACAAGTGAAGGAAACTGTGCAGATGAAGGAGATCATTCTAACATGACATGCTGAAATCACAGAGGTGAGGCTGTTTATTTGACTGGAAAATAGAAAACCAAACCGTATTTTCACTTGTCCAATGAATACACCAAGAGGAAGGGAGCCTAGATGTGATGCTGTCACTGAGATACCCACTTGCTGGCTTCAGACTAGCTATTTATTAGCACTTTAAAATGAAAAAGATGTAATAGATTGAGTGGGGAGGTGTGATAGGGATATAATTAAGAACAGAAACCTAATAAAATATATATGTTAAATGCCAAATAAATGCCTACCCGGTGTGAAGAAAAAATATCTGGGATATAAAACCCAAGGGGATGATTAAATAGATAAAAAGGAAACTGACTCAAAGTCTTTAGACTCAGTCTCTGGTGGCTGAATCCCACAGTGTCCATGCTTGGCTGCACAGCAGCATATTGCTTTCCGCCTGCCATACTTCCTGAAAAAAGGAACCCGAGTCACAAAGTTGGCAGCACGAATTTGGTTTGTGCTTGAAGTCATTAATATCCCAACCTGGTGGGAGACAAATGTTGGTGAAGCACTCACCAGACAAGTTGTCTGAAGAATTTGCTCAAAGCTGCCTTGAAGTTGCCGTCATTCACCTTTGCTGCAGCATTGCTCCCTGTGCTGAAATACAAAGATTCCTCCTGCAGACACACTCCCTATACTGCATTTGGCCTGGTTCAAAATTAATTCTCAAAATAATACCTAAAAATGTTTTTCTGAACATATTATCACTGCAGCATTATGGCAGGAAATGCTGCTCTCCAGAGGTGGCATTTCCTTTGTGACCCAGGTTCACAACAGCCTTACTCTGCTCAGAGGTACTGCTCTCTGCTCAGATATCCTTTTCTGACTCCTTCCAGCACTGCAGGGAGAAGTGCAGGGAGCATTTATCAGGACACTCAGTGAAAATTCTTCATTTCATTCTCTCTTTCAGGCATTAAAATCCATAAAAGATTCTTGCCTCTTTAAGATATTGAAAGACTGGCATTAGTGATTTAAAGTTAATGAACTGGGAGATTCCAGAGTAAATTCTATTCTCACAAATAGCAGTGAAACTCCAGTGTAAGTTCAGTGAACTTCACTGTGTGGCAGCACAGGAGCAAGGGCTCCCTCCAGGCCAATGGAGTCACTCATGAGTTAAGTGCAAACAGCATTTGGCACTCCATCAATTAGCTCAGTAGAGTGATGCATGCCAGTGATCGAGAATATTTTCATGGAATATTGTGTATATTATCCTGCTCTTTTGGATTACATTTAAACAATAAAACACAAAATAGCAGGTTCCTAAATTGTGATAGTCATAGGCTTTGTTGTTCTGATTTTGCAAAAACATACACATTTCTGTTTTACATTTGTGTGAATATATGTGTATGTGTGTCTCCATATTGAAAACATATGTGTAATGTCTCAGTGCATGAAAGCAACATTCTAGCTGAAATTTTCTCTTCCTAGAGATCAGAAAATCTCCATCCCAGATGGCAGACATGCTCTCTAGCCAGTCATGTTCCATTTCTCACTTGAGGCATTTTGGATTTGTGCAATAATTGTGCACACTAGAGTTTTAATACTACGTAGAATAGAAACAGTCTAGCTGAAAATGTATGAATTGCATAAGAACCCATGCAGATCTCAGGAGGGGGTAAATACTTCTATTTTTGTCTCCAATCTGCATCTTTTACTTGTTATTATTGTTAAATGCCCAAATAACGTAACAGAAAATAAAATAACAAATACCAAACGCGAAGTTACATCCAGTACAGGATAGCTTATTAATAATGGCATTGGCAATACATTATGCTGGGAAAAAAATACAATGGTTCCTCTGCAAGGCCTGTGTCTCTAAATGCCACAAGGAGTGTCCTGGTCCCTTTCTCGTTGTGCAGGCATAATCAGTCCCTTTTGGGATGGAGAGTGCTCCTTGTATCTCCCTGTGATTTGCAACTCTGTTGCAGAGGACTGATTTTAGCAAACTGGGCGAGCAGCATTGAAATAGGATTCCAGGAATGTGATGCAAACAGCAGACTCAATTCTGATCTCACATGTGCTGGTTAACATCTCAGTTTACAATTTACATCCATGGAGTTGTTTCTAATTTGTGATGGATTGGGCCTACAGAATAATATTGCAACATGCCTTTTTTAACAATGCAAGGCCAGCTTTCACAACATTCCAAACACAGTTGCCTACCATAATAATAAAAAGCTCAGTGTCTTGCAGGATCACACCAAAGTCCGCTGTATGCTATTTTGTTGTGGGGAAGATTGTTTGGGATCAAATCGTCTCCTGGTTTAGCTAATGAACAGAGAGGAAGAAAAATGAATGATCACAAGTAATTGCAACTTGCAAAGTAAATTACATCATTAGCTGCTCCAGAAATCAATAATCAGGCACAAAAAGAAATTCAGTTGAGGGGATGACAGAAGAAAAAATAAATCTCTTGGGCATCTTGCCACTCTGGGGATTTTAATTTTGAGTTTTCCACTCCCATCTATCCATTCTTATTGCCCATCCATCAACCTCCTGATGAATATAAAGTACTCCAGTATGAAATGCCAGAAGATTACTGGGTTGGTAGAACAATGGAGAGGGAGTCTTTCAGGTTTGGAGGAGGAAGGGTAAATCACAGATGACAGTTTAGAAAAGCTTGTCTCTGCTCTTGCTTTTTTCCCCAACATCTCTCTTTAATAGCATTGGCAGTCTAATAACCATTTCAAAGGTAACCAAAATCGTTCTCATGGGCAAATCATCTGGAAATCTCCTCCTGATTGACTCTAACTACTGACATAATTTTTAATAGAAGTGCAACATGATATATGCCTTTTCTTACTGCTATAGTTTTAAACAGGGACAAAGTGGTTGTTTAATCTTACTCCCATGTTAGAGGCATTTATCTTCCACCCCTTTGTATTTACTATTTACATCCTCATAAGAATGCCGACACTGTAGCCTTCATTATTAGCAATACTCCTTGATTTAATAGCATTTGTGACTATCTCTATATATTGGGCTTTATTAATGAACACTGTGGGTTCTTCTGAGTGCCTCCTTGTGACAGGTTATCTTCTATGGATTTTGACCAGAAGGGAGTTAAAAGGAGGAGAGTGGATCAAGCAGAAAGCCTACGTGGAAAATGTTGCCACCACTGTTACATAGGTAGTGGCAGAAGACAACACTTCTTCATTAAAAGAGGATGATTAGTTAAAATGCCCATCCTAAAGGAAGGGAAAAGTGGGGTGTGGAGAGAAAAAAGGTGTTTTCAGTAAGTACAGCTGACCTAGGCTGGCCTAGCTGGACCCTGCTGCAAGCAGATACTATCATGGTCTGTAGGGACAGTGGATGCCCAGGCTCCTGTGAGAAAAGCTGGTGGAAGTGCTGTGTAAAAACCCTCATGTCTGGGCATCCAGCACCTGAAATGCAGTGTACTTATGGGCAAACTGAGTCTATTTATGCAGGAAGCATTTACTGTTTGGTGCAAGCATTGCTCAATTACCCCTCCATAGCACCATGGCTCTTAGACACTCTCCAGAAACTCCAAATCCCAGCTCCTGTGCAAAGAAAAGTGTGGACCTGCCACTTGGAAAGGGGAACAGGTAAGAAAGAAGATGTCAGTGGATGCAGCTTTACCCAGAGACCACGAATCTGACACAGCTCTGGCAGTTCTGTACCATCACCAGGGCAGGAGCAATGAACAGCTCAGGCCACACTGTGCCTGGAGAGGTACTAGCATCATAACCAAAATTAGTCCCAGTGTTGACTGTACATACGCTTTCCAAGCAGCAGTACAGCCTTGTATTCACCACCTTAGATCATGACTCCAGAGGGATGGAATAGAGAGAAGATGGAATAGAGAGAAGATGGAATAGAGAGAAGACATACACCAGCAGGCTTGAAGGTTAATGGGAAAGATGAAATCTGAAAGAAAGATTTTTTTTTGCTTGCAACCAGTGCTTTATTTTGAATAAACAAGGGCACTCACAATTATGAGCATTTTTACGGTTAATTACTGCTATTTATGTTGGTAGTTATCAAGTGTCATATATGATTATTTTATATCCTTAAACTTTTTCAGCTGAATGTGCAATCTTTAGCTGCCTATGTGTTTAAGATTTATTTTTACACACACAGTTATGTTTTTATATCTGCGGTAATTCAGCAGTCAAAACATGACATGCATGATTTCGGTTCCAATCTTTCCACTTTAATTCTGCTCTCACCTCTTCCCTCCCCCTAATAACCAGTCATATTTGACTGATCTTTTCAGATTAAAAACTAAAAAGGAAGAGATATGTCAAATTTATTTGCAAATTCTCCTTGTTGAGCCCTGTCACTTTAGCGACAGCCCTCCGCAAATTCCCTCCTCATTTGGATTTGAAAAGTGGATGTAACCCTTTCAAGGCTGGATGCATTTTCTTTGGATCATTTTCCTGCCTTTGCATTCAGAGACTGATCTTCTAACGGCTTTAATAATTGGAGTAAAACTTAACCTACAGTAATTCCAATCACACATAAAGATGGCTTAAATCCCTTAGTAGCAGAGAATAGCCTGGGAAAAGAATTCCTGTGTTCCAAAGGACAGATAAAAACTTCCAAAAATCAGCAAAACGATTTTTTTCTTTTACACACCAAAGCAGATTTTCTTTCCATGGGCATGAAAAGCCTAATTTTTATTAAGGAATACAGTGGGCATCTTGAAGCTCTATAAACATGTTTGGTCTTCAGTCATCCTGACCAAAACAGGCTTTGTGAGAGTTCAGTTAAAGCTGCCTGTACAAGCTCCTACCAAAATTGGTGCAGAACATGGTCCTCCCCGGGACCTGCTACCTGACACAAATGCCAGTGCTGATTTTACCAAACTAAGGAAACAGACATGGAACAGGGTACTAAGGATGGTTTGGGATAGCATCATATCTGTCACCACGGAACCTTTGAGCCACCTATACTGACACGAATATCTTTCCTTCTTTATATTTTACAGCATTGAACCTGATTATGTGTTGGAATGAGTGCATGTTTTTCCCTTGACCATATAAATGAGATCCAGGCTGAATGCTAACCTTTACATACATAATTAAACCAGTGTTTATTATAGTACAGTGTAGCAAAGCCTTAATTTTTTAGCAGAGTGAAATTCAAAACACTTCTCTAAAATAATAATAAAAGAGATTGAAATTATAAGTCAGAGCAAACAAGATGCAGATAGGAGTGAGCAGAAGCAGTATGGAGCTTGGCACAGCATTGGCACACTCATTTGCTAGGCATATGCCTTTTTCCATGTGACTCCTGCTTACTGGAGTTGGTAAAGGGTTGCCCTTTTTCACAGAGTATTTTTCCTGGGCTAACTTTGAATTTAGCAGCACAGGCATGAGGAGCCATTTTGTGCTTGGTGCCTGCAGAACGTGTTGCCCTGTGTGCCAGTGGATGAATCTGTGAATGGATTTCTGCAGTTTTCCCCTGTGGTAGTGCTGAGGCAATAGCACATGTGTAAAATGGACACGCATGTTGTGCTGTATGTCTTTAGGTCTCTGTATGAATATTAACTGATTAGTCAGTAAGGGCTGTGGCAAGGTTGTTGCAGATGGCAGAGGCTGCAGGAGATACAACTCGAACACCAACTGGGAGTCTGAATGCACAAGGGCCCAGAGAATGGGAAAGGAGCAAACAAAGTGGAAGGCTGGAGCAAGCCAGCAAGAGGGCTTCAAAAATACAAATAAATTTAGCACATTAAGACTGGCAGCAGCTCATGTCGGTTTAATAGTTTTACTAAGAATGGACTGTCAATCTGGACTGTCAGCCTTTAGCATGGAGAGATTATAACCTAAGTGCAACCCAAGCCTTAATTACAGCAGATCAATGTTTTGACACACCATTTCAGGACAACAAAGGTCCCGTAGTAAAAAGAGTTTTCTGCTCTTTTAATTTGCACCAGACTGCTGAGACCTCTGGTGCATAACTTCTGAGCACCTTGGTTTCCCATTCTTAGTTTTCCAAGAAAATATGACTTTGGTTCCTTGGGAACTAATGTTAATCTGGTAACTGAATACAAGGTCCCAGGTTGTATTCCAAGGCAACATTCTGCTGACAACCCAGTACTTGCCCTGATCTCTCTATTCTGGTTACTCTGGCTGTGATTTTTTGTGGCTGTCTTCTTTGGGAGAAGGTCTGCAACAGTTCAGAGTGAATGAGCATCCCAGGCAGTATGTGTGAGGATAAAACTATTATGGAAAATGTGGTTGGTATGGTAGGACCTCACTTTAAGACTCAGGCTTATCATGGCTGGAGTAAGGAACTGAGGGCATGCTTGATGCCAATAGGTCACCCAGCATCACAAATGGCTTCACAGATCATGACAGGTTTGGGTTTATTTGAGGATGAGATCTGTTCTTTGCCTAACGTGTAGCACAGCCATTGCAATGAAGGTTTATGCACACCCTTGATGTCACAAAAACCAGCTGGCTTAGGGGTGACTAAATACAACACCTCAAGGGCCCAGATACAGGCTGAGACAGAGCAGTCACTTGTGGCACATCTTTTCAGTTTTTCTTGCCCAGAAGAAAACAGTGCTGAAAGCCCTTTCCCGTGGGGTGAAGAGTGCAATGAGATATGAACATAATCCTCCAAGTGTGTTCAACTGCCTTCCTGGGTCTTTAGGGGAAGCCCTTAGCTAAGGGAACTGGCTAGCTTGTGTCAGTGCCAGATAAAGAATTTTTTTAAGACAGAGCATCAGAGAAAAGAAAAGGAAAAAAACTTTTTAAAAAGGGGAGGGAGGAATATTTACAAGTGCATGAATGGAAGCTTTGTAGACAGTTTTCTGGGGAGATAAGGAGCTGGACTGGCCCATCTCTGCACGGCATGGACACACTCGATGCCTTTGAGTCTCTCAGGAAAGAGCAAAAGGAGCTGCTGACATTTCTGCTTAAAAGGAAGAATCAATGAATCTTTGTTTCCCACCGCCTGCTTGTTTGACCTTATTGTGTTGTGGAATAGAAAGGAAATAAAAGAGAACGGTGAGGGGAGAGCAGATTCGTGCTAATAAAATCCAAGACAAGATCACAGCCCTCTGATCATCACTGGAGATGCCATTATTTGGTTGTTGTCCTATTTGCCGCTGTTGCTCATTTCTGATTCTTGCCTTGCTGTAATAAGTCACACTCTTTCCAGCCATCATCCCTGTATTGACAGGCAAATGTCACCCAGGTTTGATTGACGTCCATTGCTCCTGAATACAGAAGTATGATTTAGGAATCAATTCTGTTTGTTTATTTAAACAGCTCTTTGTGTACCTTGTACATCTGTAAGCAGGACAAGTTCTTTAATATTTTCTCTGCAACAATGCCACTAATATTGCACATTCACCTTCCCACTCACTCACAGAGGTGCCCACCAGACCTTGGGAGAGGAGAAGCCTTTCATGCAAAGACAAAAACAAAAAAACCCCACAAAAAAAACCCCACCAAAACCAAAAATAAACAAACAAAAATCAGACAAAAAAAAAAACACCCACAAAAAAAAAGCAACCTCCAAGATATAACAAAATGCTTTGCTGTCCCCGAGTTAAGCCAACGAGATCTTTTTCTCAGGTCTTAGGCATCTGCCGATTTGCATATACCCCGGACTTTTCTTCGGCTTCCAAACAAAAGGGAACACACTCCCTCAGTGTCAGCTTGCAAGAAGAGCAGCGGTAGCTTTAACACCGGGAAACACTGTAGCGGTGATGAGTATGTCAATTTTAATTCACAGGAAAAACTATTTCCTTCTCTGCCTTTATGGTTGCAGTTGGGACGAGGAGGAAGAGGGAGATCTGAAATTGCCAGATACGTTAAACTCTTTATTATTGTGGGAGGTATATTTTCAAATAACTTTTACTTGGACAATTGGTAAAACATCCCTGCATTTAAAGCGGTATTTCCCAGAAAACGCTAACATGGCAAACCGGCCTCAGGGAAGAGTTAAGCAGGAGGTGGATTGACCTTTTAATTCTCGATCGGTGATCTGAAGGGTACCCAGGGGCTGCTAAGCACATCTCTTCCTTTCGGTCTGCTTCAGAAAGAGCTGTCATCGCAAGATGCAGCTAGTGAGTGAGGCTCACGATTTCGCTGTTCATCCGTTTGCAGGAGGGGTGGGGGAGGGAGAAAAGAAAAAAAATATATATTTCCCACACTGCCAGAGTAATGCCAAACTCTCTGTGAGTGGGAAGAGCAGAGCAGATGCTGGAATGAGATGCCAAAGCAGCTCCCCTTTCCCCTGCGCTTTTGGGTGCCTATAAATTGCTCCAGCGCGCTCGTCAGCCTCCTCCTCTCCTGGCAGGTGGCACCCGGGCAGGATCCCGCTCTCCCTTCGGCTCCGGCTCCGGCTCTGGCGCGGCGGCGCGGGCACTGGGCGGCGGGCACCGGGGCGGCCGGGAGGCGCGTCCCCGCTGAGGACTGTCGTCTCTGCGAAAAGAGAGAGAGAGGGAGGGAGAGAGAGAGCGAGGAGGCGAGCGGGGCGATCGCGAGAGGAAAGGCAAGTTCCAGGGAAAGTTGACTCGGACTGGCACAGCCTGCAAAAAAAAAAAAGTCGATCGCCAGCGGGAGCATAAAAGTGCGGGCGGCCGGGGCGCGGCGGCAGCTCTCCCTCTCCCTCTCCGCTCCCTCGCCCGCCCGGCGGCTGCAGCGGCCGCAGCGGAGCGCCGCGACCCGCGGGAGCCCCCGCAACACCGGCGGCCCTCGGGAGGGCGGCCGAGCCCCAGGGGAGCCGAGCTCGCGCGGGCTCGGCTTTTTTTCGGCTCTGAGGAGGAACCCCGCCAACCATCAAGATTTTGTCCAAAAGCAGACAAGAGGATCGCCCTGCGCTGAGCCGGCTGGTGGGCAGCAGGCGGCGGCTGATCGCGGCCGGCGCGCTGGGGGTGGTGATGGTGCTGCTGCTGGTCATCCTCATCCCGGTGCTGGTCAGCTCGGCCGGCACCTCGGCGCACTACGAGATGCTGGGCACCTGCCGCATGGTCTGCGACCCCTACGGCGGCACCAAGGCGCCCAGCACGGCGGCCACGCCCGACCGCGGGCTCATGCAGTCCCTGCCCACCTTCATCCAGGGGCCCAAGGGGGAGGCCGGCC